>NC_069407.1:45382144-45462144 GCF_026875155.1 Cherax quadricarinatus | reverse complement strand
ATATTTATGTGTGTGGTGTGTGTGTGTGTGTGTGTGCTTAACATTCGCAAACAGGCAAAATAATTTTATATATATTATATATATAATATATATATATATATATATATATATATATATATATATATATATATATATATATATATATATTATAATATATATATATAAATAAATATAAATAAATTATATATATATATGGGATCCACCTCTGGTGTAAATTGTGGGACCCATAGCCTCGGAGAAGTGGATAAAAAGGCTTCAAGGAAGAATATTTTGATTTCTTCCCGAAGCCATTTGAATATTCCACTTCCCCTACCACCCCATCTTTTCATTCTTTTTTTTTTACCAATGGGAATATTTTATTACATAATATGGTACAGAAGATTTAAGAGATACGTTGCTGATATAAAGGTGGCATATAAGGTACATGTTGTTACGTGTGTATCACCGATTATAAGGCGAAAATCTCATCCAGCTCCTCAGAGCTGGGGCGTGTGCCCAAAATACAGCAGGCATTACCCCTTTGAACAGCCGCACTGAGCCGCTGGAACAGAAAACTAGCTGCCCTGGGATCCCTAGTTACCCTGATGAGTCTTTTTCCCAGCTCCTTAAGAAATTTGGATGCATTCTTTCTCCATGAGCCAAGGGTTTCCGAGCCTATGGAAACAATCATATAGTGATGGGGAAGTTCTCCATATTTTCTAGACTTTTGGGACTCCCTGAAGCTGGCAGCTGCCCCTCCTTCCTCCCTGGTGTATTGGAGATAGGTATCATCCAAGGTAGATGCACATGTATAGTCCCACACCACCTGTTTCCCGTCTGTCCAGGCTTGAAGGGTGATACCATCTGGACGCTTCTGGCTGCCATATATATATATTATATATATATATATATATATATATATATATATATATATTATAATATATATATATATATATATATATATATATAGTATTGTAACCACGAGCAAGTGGTATTTAATCAAAACAACACTGCGAGTAGCCGAGAATTCGTTCCTGTGTTGTTTAAGCCCGCCTCAAGGTAACTGAAAATTCCATGATGTTCTAACCCATGGGATCATACAATCCTACAAGTATCATGCACCCAGCAGAGCTGGGCGTTGTACCGTGATCTGAGGACATACGATGGTGTGGGTGCTTCAGAGCTAATTTCACCCTCCTCGTTTGGTGTACTAGCCTCCACGAGCAGTATATATATTATTGTATTTAATCGATAACAACACTGTGACTAGCGGAAGATTCAAACCCATGCTGTTTTAGCCCACCTCATGGTGAGCGAAAATTCCACGATGCTCTAACCCACGGGACCATACAATTCTACAATCCATACAATGTTACAATCCTATTACTGGTTCCCCTAAACCTCATAATATCATTACACTGGGAATTCACTGTTTTCCCCCAAAAACCCATACCACTAAGTATTTTTAGTTTAAAACCCTAACAGCTCCCTCCACTGTGTTAGCCAGTACCCCGACCCCAGACCTAGATAAGTGAATCCCATCCCTGGCATACATGTCATTTCTGCTATAAAAGAGGTCCCAGTTTTCAATGAATGTTACTGCATTTTCCTTACAGTGTTTGTTCAGCCAGCAATTGACACCAATTGCCCTGGACAAGTATTCATTTCCAACTCCTCTCCTTGGCAAAATACCACTATTCACAAGGTTCCCTCTCTTCTTAATTATCTCTATTGCTGACTTATACCTGCTAATCAGGTCCTCACTCCAACGTCTGCCAACATCGTTGCCTCCAGCACTGAGAGATATACCACTGCTCCCATTACCTCCTGTGATGTGCAGACAGCTAACAATATCCTTCATCCCAGCCCCAGGAAAACATACCCTTTCCTCCTCTTCTTATCTCTAAGACAAAAAGCTCTATTCATAAACTTAATCTGACTGTCCCCAACTAAAACAATGTTCTTACCTCGACTGGCGGTGAGCGTAACGTTCTGGACGGTCTTCGCTGGGATGTCTTCACTTGCTGACTTCACTGAGTCATTAACATTTGTCCTTGTTGGTACTGTCTTACTTGGAAGATCATGGATGGTCGATTCACATTCTTCTGATAACAAAGAAAAAGAGTTGTTGGTTTTCACAGCAGTTTCCTGAACCTTCTTCATTTTCATCTTTGTCCCTTCAGTTTCGTTGGTCCGGTCATCGGCGAGATCTTTCCGAGCGTAATCCTTGCACATATCCTTCAGTCGTTGAATTTCTCTTCTTGCTTCTGTTAATTTTGCCTAAAGCTGGAGATATAGCTGCTTAGAGTCTAGGGAAGCCATCATCACAGTCTTGACAAAGCTAAGTACAGATCACCACTCGAGCTAAGTACAGATCACCACTGAGCTAAGTACAGATCACCACTCCAGCTAAGTACAGATCACCACTCCAGCTAAGTACAGATCACCGCTGAGCTAAGTACAGATCACCACTGAGCTAAGTACAGATCACCACTCCAGCTAAGTACAGATCACCACTGGTTGGACGCATTAAACACATTCGTTAATGGCTGACTAAGTTCCAACTTGCATTTCTCATGTACCCTTGAAAATAATTCATCGGCACTTATTTTGTTTCAGTTTATTTACCTGTTGCCCTCGTGACAGTATTATTGCTTAATCTGTTTTCTTCAGGAACCGAATAGTTGTTAATTTCTGGGATATCATTTAAGTCTTCTTGTGTAAAGACAGACGAGAAATAACCATTAGTTAGAGAACACATTTCCTGTTCATTATCAGTCAGTTATCCCAGTTCTCAGGGGTCCCACCTTGATATACTTTCTGTGCTTATGAATTTTAAAATCAAAGTTGTATTTAAAAGTCTTGATACAGTAAAAAACTTTTGATTAAAAACTCCCCAAAAAAATGCTGACGGCTGTGTCTACAGGATTCCTTATAAAAAATGTAATTAAGTTCACAGTCAAACTGGAAAAAAAACTTGAACTAAGATTATAACAACATAGACATAGCAGTAGAACTGGACAAGAGTCTAATGCTCTATTTATTTATGCAAGATACTTTAACCATCAAAATGATTTTGAAAAGGCCGAGAAAGATGTATTAAGCAGGCCTATGGTTGAGAGAAAAATAATTGAATGAGGCTTTATAAAAGATAGTTTTGATTTTAATAAGACTGTTGGTTTAGGATTATACAAATTAGATTCATATATAATTAATAAAATTTTAAGAAGAATTTCAGCAATATTTGACAAATTCTCGGACATCCCATCATCACCATAAAGGGACGGGTGAGGTGTCGGATGGTGAATATGATGTATTATCTCGGTCTTATTTAAGCCTTCTGACATAACACCTCATATTCAACATCTGACACCTCACCTGTCCCTTTATGATCATGCAGGTGTGATGGTCATGGACTTGTCAAACATTGCTTAAATTCTTCCCAAATCAATGCACCATGCAGAAACAGGCCTGGTATATGAAGAGAAAGATCTCAGCCAGCAGGACTCGAACCCACTACAGGAAGAATGGCACTCGGCCACAAATGCCTCAAAAGCTGAGCAGCCTGGTTTACAAGCCCGATCACATCAGTGGGCCTTTGAGCTTTAGAGGCATTTGTGGCGGGTTCAAATCCTGCTGACTGCAATCTTTCTGTGTATATATCCACCTGTTTCTGCGTGGTGCACTGATATAAAAATCGCTTGGAAGGTCAGAACATACAGGAGAAGAATGAAATAGCTTGAAACCATGCCTGAAGCCCACTTATGTGCCCGGGCTGGGAAGAAACATAATTGTAAACCTGAGTGCCCATCATTTGAGGCATTTGTGGCCAAGTGGTGAAGTGGAACCTTGCTAATCTTCCTGTAGTGGGTTCGAATCATGCTGACTGCTATCACATACACACACACACACACACACATTATATATATAATATATATATATATATATATATATATATATAATATATATATAATAATATATATATATATATATATATACATACATATATGTCGTGCCGAATAGGCAGAAATTGCGATCTTGGCTTAAATAGCAACGCTCATCTTGCCATATAGGACAAGTGAAAATTTGTGTATGCAATAAATTTCGCCAAAATCATTCTGAACCTAAGGAAAAAAATACTATTTCACTGTGTTTGTTTAGTAATAAATTATTGTAAAACAAATCTAAAATATATTTAGTCGGGTTAGGCTAAAATAAATTGCGCTTGTTATAATAAGGTTAGGTAAGTTTTCTAAGTTCCTTTTGGTGCAAAATTATAAATTTTTACATCAACATTAATGAAAAAATATATCTTTAAACGTATAAGAGAAAATTTTAGAAAGGACTTAATTTTAAATGAGTTCTTGCTAATTGACCAGTTTTACATATTCGGCACGACATTATATATATATATTATATATATATATATATATATATATATATATATATATATATATATATATATATATATATATATATATGTCGAGGTATAATAAGTTGATTAAGTTCGAACTATTTTCATAGGGAGTCAAAAATCACAAGTAAAAATTTATGGCTTTTAATATATTGTTCCTTATAACATTAAGTTTTCCTCTCGTATCTTACGAGTGCCACAATTATATTTACAAATAACTATGTACAGGACCTTAAGGTTTCATTACCAGTCACACGGATAATATTACTAGTTATTACCCAGAGGCATTCAGATCACCGGTGAATATATCAGATATTTGATATTTGACGTGACACACAGACAAGTTCCCCACGAGCACCTTAAGTATAATGTAGGGGAATATGGCTCTGTTACAACAGAGGGCTTCCAAGCAATGCACCTTCAGCTGTAGATCGGCTGCTACTGACTGTAGTAGAGGAGGGGTGACCTGACATAAGGTAGGTCATGTGACATACGTTTAGAGGGTGAGCGTGTTCACCAGAAACTGGCTGTTACCAAGTGCTTCACATATCACACTGTTACACCTAACCTAAATAATTCTATGTACATAAATTTACATGATTCCAGTTGGTAACTCATATGAGGCCACAGATAATATTATACAGTCAGACTTGCTTATTTTAGCTATTAACAAGCAAGTTCGCAATATGATATTAAGTGATATCGGCACTAAGTAATGCATAAGTTGACCAGGCGTAACAATATAAATATCACATCTCCCTTTTCCCCCCCCAAAGGTATTGTTGGCCTAAAAAAAGAAAAACTTTCCCCATCATTCACCCTTTAATGTCTTCCCCAAAAGGGCAAGCTTACACTAAAATTTATAAAACTGAAAACATTAACCCCGGGCCCCCCCCTGCGACGTATTTCCCCATCCCCCGGGCCCCTGCCCAGTTTCACTAAAATCCCTTCATAAATATTACCCTGTCACACTCCAACAGCACTTTCAAGTCCAAAAAAGGGCCATTTGTCTCCATTCGCTCACATTTTAAAAACCCTCCGAAATTTCCCTCGCACACAAAACCCCCTTTCCCTTTCCCTTTCCAAATTTCCCCTGGGTTAAACTTAAAACCCCCCCAATCCCTCCACTACAGATTTTACACTCCCAAAATTTCATTTATTTTTTTCCCATCCTTCACTGTCCCGAACCACCTAAACAATTTTTCCCCACCCCTCGGGAATAATGGGTTTTTGCTAACCCCTGCACCTCCCCCAAATTTTCCCAAAACTAAGAATTTCAAACAAAAATTTTTCAAAACCCTAAACATTACCCTCGGGCAAAATTAAAATTTGGCCTCGACCCTTCTCCTTTTTTAAAAACATTCACCACTCATGCTTTGCACTCGTATAAGGGGGTTTGGTTGTAAATATACTTCATACATTCCCCCCCTTTCTTCAGGGGAAAAAGTTTTTTGGTCCCACAGGTTTCCTCAGTGAAACCACTCCCCTTTTTTTCCACTCGTAAATTTGTTGTTTTACCTTATCTTTATGGGATCATCTGCTAACACTTTCCCCCTTCCAAATTCTGAATCCCTTCACCTCTTTTTATACTTTTCCCTCCAACTAAATTATCCATTCTTTTTACCAAAATTTTTTTATCTTTATACATTAAAGGTTTTTCCCTATATTCACTTTAAATTTCCATTTTTTGGGCATCCCAAACCAAACTAAATTCCACGAACCTCTGCCCCCTTCCCCTTTCAAATCCCCCAAAAGCACATGTCATCAGCAAAGAGCAACGCGACAACTCCCACTTTGTGTTAGATTTATATTTTTCCCCCCAAACCCCCTTTCCCCCAAACCCCCGGCCCTTCATTTTTTTTAAACAACCCTATCTATAAATATACTGAAAAACCACGGTGAAAACACACTTCCTTGTCAAAAGGCCAAATTTTACGGGGAAAAAAATTCTTCCTTCCCAAACTTACTCAACCCTTTAGCCTCACTACCCCTCGTAAAAAATCTCTTCGTGCTTTCAAAACCCTACCCCTTTTTCCATACATTTTTTTACATCAAACCTCATATTTATATATAATATTTTATATATATATATTTTAAATATATATTTTAAAATATATAAAAATTTTTATATTATATAAATTAAATATATAATTAAATATATTTTTATTATATATATATAAAAAAAAAAATTTATATTTTTATATATAAATAAAATATATATAAATATATATTTTATAATATATATATTTTAAATAAATTTTTTAAAAATTAAATAAAAAATAAAAAATTTATATTATAAAATTTTATATATAATATATATAATTAAAATATATTTTTATAATAAATATATAAATTTTATAAATAAAATAAAATAAATTTTTAAATAAATATATTTAATAATTTTATAATAAAAAATTAAATATATTTTTTATATAAATATATAAAAATATATATTAAAATATTATATATAAAATATATATATTTTAAAATATATATAAAAAAAAAAAAATATAATATATTTTAAAAATTATATAAAATATATAAATATACTTAAAATTAATATATATAATATATATAAATTTTAATATTATAAATAAAAATTTTATTTAAAATATATATATAAAAAAATAAAAAATAAATATAAAAATTTTTAAATATATATTTTTATATAAATATTTTTATATATATATATATATATATATATTAAAATTATAAAATTATATAAAAATATATTTTTTATATATATAATTTAAAAATTTTTAAATTATATATAATATTATATTTTAAAACCCGGGGGGAAATCGTAGTGAGGGCGGGCCCGCCCCTTTAAAAAATAGTTTCCCTTGGGAACTTCACTTTCATAGTTCCTTAAATAATGGAGTAGTCACAAAAGGGCGTTTGGGAAAATTTCTCTATTCTTTCAAAATTGGTTTTTTTTCCCATTTTAAAATATATATATAAATATATATTATTTTAAAAATATATTTATATAAAATTATAAAATAAAATTATTATATTTAAAATTTTTTTTGTGTGTGTTTTGTGTTTTTTTGTGTCTTGTGTGTCTGTGTAGGTGTCTCTGTGTGTCTGTGTGTGTGCTGTCTCTATGAAAAAAGAAAAACATTACCTTGGGAATGTACCCCAAAAAAAATTGTACATAAAAAAACGTTTTCGTGTTTTAAATGATTTTAGTAAATAAAACAATATTAACAGGTCCCCTTCTCGGCCCTCAATTCCCCAGCCTCATTTTATTCTTTCCCTCTCCCTCTCCCCTCTCCCTCTTTTCCCTTCCCCCCCTCCCTCCCATCTCCCTCCCTTTTCCTTCCCATCCCTTTCTCCTCTCTCTCTCTCTCCTCTCTTTCTTCTCTCCTCTCTCTCTCTCTCTCTCTTCCTCTCTCTCTCCTCTCCCCCCTCTCTTTCTCTCCTCTCTCTCTTTCCCCTCTCCTCTCTTCTCTCTTCTCTCTCCTCTCCTCTCTTCCTCTCTCCTCTCTCTCTCTCTCTCTCCCCTCTCTCTCTCTTTTCTCTCTCCCCTTTTTCTCCTCTCTCTCCTCTTCTCTCTTTTCTGCTCCCCCGATCTGGGTCATTTACGCGAAACACCCGGGGTCGTCAGGTGAGAGGAATGTATTGAAATATAATGTTGGGGGCAAAACAACTGTTTATTAAGGACTGCAGGTTTTCTGTTCATACACGGCGGTGTTCTTCCAGTCACAAGCTTTTGTGAAATTCCTTGCTTACTAGTTAAAAAAAACGGCGCCCAAAAATATGTTTTTTCTCGTTACAAATATAAAAAAAATTGTCTAATTACCATTAAAGGTAAGCCTTTTTAAAAGGGTTTAAATTTTCCCTTTTTAATTTAAAATGTGTTTTAAAAAGGGCAATTGTGTTAATTAAAGATGAGTTTTGAACACGTTTTTTTTCCCTGTTTTAATCTGTCTAATATCTTATACGTTCTAATATGTCTTTCTACCTGTTCCATAAAGGGGATCTAAACCCTATTTCCTCTTCGCAAAAGGTAGTTTAAAAAAAAACGACAACAGTATTGATTTAAAAGGTAATATTTCTCTGGTACTGTGGAACCACACCACCAGCTGCTAAAATTTCAAATATCCAATAAAACGTTTTTTATTTTTTATGTTTTTAAAAAGCCCGCTGCCCCTTGGTGTCATTTTCATCCCCCCAAATCCCGTGCCTCTGATTTGCATGCGTTTGCAGACCCAATGGTGTTACAGATTGCATAACTAGGAATATTGCCATCACTACCCTCCCTTTTACCTCACTACCCACCAGCAACAAAACTTTCTCATTAATGTCTTCCTTATCAGGATCGCCATCTCCTATACCATTATTACCAATAAACCAAAATTTCCATGAGGGTTCCTTCATTTTTTTTCTCTAGATGTTTCTAGATATATTCTCTAGATGCACTCTCAGATGTGTTTTTAGAATATTTTTTGATGTATTCTTAGGTACTTTCTTAGATGTATCCTTAGATTTTTTTCAGCATATTCACTAAATGTATTCTTTAGAGTATTTTTAGAGTTTCTCTAAAAGAAATTTTCTAGATGCATTTTTTGATGGTTCCTTATATGCATTCTCAAAGCATTCTCTAGGTGCATTTCTCTAGATGATTCTTAGATTATCTCTGGGGGGGTTTTTCTAGATGTTTCTCCTTTAGATTATTCCCTCTAGGAACCATTAAATCTTATTTTCCCATGAAAATTCTCAGTAATCTTTAAACCCATACTAAACCCTTACGACCAAATCGCAAATGTTTAGATGCATTAATTGCAAAAGACGATAAAAAATCAAAACAGTCACAAAAGGGAAGTGCGTGTAGCTCTAGGGCTTTCATGTTACAAACTTTTTAAAAACTTGCAGTAGTCGAAAGGAACGAGATTAACCCAGGGGAGGGGTCTTGAAGGGACCTAGAGGGAAAGAGGGAGCCCAAAAGCATGGGCCCGCAGGAGCATCTGGTTTTCCTTATGCCAGATGCCCAGGGGTCAAAAAAATTTTTAAGAGGTAGCAGAAAAAGAAGCCCGCCCATAAGCGTATAGTCTGTCGTAAAAAAAAGAGAAATCTATCGCTAATTCATCCAAGAAAACAAGGAAACCAAAAACCCTTTATACATAAGAAAAAATTTCGCCGCTGCACCCCCCTCTGTAAACATGCCAAAACTACTCTTAACCCTCCTTGAAAACTTGAAGACTGCTTATATGTTGATGATTCTCGTTTAAGGGGAAATTGTCTTTCCTAACCTGTGGGGTCTCCCCGGGTCAGTTTATAATAAGTCTTCCCAGCTGATATCAAAGCACCTCTACCATCTTAGGATACCGAGTTTCTCCCCAATACAATATCGTGATTTCCCCATCGAGAAAATCGGGGGGGAAAATCGCAAGGCTCTCAGGAACATAGTGAGAAAGTCACTTCTTTTTACTATAATTTCGTGAATGAAGTAGTAATGGATATAAGAACAAATACTGGTGGTCTTTCTATATACTGTTAACTTGAAATTTCTGAATACACAGTCGATCAAGACATCCAAGAAGGGGAATTTAATTCACTTATTTTTTCAACTGTGAATTTAGTATTGAGTCCCCCCGGTGAAAACGTATCCAAGTTCAGAGAAATCGGCCACAAGCACAGGATGTCATCCACATATAATCCACATAACTGAACCACTTTACTACGTTAGGCAGGATATCTTTTAGAAGTTTAGTCTTTAAAAAAATCCACATAAAGATTAGTCAAAACAGAAGATACTGGATTTCCCATAGGTATTCCATGATTTTGGACATAGTACCTTCCCTCGAACAAGAACTTGCAATCAGCTACACACAACTTTATCAATTTAAGAATAATGTATTAGGAGAACGGCATCAGGACCTTATCCAACTCTTTTTCCAATATAATAAATCAGGTGCTGAGACTAGAGTAAACAACGCAGTACCATCAAAAATGTACCAGTGTAAAGTTATCTGAGATATTCAGAATCTTCAGTTTATCCGTTACATCTACATCATTGTTTATGTGGGTTTCTGAGATGTTACCAACTATTGGTGTTAATGTTGACTAACCATTTGTACGAGGTGTATAACGCGGATCATATGGAACTGATAATGGGTCTCGCTGGAAATTCCGGTTTAAGAGTCTTAATCAAGACTTACATATATGGGAGCGTCGCAGATCTAATTGACAGTTGTTTACTTAATTTCTGAGTACCTCAAAGTAACATGTTAAGTCGTTCATTAAAATTACTGTCAACTTGGTCTCGAGAGTTGTCATCTACGGGAATGTGAATTTCTCTATCCACTAATTACATTAATTTTGTGACTATTGTCCACTTTGTCCAAAATATCTACCACATTAACTTTGCTTTCGTGAGGTGATGCCAAGGATCATTTCATAGTAATGGCATTACTTAACAAATCGTTGAGGATAATTCGGGACAACCGGTGTGAGCTCTATTCATCATGCCTTTGCAAATGTTTGAGCGTTTCAGGAGGATAAATTTCCTTGTTTTTTTTTCCAAACTACGTAAGGACTTAGCAAGATCGGCGAAGTTAGTGTTCCCATTGCTAGGCCAAAAACTTAACCCACATCCTAGAGTTGTCTGTTGGTCTCGGGTAAGCTCAACATTCAGAAGTTAATGACAAATCCGGGTTATCGTGCTGAGGCGAATCACTTTGTGCAGTAAGATTGTTCAGTTTTCTAGCATAGTAACCTTCAGTCTTACGTCTCATTACACTATGTAACAAAATTTCACTTCTGTCGTGTTCCTGGGAAATAAGCATCATTTCACAATTCTTTATAACTAAACAAAATTCAAAAAATCAATTTTGATCCCAGAACTTCGATTTTGTGGTCAGGACACTTCTGGAACAATTTCAAGAAAGATTGATATAAATATAAAATATAAAAACGGGCTCACAAACCAGCATTCAGTTCAGCTGTGGTTACCTGAGAAGACACATCAGAAGTGCAATGGAATCAATAGGCTACAATCATTCTCCAGATGCATTCTTCAACATATGTGGTCAATTTATTAAGACGAGAGTGTACCAAGTTGTGGACAAAGACAAGACCTGGGCACCTCATGTTGCTTGTGAACATTGTAAGAAAACATTGGAAGGTAAGAAAGTCATTAGTTATATGAAGGGTAAAATTTTGAATAGGAACATTTTTTAAGTGAAATGCATGTAACAGAAACTAATTCTTTTGTTCTTGTACATGATGGGATAGAGAAGAAAAGAGTCACGAAGTTTGCTGTTCCTGGAATATGGCGTGAACCCACTGATCACTCAACCAACTGCTACTTCTGTCTGGTGGATCCTTCCAAACTCTGAATTGGGGAAAATGCACCTGTTATTTCTTATCCAGACCTTCCCTCTTCTATTGTACCAGTACCACACAGTGCTGATCTTCCTGTACCTACACCTCCAGAAAGAAGTCAATCGTCAGAAGAAGCAGCAAATCAGAAAATGAAGAGCATAGTGAACAAGACTATGATCTCACTGATGCAGGTGTTGGGAGGAATCCTTACTACCCAAACCAAACAGACCTCAATGACCTTGTCAGAGATCTTGGTTTAACAAAGTCAAATGCGGAGCTTTTGATTTCAAGGCTCAGGGAGTGAGACTTGGTGGATGAAAGTGTGCAAGTGACAAACCAAAAAAAAGTCACAAAAATTTCTTATGGTTCTTCACTAATGAAGACAGGCTGTGCTGTTGTAATGATGTATCAGGCCTATTTGATGCAATTGGAATTGCATGCACTCAAGATGAATGGAGAATCTTCATTGACAGCTCCTCCAGAAGCCTAAAAACTGTACTTCTGCACAATGGGAACAAGTATCCATCTCTTTCTTTGGCTGAGTCAATGCATCTTAAGGAGGACTACGACAGTGTCCAACTTCTACTGGAAGTTTTGAACTATAATAAGTATGGCTGGGAGGTTATTCGAGACTTCAAAATGGTGACATTTTTTATGGGACTCCAAGGAGGT
Organism: Cherax quadricarinatus; assembly: GCF_026875155.1. Classification (NCBI taxonomy): domain Eukaryota; kingdom Metazoa; phylum Arthropoda; class Malacostraca; order Decapoda; family Parastacidae; genus Cherax; species Cherax quadricarinatus. The sequence continues at coordinate 45,449,750 of NC_069407.1, read as the reverse complement.
TTTAACAAGTTTCCATGTTATCTCTGTCACTGGGATAGTAGAAACAGAGCAGCACGTTACCAGAGGAAGCACTGGCCTCAAAGGACTGAGTTCTCAGTAGGAAAACATAATATCAGACATAAACCATTGACGGATCCTCTAAAGGTTCTGTTCTCTCCATTACACATCAAACTAGGTCTAATGAAACAGTTTGTTACAGATCTTGACGAAGAGTCTGCAGCCTTCGAGTATCTTCAAGACTTCTTTCCCAAGCTATCAGAGGCAAAGGTGAAGGCTGGCATCTTCACTAGACCACAAGTCAGGAAAATCATGGAGTGCTCAGAATGACCAAAGCTCACAGAGAAGGAAAAGGAAGCCTGGGAGAGTTTTGTTGCTGTAGCACAGGGCTTTCTGGGCAACAACAAGGCTGACAATTATGTGGAACTTGTTGAGACCTTGGTAAAAAACTATGGTCAGATGGGCTGTAGGATGTCCCTTAAGGTCCATATCCTTGTTGCTCATCTTGACAATTTCAAGGAGAATATGGAAGCATACTCAGAGGAGCAAGGGGAGCGCTTCCACCGAGATATAATGGACTTTGAACACAAGTATCAGGGATCTTATAATGAAAACATGATGGCAGACTACATTTGGCGGCTTCAACGGGAAAGTAATTTGTTGCTGCTTGCAAAACTAGAAAAACTGCTCATTTTTAACTTTGTAAATATGTTTCAGAAAGTTAAAATAAAATTTGTGTAAATTTTATTTTATTTATGTGAATTCTATTTATTTTATTACATGTTTTTTATTTTACATCCCAAACTAGCAAAAAATATTGAAATTAAGCCATTTTTTGTCAAAAATTCATCTTGTAAGCCACAAAAGCAAAGTTTAAAAGGAATAATTGGGCATTTGCTATTGTTTTGCAATAAAAGGAGTTGGAAAACAACACTTATTATCAGGATAAATGATCTTGTCAATCCAATGGTACTTTGTTAAAAATTTTGTTTGGCTTTCCTCATTTCAATAAATAAAAATTATCTATCGTGTCTCAGCAATTCAGTCTTCTTAGAAAGAACTAACCTGACAGAAATATTAAGATTTGACTAGATAGGTCCTGCCCTAGTGGGAGCCTTCACGACCTACATGTTTAATAGAAATTTATCACTCAATGTTGCTGGGTCAGCCCAAATTATTTTACATCTCACAAAACAAGAAGAATTTAAGTAATCCGCAAGGTAGGGGCAGGTATGGTGAGAAGGAAGAAGAGCGAGACGTTGTCTTGTACACTCTACCTCACTCAGTTCACAGTAAACCAGCAAGGACCATTATAAACATTCATTAAAAGAGGCATTCTAAAAGTCAACAGATTCCCGTTGTTTATTCAGCTACTGCACCACGACGTTCAGTTAACAACGAAGCAACAGAACTGATGATAGTAGTGGAAAGTTAGTTACTTTAATATCATTATTATGCACCTGATACCCATCCTGTGAGCGCTAGTTGAAAGATTTCAGAGGCATATAATGGCTCTAAGGACTGAGCCGCAGAGTCCTGATAGTTTAACAAGTTAGTGGTAATGAACTATATACATGTTAATAACTGGGTATAATCGTAAAGAATTATTTATGCAGACATGAATTAAGTCACAAAATTAATACAATGTAGCATATATGTGGCTCTGAATTATTTATATTACCTTATATTTTAATAGTGTAAGCTTGAATTTAAACTAGTTAAAGTGGTTATGCGCTATTTACAATAGGCACAGTCAATGTACTTTTCCAGGATAAAATACTTCGACATTAATTAAACATTAGTGAGTTCATTAATTTCATCACATTCAGCATATAATGAAGCAGCGTGACAAAAGTCCATCTGGTAAAAGTTACATTTAGTTTGGTCTGTTTCAGTTGGTGGTACTGATGCACCCTCCCAAGAGGTACTGGTAACCCAGTAGGAGCCGGGCAGTATTGACATCCAAGAGTCTGCTGATTTTGTTTTGCGCGCCATAGACATGTGGCTCCTCCTGCATGATAGAATGATGCTAGGTGGACTCACTGGTGTCAGTCTCCTTCAGTCTCAAGTTAGGAAAGTTCAGTTGAAGTTCTATTCGCATTATTGTTCTCATAATGATAACTGACAGCCCAAGGTTGTAAACTACCCCTCCCCCCTTGACAGTATATACCTTTGTCAATTCATCAGGTCTGTCATGCATCTAAAGACCAGTGTGACAGAATCCACAGGTGTACTATGACTTTACTGTCTACAATCCTACCATTCCTGTGTCTGTCTTCTAACACAAGCATGCCACTTGATACTCAGGAAGTTAAGAGCATTTATGGATGCTAAATGATCAGTTGCGCATTTGAGAGCAAGGAGCATAATAAACAGTTCAGTTTGAAGGACAAAAGCCCAGTTATTGATGCATGCTTCAATTTCCTAGCAACAATATCACTCTGACAAAAGCAGTACTACCAGCTGCACTACTGGATTGGTGAACAGAGCCATCAACATACATAATTTGTGAAAGAGAGTGCTGTGTGACTAAGGTGTCAATACAGCTTAAGACATCCTGCTTGGCTTCAAAGCGAAGCTCCAGTGGGAAGACAGTGGCAAAAGTCGATAACCGGAAATAAATACTGGGCTTTATTTAATATTGCCCAACCTTGGGCGAAACGTTGAATTAAAAGATTCTCTGCTGCCAGTGTCTCCACCTATGATAACAGAAGTAATGGCAGGAGTAGAAGGCTGTGATAGTAGAGCAGAACTGGTGATAACCAGAAGTAGAACCATCGGTACACGAAGCTGTGTAAGTGGTAGTTCAAGATAGCTCAAGATACAACTACCTAATTGTACCCCCGTCTTCCATCCACTTCCATCTCTCCTAAAAATTCTATGCTATTTTCCTAACATGGTATGATACGCTTTTCTCATCTGTTTTCATGCCTGCAGTGGCGCCGGAGGGAGGGAAGAGAGCCTTCTGTTTTGACATCCTTGACTCTCACGCCTTGTATACACGATAGATCTCACTAGACAGAGTCGGTGTGGCCTTCCAGGTCTTCTCCTATCTGTCTTTCTCATGTACTGCCTTGTAACATCTTCCTCATCAATATCTTCTTCGTCATTACCAAAATCCTCATTTTCAGTTTCCTTCTTATTATTAATATCGTTATCAGTGTTATCATTTTCACGTATCATCATATATGTTATCATTAAGTACAATCATCTATTATCTTCAGGACCATTATCACAACCATAAGTCACCATTAACACTCACCATCAACACTCTCCATCACTATCACTACCGTAATTAATTATTAATAAGTATTTAATCACGCTACACCAATTATAATTTAGCATTATATTAATTGGGAAGCGCAAAATCCGTCAAGGTCATACAGCGCCATAAAAATCGAAGGGGGGGAGGGGAACTTTAGTTTAATAGAATCCCAAGGATGAAGAGCTCTTCCAAAGAGTAGCCGGGAGATAGATGTGTTGCTAAACATTTTTGTATACCTTTGCGTAGCCCTCAAAAACACTTTATACACAGAGTACTAAAGTTGTGTGAAACGTGCACGCGGTGTTCCTACACTGTATACTCATCTATTTGTACTCACCTATTTGTGATTGCAGGGGTCGATTCATAGCTCCTGACCCCGCCTCTTCACTGATTGCTGCTAGGTCACCTCTCTCTCCTTGCTCCATGAGCTTTATCAAACCTAGTCTTAAAACTATGGTGATTCCTGCCTCCACTACGTCACTTTGAAGGCTATTCCACTTCATGACAACTCTATGACTGAAGAACTACTTCGTAACATCCCTTTGACTCACCTGAATCTTCAACTTCCAATTGCGACCCCTTGTTTCGGTGTCCCATCTCTGGAACATCTTGTTTTTGTCCACTTTGTCTATTCTGAACAGTATTTTATATGTTGTTATCATGTCTCCCCTAACCCTCCTGTCCTCCAGTGTCGTCAGGACAATTTCCCTTAACCTATCATTGTAGGGCAATCCCTTTATTTCTGGGACTAGTCTTCTTGCAAACCTTTGCACTTTCTCTAATTTCTTGACGTGCTTGACCAGGTGTGGATTCCAAACTGATGCTGCATACTCCAGTATGGGCCTAACGTACATGGTATACAGAGTCTTGAACGATTCCTTACTGAGGTATCGGAATGCAGTTATCTGATTGATGTGTGCCTCAGGAGATGTACTTACCTGGAGGTTACCTGGAGGTTATTCCGGGGATCAACGCCCCCGCGGCCCGGTCCATGACCAGGCCTCCCGATGGATCAGGGTCTGATCAACTAGGCTGTTACTGCTGGCCGCACGCAGTCCGACGTACGAGCCACAGCCCGGCTGATCCGGCACTGACTTTAGGTATCTGTCCAGCTCTCTCTTGAAGGCAGCCAGGGGTTTATTGCAATTCCCCTAATGCTTGATGGGAGGCTGTTGAATAGTTTTGGGCCCCGGACACTTATGGTGTTTTCTCTTAGTGTACCAATGGCGCCCCTACTTTTATTGGCGGCATTTTGCATCGCCTGCCCAGTCTTTTACTTCGTAGGGAGTGATTTCTGTGTGCAGATTTGGGACCATTCCTTCCAAGATTTTCCAAGTGTAGATTATGATATATCTCTCCCTCCTGCGTTCCAACGAGTACAAGTCAAGTGCTTCCAAGCGTTCCCAGTAGTTAAGGTGCTTGACAGAACTATACGTGCAGTAAAGGATCTCTGTACACTCTCTAGATCTGCGATTTCACCTGCTTTGTATGGAGATGTTAATGTACAGCAGTATTCCAGCCTAGAGAGAACAAGTGATTTGAAAAGGATCATCATGGGCTTGGCATCTCTCGTTTTGAAAGTTCTCATTATCCATCCTATCATTTTCTTTGCACGTGCGATCGTGGCACTGTTGTGATCCTTGAAAGTGAGATCCTCAGACATTACTACTCCCAGGTCCCTTACATTATTTTTCCGCTCTATTGTATGGCCGGAGTCAGTAGTATACTCTGTTCTAGTTATTATCTCCTCCAGTTTTCCATAACGGAGTAGTTGGAATTTGTCCTCATTGAACATCATATTGTTTACCGTTGCCCACTGGAAAACTTTGTTTATATCTTCTTGGAGGTTAACCGCGTCCTCAGCAGATGACAGCCTCATGCAGATCCTAGTATCATCCGCAAAGGATGATACGGTGCTGTGGTGTATATCTCTGTTTATGTCTGATATGAGGATAAGGAATAAGATGGGGGCGAGTACTGTGCCTTGTGGAACAGAGCTCTTCACTATGGCAGCCTCCGATTTAACTCTGTTGACCACTACTCTTTGTGTTCGATTTGTTAGGAAGTTGAAGATCCATCTCCCCACTTTCCCAGTTATTCCTTTAGCACGTATTTTATGGGCTATTACTCCATGATCGCATTTGTCAAATGCTTTTGCAAAGTCTGTGTATATTACATCTGCATTCTGATTTTCTTCCAGTGCATCCAAGGCCATGTCATAGTGATCCAGTAGTTGTGAGAGGCAGGAGCGACCTGCCCTGAACCCATGTTGCCCTGGATTGTGCAGATTTTGGGAATCCAGGTGATTTGCAATCCTGCTTCTTAGCACTCTTTCAAAGATTTTTATGATGTGGGATGTCAGAGCTATTGGTCTATAGTTCTTAGCTAATGCTTTGCTGCCACCTTTATGGAGTGGGGCTATATCCGTTGTTTTAAGTGACTGTGGAATTTCACCCATGTCCAAGCTCCTCCTCCATAGTGTACTTAGGGCACGCGAGAGGGGTTTCTTGCAGTTCTTAATGAAAACAGAGTTCCACGAGTCTGGGCCCGGGGCTGAGTGCATAGGCATGTTGTCAATGGCTTTTTCGAAATCTATCGGAGTTAGGGTAATGTCGGAAATCTGGCATACATTTATGGAGTTTTGAGGCTCATTCATGAAGAAATCATTTGGGTCGTCGATCCTCAGACCGATTAGTGGTTCACTAAACACAGAGTCGTACTGGGATTTCAATATTTCACTCATTTCCTTGTTGTCGTCTGTGTAAGTCCCATCCTGTCTGAGTAAGGGCCCGATACTAGATGTGGTATTTGCCTTGTTTTTTGGCATATGAAAAGAAATATTTGAATTTCTTTCAATTTCACTAATAGCTTTAAGCTCCTCCTGCCTCTCCTGGTTCCTGTAAGAGTCATTTAGCTTAAGTTCGATAGTTTCCACTTCCCTGGTCAGCGCCTCCTTTCGTGTATCAGATATTCTAGCACTCCTGAGGAGCTCAGTGACTCTTCGTCGTCTTCTGTAGAGGGAGCGTCTTTTTCTCTCCAGTTTACTCCTGCTCTTCTTCTTTCTTAGGGGAATATGCCTAGAACATGCTTCGGCTACCAGGAAGTTGATCCTTTCAAGGCACTGGTTTGGATCCATGTCATTTAAGACATCTTCCCAACATGTTTCGTTTAGGATATGGTTTACCTGGTCCCAGTTGATGTTCTTGTTGTTGAAATTGTATTTTGTGAAGACACCTTCACAGGTACATGCATTCTGTTGTTCAGGACCCCTATGCATGTACGTCTGGACTTCGATTAGATTGTGATCGGAATTAGTTGTTTTTGATATTCTTATGTCTCTTATCAGGTCCTCATTATTTGTGAAGATAAGGTCAAGTGTGTTTTCTAGTCTTGTTGGCTCCACTATCTGCTGGCTTAAGGTGTGTTTTTCGCAGAGACTTAGTAGCTCATGTGTGTGTGACCTTTCATCTGCGCTACCTCCGGGATTGTTTCAGCTATAACATTATTTGCTACATTCTTCCATTTTGTATGCCTTAGGTTGAAATCACCAAGCAGTAAGATGTTTGGGGATGGAGCTAGAAGGTTTTCCAAACAGTAATCGATTTTCAGTAGCTGTTCCTTGAACTGTTGGGAGGTTGCATCTGGTGGCTTGTATACAACCACAATGACTAGGTTTTGGTTCTCGATCTTTATTGATAGAACTTCAACTACCTCATTTGTGGTGTTCAGCAACTCCGTGCAGATAAGGGACTCTTTGACATACAGGCCAAACCCCCCTTGTTGCCTTTTTTTTTCTGTCGCATCTAAAAAGGTTGTAACCACTTATCCATATTTCACTGTCAAAGTGATCTTTTGTGTGAGTCTCTGTGAAGGCTGCAAACATTGCATTAGACTCCACTAGAAGTCCACTGATAAAAGGTATTTTGTTGTTGGTGGATGGCTTAAGGCCCTGTATATTAGCAAATATGAACGAGGTTGTATTCTGTGTTTGTTGGGGGGATTTTGTTATTGGCATCAGTAGTTGTAATTCTGGAGGGCCATGGGTGGCCACTGGCTGCGCCTCCAGTCCAACAAGGCTCCAAGGTGGTGGACTATTTTTGTTATTTCCTTCCATTTTCTTTTTTCGTTTCCTGCCACTAAAAAATCACCTGGAGTTGGGTTGTCGTAGCTACTATTGTTTGTCTTGTGGGGTCTGTGCCTCCTGGTCCCTTTTAGATGGTATGCAGGGCACTCGATGTTGTAACACTGCTTCTGGAGGACCGAGGAGTGGCACATTTTTGGGTGAAAGAAAGTACAGGAAGAAGAACGACACACTCCTTTAGACAGGAGGTCGCTACATTTTTTGGGATGGTCAAAGTTGCATGTCCCATTTTTTCCCCTGTTATTCCATGCTTACAGATGCCCCAAGCATAATATTTGCACAAATTCACCTTTGGCTGAGAATTGTTGGGAGGTGTGTTGTCAATTTCTGCAGGTTCTGGGACTGCACTATAATCCTCAGTATCCAAGCCAGGGCCACCCCGTCCTGGATTCCATCTACTTTCCCCAGTAGAGGAAGGAGGAGACTCCTCTCCAACATCTGTACTGTGGGCCACGGTCTTGTGCAATGATGGTTGTATATTTACTGTTTTTGTGGTGGTTTGGGTAGTGTCCCTAGGAGAGTCTGGGCTGGCAGTAAGGCTGGGGGCTGGGTCTGGGTCAGCACTCACTGGGGCTGGGGGGTGGGGCTGGGTCTGGGCCAGCACCAGCACTGAGGGTATTGGTGCTATGCCTGGGGGAGCCTGGGCCAGCACCAGCACTGTGGGTATTAGTGCTATGACTGGGGGATGGGTCTGGCTTAGCACCATGTGGGTGACTAGGTAGTTTCGAGTCATCTGTTGTGGTATGGACATTCTGCATTTTTTGATACACTATCTCTTTCTCCCATGTTTTATATATTTTTGGTAGACTATCCAAGCGGTCATCCTTGTTTTCTTGATTATTTTTATCATTTATTACTCTCCTTAGTACCTTTCTGATACCTGCCCAAAGTTCTACATCTTTATTGCACAACCAGAAGCACCTTGCTAGTTCGTGTTCATTTTTTGAGGCTGTATTTAGTCTAGTACAAGAGATATGATGTTTGGAAGAGCATAGGTTGCATGTGATTCTGGATTTCCTTCCAAGGATTTTTTTACATGTCCCACAGATATGCTGTGCTGACATCCTGTCTGTATCCTACTACACTGTATGCCACGGAAGAAAACTGATTTCCACTTTACCTTTCTCTTGCTGGTGCCAGTAATATGCAAGATGTATTTATACGAACCAAGTTTGCAGTATGTGGGTGGTGGTGTAGGATGGGTGTAGGGTGGGTGGCGGGTGTTGGGTGGGTGGTGGTGCAGGGTGGGTGGTGGGTGTAGGGTGGGTGGTGGTGTAGGGTGGGTGGTGGTGTAGGGTGGGTGGTGGGTGCAGGGTGGGTGTGAGCCGGCAGACTTGCCCACACTCCACACTTCACTTAGTTAGGCCTACGCTAACTTCCCCCTACACTTCTAAGGAAAAATTATTTCCTGTTTAGTAGAGGTAACGGTCATATGCTCAATTTATGTATGCTGTGATTCCCTGCACCTCAATGCTACCATCACTCATTTCATATCTTATGACTATAGTAGTTACTTATCCGTTATTAACACTTCACTGGACCTCTGGCAATAGTTCGCTAGTGCCAGTCGCTTGTAAGATATTCCCCTTTCTACACTGTATATTGTAGAGGTAACGGTTGTATGCTCACCCCAGATCTTTTCCTTGAGTGAAGTTTGCAGTTTTTGGCCACCTAGACTATACTCTGTCTGTGGTCTTCTTTGCCCTTCCCCGATCTTCATGACTTTGCATTTGACAGGGTTAAATTCAAGGAGCCAGTTGCTGGAACAGGCTTGTAGCCTGCCCAGGTCTCTTTGTAGTCCTGCCTGATCCTCGACCGATTTGATTCTCCTCATTAACTTCACATCATCTGCAAACAAGGACACTTCTGAGTCTATCCCTTCCATTATGTCATTCACGTATACCGAAAACAGGACAGGTACTCGGACTGACTCCTGTGGAACCCCGCTTGTCACAGGCGCCCAATACGACACGTCATCACGTACCTTGCCTCGTTGTTGCCTCCCTGTCAGATATTCTCTGATTCATTGCAGTGCCTTTCCTGTTATGTGTGCCTGATCCTCTAACTTTGCATTAACCTCTTGTGAGGAACTGTGTCAAAGGCCTTGTTGCAGTCCAAGAAAATACAGTCTATCTACCCCTCTCTCTTTTGTCTTACTTCTGTCACCTTGTCATAAAACTCCAATAGGATTGTAACACAGGATTTTCCTTCCCTGAAACCGTGCTGGTTTCGATTATATGCTTGTTTCTTTCCAGGTGCTCCACCGCTCTCCTCCTGATGATCTTCTCCATGACTTTGCATACTATACACATTAGTGACACAGGTCTGTAGTTGAATGCCTCGTGTCTGTCTCCATTTTTAAAAATTTGGACTACATTTGCCATCTTCCATACCTCAGGTAGTTGCTCAGTTTCAATGGATGTGTTGAAGATCTTTGTTAGTGGCATACACAGCATCTCTGCTCACTCTCTCTATGGACCCACGGAGAAATATTGTCTGGTCCCATCGCCTTTTAGGTATCAAGTTCACATAGCAGCTTCTTCACCTCCTCCTCGATTATGTGTACCTCATCCAGCACTTGTTGGTGTACCCCACTGTTCTGAATTCCTGGAATCCTACCTGTTTCCACTGTATATACTTCTTTAAATCTCATGTTGAGCTCCTCATATACCTCTTGGTCGTTTCTTGTGAACTCCCGACCATCCTTCTTCAGCCTTATTACCTGGTCCTTGGCTGTTGTTTTCCTCCCGAAGTGGATATACAACAGCTTCGGGTCAGGTTTGACTTTCGATGCTATGTCATTTTCGTATTGTCACTGAACCTCCCTTATAATCTGTGGATGTTCGTTTCTGGCTCTTCGGCTAATCTCTTTATTTTCCTGGGTCCTTTGTCTTCTGTACCTTTTCCATTCTCTAGTGCACCTAGTTTTTGCCTCCCTACACCTTTGGGTGAACCAAGGACTCGTTCTGGTCTTCCCATTATTTCTGTTTCCCTTGGGAAGAAACGTCTCCTCTGCCTCCTTGCATTTTGTTGTCACATAGTCCATCATTTCTTTTACTAGTTTTCCCGCCAGTTCTCTCTCCCACAGATCGTCTTGCAGGAAGTTCCTCATGCTTGTGTAGTCCCCCCTTTTGTAACATGGCTTTTTTGCGTCCTATTCCTGCTACTCTCTCCACTTGTAGCCCAACTATGTAATCTAAGCACAAAACTACATGATCACTAGCTCCTAGGGGCCTTTCATACATAATAATTTTGATGTCCGAACTTCTCAAGGTGAATACAAGGTCCAGTCTTACTGGATCATCTTCACCTCTCTCCCTGATAGTGTCTCTAACATGTTGATGCATGAGATTTTCCAGAACCACATCCATCATCCTGGCTCTCCTTGTTTTGGAACTCCCATGGATCTCCAGGTTTTCCCAGTCAATCTCCTTCTGATTGAAATCACCCATAACTAGTAACTTTGCACCCCCCATGTGAGCTCTTTTGGCCACCTCAGCAAGTGTTTCAATCATTGCTCTGTTGCTCTCATTGTATTCTTCTCTTGGCCTCCTGCAGTTCTGTGGCAGGTTGTACATTACTGCAATTACCACCTTATGGGCCTCAGACTGGATTGTTCCTACTAAGTAGTCTCTTTCGCACATACCATCCATTCCTTCCATTTCCTCAAATCCCCACCACTTTTTAATGAGCAGTGCAACTCCTCCTCCACCTCTCCTCCCTCTATCTCTCCTGAGAATTTGATATCCGGGTGGAAAGATTGCATCTGTTATCCTGGTGAGGTTCATTTCTGCGAGTACAATTATGTCTAGGGATGTGTTCTTAATTCTTTCATGCCACTCCTTTCACTTAATTGTTATTGCGTATGCATTTGTATACCACACCTTCAACTTACGTAAAACTGTGGTCTGGGGGTACATTGGGGCTGGGAAAGTGAGAGACCTGCTAAGGAACTATGGGTGGGTGCAGTGAGGGTGGAGATTGTAATGAGGTGCGTGGAGACATTAAATGTGGCATGTGAGTTTTGGGTTAGAATGTTTGGTTGCATTGGGGATGTCCTGGTCGGGGGATTCTGTAGGTGGTTGTGAGGGAGGCTGTGCTTGATCTTCCTCCTGAGTCTGGATTCTCTTGTCCAACTCCATCTTCACCTCTCTTTTTGCCTTTCATCTTTATACCATCTCTTTCAGTTTCTGCATTTCTTCTCATGTTCTGTCGTGGTTGAGATACACCATCTGGTATGTAGGATCCTGTTTCGAGTCGATTCCGCCTTGAGAGTCACTTTGACTGGCTGGGTTCTTCTTCTTGCAAACCCCCCTATTCTCTGAAAATTTGCCAGCTGGATCATGTCATCTCCTATTGTTTTTTTTTTTTTTACACAGGGTTTGACAAGGTTAAGGATCCCTAGCTTTATTGACAAGCTATTTACAGGCTAAGGATTCCTAACTTTATTGGCAAGCTAAGAGCTGTTACCTACATCAGCTCATTTGAAAGCATTTTTATTGTTATGAGACATACAAGTAGGGAACAGGATGAAGTTGGAGCCATCTATGGGCCAGCATTTTCATTTGATCAACTGACTTTATCTCGTTGACATCAATATGCTGTACGAATGTTTTCCATACTCGAGTCATCCTGGGTATGTATGATCTCAGATGGAGTGATGTTCTGGAGAAGGGTACAGCCAGAGTGAAGTTGCTGCTTTCTGCCCGTCTTGTGGCATAAAAGCTTGTTTCACGCTGTCCTCGAAGTGGATCCAAGTGTGGTATTTTGACAATATTGGCCTTAAGATAAGATAAGATAAGATTTCGTTCGAATTTTTAACCCCGGAGGGTTAACCACCCAGGATAACCCAGAAAGTCAGTGAGTCATCGAGGACTGTCTAACTTATTTCCAATGGGGTCCTTAATCTTGTCCCCCAGGATGCGACCCACACCAGTCGACTAACACCCAGGTACCTATTTGCTGCTAGGTGAACAGGACAACAGGTGTAAGGAAACGTGTCGAAATGTTTCCACCCGCCGGGAATCGAACCCGGGCCCTCCGTGTGTGAAGCGGGAGCTTTAGCCACCAGGCCACCGGGCCACCTTGTACATAACAGTAAGGCCACCCACATCCCTCCTATGTTGAAGGCTCTGCTGAAATGACAGATCTATCCAGGATGGGTCCAGGCGAGAGATGAGACGTCTTGCTCTGTTCTCTACTCTGTCAAGCAGTCGCAGATGAGAGGGGGGGGCAGGCAAACCAAGAAAGTGGAGCATACTCAAGGTGTGAGCGTACTTGTGCCTTGTACAGGATCTTGCAACCCCTACTGTCAAGCAGATGCGAGATACGGCGAAGTGCTGTAAGCTTCCTGGCTGCCTTGTTTGCAAGATTTACAACATGGTTCTTCATGGTTAGTTTGGAGTCAAATTTCACCCCAAGGATATCAACTTCTTCTCCAGGTGCCAACACCCTCCCATTCATCCTTACTACTGCACCAGCATTACCATGATGGTGCCTAGAGACGATCATCATTTGCGTTTTCTCAGGTGCAAATGTTACTTGCCATCTATTTCCCCAAGCTGATATAGCTCTCAGCTGGTGATTGATGTAGCTTAGAGCAGCTGGCATTTCTTCTCTTGGGTAAGTGAATGTCAGTGTACAGTCGTCTGCATATGCATGTGATTCTGGGATGAGATGAAGAAGGTCGTTGAAGTAGACATTCCATAACAATGGACCCAGCACGCTTCCTTGTGGAACACTTGCCCCAATAGGATGTCTTGCTGATTCCATTCCATTGAGAACTACACTTAGAGATCTACCATGAAGGTAATCACTGAGGAGACACAGCGTAGAGCCTGCAATTCCCAGTGGTTGAAGTTTTGCTAAGAGGCCCTGGTGCCACACCCGGTCGAATGCGCCAGCAATGTCCAGTGCTACCACACAGCTGACTTTGGATTCATCCAGTGACTGGTGCCACTTAGTGGAGAGGTTTAACAACAGATCAGCAGCAGAGTAACCTTTCCTGAAGCCATATTGATGATCACAAAGTAGTGCGTGGTAGTCAAAAAAAATCTGTCATTTGTCTTGAGATTATTGTCTCAAGGATCTTACCAGTGATTGACAGGAGTGACACTGGTAAGATAAGATAAGATAAGATAAGATTTCGTTCGGATTTTTAACCCCCGGAGGGTTAGCCACCCAGGATAACCCAAGAAAGTCAGTGCGTCATCGAGGACTGTCTAACTTATTTCCATTGGGGTCCTTAATCTTGTCCCCCAGGATGCCACCCACACCAGTCGACTAACACCCAGGTACCTATTTGCTGCTAGGTGAACAGGACAACAGGTGTAAGGAAACGTGTCGAATGTTTCCACCCGCCGGGAATCGAACCCGGGCCCTCCGTGTGTGAAGCGGGAGCTTTAGCCACCTCTGCTCTTCTTTTTGTGAACAGGGACTACATTTGCCTCTTTCCATAGAGAGGGCCATTTACACTGTACCAGCAGTGCTGAAAGATGCGAGTTAGAGGTGCTGCTAGCTGGTCTGCACATCTTCTCAACAATCTTGGGCTCAACTTGTCTGGGCCCACAGCCTTTTCTTAGTCAAGCGATTTAAGAAGGAAATGCACCTCCTCCTGCCTTATTGTCACCACTGACAGTTTTGACACAGTTCTTGCAGCTAGCCAAGGAGGGTCCCTTGCTGGATCAGGAACTTGCATTTTGGTAGCAAAGTGTTCAGCAAAGAGGTCCGCCTTCTCTTGACTACTAGTAGAGGTGGTCCCATCCTGTCGATTTAGAGGTGGAATAAGTTCATCAGGCAGATAACCTTGTCTGTCCTTGACCAGGGACCACCAGGTTTTGGAGCCTACCCTACCTGATGCTAGCTTTCTTTTAGCGTCCACCTCCCATTTAGCAATAACCCACTTTTGAACATCACCCATATGCCTACAGGTTTGTGTGTGCAAGTTCCTGTTATAGGTGGTAGGATGTCTCTTATATCTTCGCCATGCTTTGTACTTAGCAGTAGCAGCCTCTCTACAACGAAAGCCAAACCAAGGCTGATCTGTTGGCTTCGTCACATATTGCCGGTGAGGAATGTGTTCTTGTTGTAGATTAAGGATGTGTCCAGTGAAGGATGCTTTTATGATGCTTTCGATCACTTTTCCCCCTCCTTGCCTTTTTGCTTCGTAAGTTTTCCCTTCAACTTCCTGGAGCCCATAAAAAAAGACTGACCCCTCCCTTTCATTCTCCCACTGCATATCATTATGTATCCCCTGATTCGATTTAGTTGCCTCTATTGCAGCATTCCTTTCTTCAATTTCTTCACTATCTGTTATCCTTGGGCCCAGTGGCCTGTTGCTTTCCCTTCTCAGCTTTCCTTGGGCTCTGCTGTGGTCTGTTAGGGCCTCCACATATTGCTTAGTTCCTTCATTTTCTACAGTCCCCTCGATTGCTTCTGACGTGATTCTCTCTTTTTCTTGGGCTCTGCGATGGTCTGATAGGGCTTCTGCATTCCGTTTCACTTCGTTATTCCCTACAGGCCCCTCGTTTGTGACTGAGGTAGCAGTCTCTGATGTCATTCCCAAATTGTTCTTTAGTTCTTTAGGCTGTTTCAGAATTTTCAGTTCCTCTTCTAATCTCTGTATTTTAGCCTCTGCTGCTGTGACTTGCATCTCCCACTTCACGTTTTCTGCATCTATCCTCTCCTCAAAACAATGCAACAGAGTGTGGTGTGTGTGTGTGTGTGTGTGTGTGTGTGTGTGTGTGTGTGTGTGTACTCACGTAATTGTGGTTGCAGGGGTCGAGACTCAGCTCCTGGCCCCGCTTCTTCATTGGCCATTTACTGGGTTCTCCCTCTCCATGCTCCATGAGCTTTATTGTACCTCATCTTAAAACTATGTATGGTTCCTGGTTCCTGGTTACTGCACGTAAAAGTTCTGTCAAGCACCTTAACTATTGGGAACACTTGGAAGCACTTGACTTGTACTCATTGGAACGCAGGAGAGAGAGATATCTCATAATCTACACTTGGAAAATCCTGGAAGGAATGGTCCTGATTTCTGCACACAGAATCACTCTCCCTACAAAGTCAAAGACTGGGCAGGCGATGCAAATTACCCAATTAAAAGTAAGGGGCGCCATTGATACACTAGGAGAAAACACCACTAAGTGTCTGGGGCCCAAGACTGCTCACAGCCTCCCATCAAGCATTAGGGAAATACCAAAAACCCCTGGCTGCCCTTCAAGAGAGAGCTGACAGATACCTAAAGTCCAGTGCCGGATCAGCCGGCTGTGGCTCGTATGTTGGCCTGTGTGTGGCCCACAGAACAGCCTGGTTTATCAGTCCCTGAATCCACCGGGAGGCCTGGTCATGGACCGGGCCGCGGGGGCGTTGATCCCCTAAAATAAACCTCCAGGTAACCTCCAGGTAATCCAGTATTACAACACTTGCCTGGTCCTTCATTTCTTGCTAATCTATTCTTGCTTCA
Source organism: Cherax quadricarinatus (assembly GCF_026875155.1). Taxonomy (NCBI): domain Eukaryota; kingdom Metazoa; phylum Arthropoda; class Malacostraca; order Decapoda; family Parastacidae; genus Cherax; species Cherax quadricarinatus. The sequence continues at coordinate 45,433,880 of NC_069407.1, read as the reverse complement.
TTTCCGCACTCTTTTCCCCTTTTGGTGAGGTCTTCCACCCAGTCCCTTCCCTCCCGGGTTTCATGCCACAAGTCGCCCTGGTTCACCGTTGCGCTCTTTGGCAACCCATATTTTTTTGTCACTAAACACTAGAAAACTTATGTATTTTTGTGTGGTCGTTTGTGAATTGTTCGTGATGTGTGGTGTGTGGTGTGTGTGTGTGTGTGTGTGTGTGTGTATGTGTGTGTGTGCATGCACTGTGGTGTGTTTGTGTGTGTGTGTGGTGTGTGTACTCACCTAATTGTACTCACCTAATTGTGGTTGCAGGGTCGAGAACTCAGCCACCTGTCCCCGCCTCTCACTGTTCGCAACTGGATCCTCTCTCTCTCTGCTGGTCCTGAGCTTTGTCCATACCTCTTCTTTAAAACTATGTATGTTCCTGCCTCCAATACTTTTCACATTGCTAGCTATTCCCTTGCGACAACTCTAGATGAAGAAATAACTTCCTAACGACCCAGTGACTCGTCCTGAGTCTTGTCAGCTTCCAGTTGTGACCCCTTGTCCTGTGTCCCCTCTCTGGACATCCTATCTCTGTCCACATTGTCTATTCCCCGCATATCTTGTATGACGTATCAAGTCTCCCCCTACCCTTCTGTCCTCCAGTGTCGCAGTCCGATTTCCCTTAACCTTTCCCTCGTACGACATTCCCTTGAGCTCTGGGACTAGCCTTGTTGGCTAAACCTTTGTACTTTCCTCTAAGCTTCTTGACGTCTTGACCAGGTGTGGGTTCCAGACTGGGCTGCATACTCCAGTATGGCCCTAACATACACAGTGTACAGTGTCCTTGAACGTTCCTTATTAAGGGATCGGAACGCTATTCTCAGTTTGCCAGGCGCCCATATGCTGCAGCGTTTTTTGTTGATTGTGCCTCCGGTGATGTGCTGGGTGTTAGGTCACCCCAAGGTCTTTCTCCCTGATGGGGTCTAGTCTTTGTCCACCTCCATACTCTGTCTGCGGTCTTTTTTGCCCCCCCAATCTTCAGACTTTGATTTGGCGGGTTTGAATTCGAGAAGCCATTTTACGGGACCACATGTCCAGCCCTCCGGGTCTCTTTGCATCCTCCCATCCCGTCCATTTAATTCTTCTCACACTTCACGTCATCTGCGAACGGGGACACCAGGTCATTCCTTCCATCAGTCTTCACATATATCAAAAATAGACGGGGTCCTAGAACTGACCCCGGGACCCCCTCGTAAGGGGCCCCCCACGTGATCCTTTTCACGACCATGACCGTGCTCCCTCCCTGTCGGTTTTCCCCTTACCCCTTGCATGCCCTCCTTTTACTGGCCTGACCTCCACTTCGCCAATCCTTGGGGGGAACTGTGTAAAAGGGCCCTTTCCCTGCAGTCTGGGAAAACGCAATCTACCCAACCCTCCCCCATTTTTTCTTCTGTTCCCTTTTAAAAAAACTCCAGGAGTTTGGATACAAGATTGCCTTCCATGAACCCATGCGGGTTTTTCCCCTTTATAATCTTGTTCCTTTTCCAGTGTTCACCACCACTCCTCCTGAAAATCTTCTCCATGATTTTGCACCAATACATTCAGAGACACGGGGCCCTGTGTTTATGCCCGTTTCTTTTTCCTTTCTTAAAATGGGGACTACATTAGCTGTTTTTCCTTTCCGGATTCCCCATTTCAAGGATGTTTTAGATTGTGGTTAGGGGCACACACAGCATCCGCTCCTTCTCTAAGGACCCAGGGGAGATGTTGTCCGGCCCATCGCCTTGAGGTGTAAAGGGTCATTTAAGACTTTTTCACCTCCTCCTCATTGTTCGTTGTCTCCAACACTTTTGGTATATTCCCCTTGATGTTCCCTCTGTTCGCTTCCCCCCCAAACCCTTCCGTCCTTTTGTAAAAAATTCCTTAAATCTCCTGTTTTACTCCTCACATACCCCCGATCATTTCTTTTAGTTTCCCCCTTCTTCCTTTAAATTTTTGTGTGGTGTGTTGTTGTGTGTGGTGTGTGTTGTGTGTGTGTTTGTGGGGTGTGTGGTGTTTTGTGTGGGTGTGTGTTTGTGTGGGGTGTGTGTGTGTGTGTGTGTGTATATATAATGTGTGTGGTGTGAGCCTGTTTTTTTTTTTCCAAATTTTCACTAGTCCTTGTGGGAACTGTGTCAAATCCTTCTTTTCACTCCCAAAAAAATCAATCTACCCCCCCCTCTTCTCGTGTTTTACTTAAAACAAAAACAAAAGAAAAAAGGGAAAACACGCAGCGGGCTTATGACCCATGCAGGCAGGCCCAAATTTTCCACTGGGTTAAAGCCAACCCTTTGGCCTAGTCAGGTCGTCACATTCATTTAAGGGGGGAGCACGGCACCAGCCTAGTACAAAGTCAAGATCAGGCCCAATCACAGCCCCCCCACCCCTATATGTTTTTACCAAACCTTGAAAATACTTTACGGGCCCGGTTTTTTCCTCTTGCAAACCCACCCTGTTCTCAAAAAATTTTATTACTAGATCGCTTGCCCTCTCCTATTGCTTTTAGATATTTTTCAATCATTTTTTTCTCCCCCGCTTCTTTTCTAATTTTTCCCCTTCAATTCCCGGGAGCCCTGAACAAAAGTGACCTCTCATTTTCTCCCCCCTGTTTTTTTTTTTCCACCTCTAAGCCCAATATGTTGTTTCCCTTTTGATTGTTTTTTTTGCCCAATCCCTTGTCTAGCTGATGTCTTTGTGCTCAGTGGCTGCCATTTCCTTCCACTTTTCCGGGCACCTGTGGTCTGTTAGGATCCTCTATATCTTACCCCCCTTAATTTTTTTTGGGCCCTGATATTTATTCCCCTGGTGTGCTCCTCCTCTTTTCCCAGGCTCCACGGTGACTGAAGGCCTCCAATACATATAGCTCATTTTTTCCCCTACAGTCTCCCTTTTTGACTGATTAAAAGTTCCTGATGTCATACCTGTGCTGCTCTTCGGTTTTTTAGACTGTCAGATTTTTTATTCCTTTTCTAATTTTGGGATCTTGCTTCTTTTTCCTGCCCCTGCAGCTATCCCTCTTTCAGTCTTGAAACTCTTCTACTTCCTTCCCACTTTTTTTTCCCCTTTTTGTGGGGTTTTCCCACCCAATCTTCCCCCCCCGGGTCCATCCACAACCCCCTGGTTCTACACCTGCTCTTTGGCAACCCATATTTTTTTCCCACCAAAGTAAGAAAAACTTATGTATTTTGAATGGTCGTTTGTGATATGTGTTCGTGAGTGTGTGTGGTGGGGTGTGGAGGTGTTTGTTGTAGGGAGGGAGTGGGGGGGGGATGTGGGAAACGGGGAAAGGGACAGAGAGGGGAGGGGAATACAGTGAGGGGGGAGATGGGGGAAAGGTAGGGGGTACTTTAGGGGAAGGGGAAAGAAAGTGAAAGAAAGGCAAGGGGGGAGGGGGGAAAAGGGAGAAAAGGGAAAAAAGGGGAAAGGAAGGGAAGAGGAAGGAGAAGGGGAAGGAAGAGAGAGAGAGAGGAGAGAGGGAGGGGGGAGAGAGGAGAGGAGAGAGAGAGAAGAGAGAGAGAGAGAGAGAGAGAAGAGGGAGAGAGAGAGGAGAGGATGTGGGATAGTGTGGGGGAGTATGTTACGGGGGTAGGTATTAAGTGTAGGTGAAAGGGACACCTTTACAGCTGTTGAAAAAGTTCATGCTGGTGTGTTAACAAACGTATGTTCTCACAGCTTTTGTTTGGTGTAGTTTGTGGGGCCTAGTAATTCTATACCAACCAAGTTTTTTACCCTAATTTGTTTTACAACATACACCCTAGTGAATGTGTGTATCACCAAATTTTTGGTTTAAAGGGATCGAGACTCAGCCTGGCCCGCCCTTCACTGATCACTCTAGGTCCTCTTTTCCCCCCTGCCCCAAGAGCTTTACAGCCTTTCTTAAAGCAGATTTTTTTCCTGCCTCCACTACATCATTCGGACTATTCCACTTCCTGACACTCTATGACGAAGAAATACTTCTTAAATCCCTTTGACTATTAAATCTTCAATTTCCCAAATTTGTGACCCCTGTTTCTGTGTCCCCTCTGGAACACCCTGTTTCTGTCCCCTTTAATTCCATCAGTTTTTTGTATGTCGTTATCATGTTTTCCCTCCCCTCCTGTCCCCCAAGTTGTCAGGCAGTTTTCCCTTAACCTTTCTTCGTACACATTTCCCTTTTGCTCTGCAACTAACCTTTGTCGCAAACCTTTCCCTTTTCCCTTAATTTCTTGACGTGTTTTGACCAGGGGGGTTTCCCAAAAATGGTGCTGCAACCCAGTAGGGGCCCTGAGTACATGGTGTGCATTTTCTTGAACGTTTCCCTTATAAGTATGGGAAATGCTATTCTCGGGTTTTTCCAGGCCCCCCCATATCCCGCACTTTATCTGGTTGATGTTTTGCTTCCGGAGACGTGTTGGGTGTTATACTCACCCCAAGATCTTTCCCCTTGATGAGGTTTGCGTTTTTGGCCCACTTACTTGTCTCTGCAGGCTCTTCTTTCCCCTTTCCCCCCGATCTTATACTTTGCTTCGGGGGGGGGGTTTAATCCGGAACCCATTGCTGGAACAGGCTTCCACCCTTTAAACAGGTCTCTTTGAAATTCTTCCTGACCTCATCTGATTTAATTCTCTTTTTAAAATTTTCCTTAACACTTTTGCAAACAGGACACTTCTTTTCTATCCCTTCCCTCATGTCATTCAATATACTAAAAATAGCACTGTTTTTAGGATGACCCCGGGGACCCCCGTTGTACAGACGCCCACTGGTCCTATCACGTACCAGACTCGTGTTACCTCCCTGCGGTTTTTGATCCATTGCAGTGCCCTTCCTTCATACGTGTCTATCCTTGGGTTCTGCATAATCCTTGTGAGGAACTGTGTCGAACCCCTTTACTCAGTTTATAAAAAATGCAATCACCCACCCTCTTTCTCGTGTCTTTTTTTTCGCAACTTTTCAAATAACTCCAAGGTTTGTGACACGGATTGCCTTCCTAAAATCTGTGCTGGTTTGTTTTTTAATCTTGTTCCGTTCCAGGGTTCCCCACCCCCCCCCCCTCCTGAAAATTTTTTTCCATGACTTTGCATACTATAAACCAGGGGAAAATGGTCTTAAGTAGTCCCCTCTTTTCTGTCTCTGTATGTGGTGGGGGTGTGTGTGTGTGTGTGTTTGTGTGTGTGTATTCCCCTATTTGGGTTTTTTTAGGGGTCGATCAAGCTCCGGGCCCCGCCCTTAAACGGGCCCGCTACTAGTTCCCCTTTTCCTGCTCTAGAGCTTTTCATCCCTATTATTAAAAGCAGAAGGGATCCTGCCTACACTCTCATTTTTCCAGACTATTCCATTTCCTGAAAACAAAAAGTGAAGAAGAAATACTTCCTAACACCTTGTGATTCTTCTGAGTCTCAACTTCCTGTGACCCCCGTTCTTGCTTTCATTTCTGGGCATCCTTCTCTGTCCCCTTTTTATTCCTCTCAGTATTTCTGTTTGTATATTTTACATTTTTATTTTATTTTATTTATATTTTTATATTGTAATGTGTGTGTGTGTGTTGTGTGTGTGTGTGTGGTGTGGGTGTGATCGGTACACTGTGAGGCGGGGTGGGGCCCTTAATTTCCCAGGGGTCATCAAAGTTAGTAGACTAATTAAATTATGATGAAAGTGAGGTAAACTTTCGATATTCGCCGCAAGGTAGAAACCTTACAAAACTCGCTGTTGTCTTGGTAAAGCCTACGAGACTCGCTGTTCTTGGGGAAAACCACAACACCTCTTGTTGTCTTGGGTAAAACCTACGATATCTCGCCCTAATTAAAAAACCTACGGGGCCGCCTACGGATCTCGCCACGCTGAAATAAAAAAACCCACTTTCAAAGTGGTTTTACAAAAATCAACAAGAAAAATTTAAACCCAACAATGAATTTTGCAAATTTTTTCATTCTTAAAAAAAAAAAAATGTGCCCAAAAAACATAAGAAAAAAATAAAATTTACAAAACCCAAAAAAAAATTTTCTAAATCTCCTCCCCAAAAAAATTTTTTTTGGAAACTGTCTTTAAAAAAAAAAGACCACTTTTAAGGGGCCTTTTTATTTAAAAATTTTTTTCCCCTGTTTGGGAAAGTGTCATGGTAGGCAAAGGGGAAAGAAATTTATCCTAAGTTTAATGAAAATGAAAGACACTAAATTTTTACAAACCATTTTTGGAGGTTTTCCGATGTTACGATCCATATTTTTGGACAACCCGAGTAAAAAGCAATAGGCGAGCAAGCATTTTTTTTTTTTTAAAAACCAGCTCGAAAATGTCCCGAGGTTTTATAACCAGATAAAACCCAAGCGAGGTTTACACGAGGGAAGGGTGGTCTAATGAACCCTTTAATTTGTTTATTAGAAAAGGTAGGCAAGTAACATAATCACCACATCGTAAATGTGCCAGTGAAGGGGTTAAAATCAGACCCCCCCCGTCCCCCTCATTTCGCGTGCACAACAAAACTCTAAAACCTAAATACTAAAAACAAATTTGGGTCGCAGGAACACAAGGTAGGAACAATGTATTTAATTCGAACGGGGAAATTAGTGTCCGGGTACAAACGGCGCAAAGTAGGAAAAGGGGCAAACAGTTAACGCCAAAGATGAGTTCGGGATGCTGGTGAGGGCCTTGAAAATTATTTTGTGAAAAGTGGCAAGAAATATTTTAAAATAAATTAAAAAAGACGCTATATATGGGTTTTAAAAAAAAAATTTTGCTGAAGCAGGAACTGTAATAATTAAGCCGTCAATTTAAGGTAAAAAGCGGGGGGCCCGGAGCGAAATCTACCCTGCAAGCAAAAAAAAGCGAATACTCCCACAACACTAAAAAACCCCCCCCCGTCCACAAACTTTCTCTCACCTCATTAAGTCCGCTAGAACAATTTTTCCTTGCTGAAAAAAAAACGAAATGAAAGTCGTGTGTGCTTTCCCCTAAATTTAATAGTACCAGTAGGCAGGAGTAGGGGGGAGGCGACCCAAATCCCCAATAACGATTTAAATTAAAATGCGACTATTCCCCGAAAATTGGAACCAATAATAACGTCTTAAATTTTACCACAGAATCATCTGCGATTTACGCCTATTTTTTTATTTTGGGAACACTTTTTCTTGTTAAACTTACCCAAAAATTGCCCCCTATTGTCCTTTGGGACACACTAATGCAGCTTACCTTTTAATACGCCAGTAGATTCACTGGGTTTAATCGGGGCCGGAGATAACACTCAACCCCTCAACAGAAAGGAACTGGGGGATCTTTGCGAGTGCGAAATGTTCAAAATTTCACGTAATGTAAAATTATTTAAAATTTGTTTTTTTTATCAGTATTATATTTTTTAAAAGGGCGCTTAAATCTTAGTGAAAATATAACCCCCTGAGGGCTGGCAGGGAAAAAAGATTTCACCCAAGAAGAAAAGCTCCCCTCCTTTTATCAAAGTTATCCTTGCCTGTTTAGGGTGGGAAGTTCATGATACAGCATTTAGATCTACATGCATGAATAAGTAGCAATATCCCAAAAATTTTAAAAAATTTTTTTAATAAAGTGGTTTACGATAATTTTAGGGTTTATCACTTAATTTTAAAAAAATTTTATAACCGTAGGATTTTAAAATTTTTGAGATTTTTTAAATTTTTTTTTTTTAAAAAAAACCCAGCAATGTGGGTATTATGACTGAAAATTACTTTGGTGAAACGATGACTGAACTAATATTTCGATCGGCGTCTTCCCTCAGCAGGGGTGGGAAACCTGTGGCCTTTTTGCATAAAAAGGCCCCAGGGGCCTTTTAGTGCATTTAGTCGCCTTCTGAATGAATTATTTTTTAAGTTATTATAAAATAAATTAAAATTTTACAAAAAAACCAAAAATTTTTAGGTTTTTAATAAAAAATTTCTGGGTGCGGCCCTTTAACATAAAAAAGGTTTTTCCCACCTCTGGTCTAGGTTTTAAAATGACCCCTAACAGGAAGTAATCAGAACATGTTTACTATATTTCTACTGTCGAAGAGCCCAACGAAACCCAAAACTGAAACTCCTTCCCTGCCCCGGAATGTAAAGACTATTAAAGCCCGGGGAACAAGGAAAGGACTCCCGAGGCAGTGGGGGATCCCCCTTTAAAAAAAAAAAAAAATTTTATTATCTTAAAAACATTCAAACCCAAAATCATACAATTTACTATCTTCCCAGAGGGGCTCAGATGCCACAGTTTAGATGTCCTTCCAAACTGCCAATATCCCAAACCCCTCCTTTAAAGCGCAGGCATTGTACTTCCCATTTCCAGGACTCAAGTCTGGCTAACCGGTTTCACAAAATATTACCCAGCTCACACTCCAACAGCTCATCAGGTCCCATAAAACATTCCTCTTCATTCAGTCCTATCTAACATGCTGTATGATAATGACATTACTCATTACTTGGCCAGTTGTGTTACTTACTGGACGTCAAAGGCACTTGTCGATAATATATATGTGGTGGAAGAGGGGGATGTTTTGTATATATCTTTTTTATTGTTATGAGCGTTTAGTGTCCTACTCCGTTAAAAGTGCTTTGAAAATATGACACCAACAACTACTATTACTACTATTAGTGCTATTACTACTACTATTACTTCTACTACTATTACTACTACTATTAATACAACTACTATTACTACTACTATTACTCCTACTATCTCTACTACTACCACCACTACTACTACTACTATTACTACTACTATTATTTCTCTGCTAATACTATTACTACTACTACTACTATTACTACTACTATCACTATTACTACTACTATTACTACTACTACTACTAGTATTACTACTACTACTATTACTTCTACTACTACTACTAATAATAATAATGATAATACTATTACTACTACTACTATTACTACTATTTCAATTACTGCTACTTCTATTACTACTACTACTATCACTACTATTACTACTACCATTACTACTACTACTATTATTATTACTACTAATACTACTACCATTACTACTAATACTATCACTACTACTACTACTACAATTATTACTACTACTACTATTACTACTACCAGTTTTATTATTACTGCAACTACTACTACTACTACTATTACTACTACTACTACTACTACTATTACTACTATTACTAGTACTACTACTATTACTAGTACTACTACTATTACTAGTACTGCTACTATTACTAGTACTACTACCATTACTAGTACTACTGCTATTCCTATTACTACTACTGTTACTACTACTGTTACTACTAATATTACTACTACTACTACTACTACTGTTACAACTACTATTACTACTACTACTACTACTACTGCTACTACTGCTACTACTGTTACAACTACTACTACTACTACTACTACTAATACTACTACTGTTACAACAACTACAACTACTACTACTACTACTGTTACTACTACTACTACTACTACTGTTACAACTACTACTACTACTACTACTACTACTACTACTGTTACTACTACTACTACTACTACTACTGTTACTACTACTACTACTACTACTACTACTACTGTTACAACTACTACTACTACTACTACTACTGTTACTACAACTACTACTACTACTACTACTACAAACTTTACTACTACTACACTACCTGTTACTACTACTAACTACTACTACTCTACTACTGTATTTTAATTTTTCTACTGTTACAACAACTACTACTACTACAAATACTACTACTGTTACACACACTACAATTTAACTACTACTACTCCCTACTACCCCCATACTGTTCCTACTACTACTACTACTAACAACTACTGTTACAACAACTACAACTACTACTACTACTACTACTACACGTTACTACACTACTACTTATTTTACCCTACTACAAATACTACTACTACAAACTTTACTAAACTACTACTAACTACTTTACAACTACTACTATTTTAACACACACGTTACAACTACTACTACTACTACTACTACTACTACTACAACACTACTACTTACAAACTATGTTTATACTACAAACTTTTACAACTACTACTACCTACTACTGTTATTACTACTACTACTACTACTACTACTACTGTTACTACAACTACTACTACTACTACTACTACTACTGTTACTACTACTACTACTACTACTGTTACTACTACTACTACTACTACTGCTACTACTACTACTACTACTACTACTGTTACTACTACTACTACAGTTACTACTACTACTACTACTACTACTACTACTTCTACTATTATTACTACTATAAATAGTACTGCTGCCACCCTCGCAATATCTCCTCAGATTTTGGGAATGTGAATGTAACTATACCCCTTATAGTCTTGAAGTTGGAGAATCCCTCCATCTTGTGCAAAGTTTATTTTAACACCTTAGGCTTGATCTTGTCCTTAGATACATGTTTAGTGCTGTCCTTGCGCACATGTTTAGTGCTGTCCTTGCACACATGTTTATTGCTGTCCTTGCACACATGTTTAGTGCTGTCCTTGCACACATGCTTAGTACTGTCCTTGCACACATGTTTAGTGCTGTCCTTGCACATATGTTTAGTGCTGTCCTTGCACACATGTTTAGTGCTGTCCTTGCACACATGTTTAGTGCTGTCCTTGCACAAAATGTTTAGTGCTGTCCTTGCACACATGTTTAGTGCTGTCCTTGCACACATGTTTAGTGCTGTCCTTGCACACATGTTTAGTGCTGTCCTTGCACACATGTTTAGTGCTGTCCTTGCACACATGTTTAGTGCTGTCCTTGCACACATGTTTAGTGCTGTCCTTGCACACATGTTTAGTGCTGTCCTTGCACACATGTTTAGTACTGTCCTTGCACACATGTTTAGTGCTGTCCTTGCACACATGTTTAGTGCTGTCCTTGCACACATGTTTAGTGCTGTCCTTGAACACATGTTTAGTGCTGTCCTTGCACACATGTTTAGTGTTGTCCTTGCACACATGTTTAGTGCTGTCCTTGCACACATGTTTAGTACTGTCCTTGCACACATGTTTAGTGCTGTCCTTGCACACATGTTTAGTGCTGTCCTTGCACACATTTTAGTGCTGTCCTTGCACACATGTTTAGTGCTGTCCTTGCACACATGTTTAGTGCTGTCCTTGCACACATGTGTAGTGCTGTCCTTGCACACATGTTTAGTGCTGTCCTTGCACACATGTGTAGTGCTGTCCTTGCACACATGTTTACTGCTGTCCTTGCACACATGTTTAGTGCTGTCCTTGCACACATGTTTAGTGCTGTCCTTGCACACATGTTTAGTGTTGTCCTTGCACATATGTTTAGTGTTGTCCTTGCACACATGTTTAGTGCTGTCCTTGCACACATGTGTAGTGCTGTCCTTGCACACATGTTTAGTGTTGTCCTTGCACACATGTTTAGTGCTGTCCTTGCATACATGTGTAGTGCTGTCCTTCCACACATGTTTAGTGTTTGTCCTTGCACACATGTATAAGTGTTGTCCTTGCACACATGTTTAGTGTTGTCCTTGCAAACATGTTTAGTGCTGTCCTTGCACACATGTGTAGTGCTGTCCTTGCACAAATGTTTAGTGTTGTCCTTGCACACATGTTTAGTGCTGTCCTTGCACACATGTTTAGTGCTGTCCTTGCAAACATGTTTAGTGCTGTCCTTGCACACATGTGTAGTGCTGTCCTTGCACACATGTTTAGTGTTGTCCTTGCACACATGTTTAGTGCTGTCCTTGCACACATGTTCAGTGCTGTCCTTGCACACATGTTTAGTGCTGTCCTTGTACACATCTTTAGTGTTGTCCTTGCACACATGTTTAGTGCTGTCCTTACACACATGTTTAGTGCTGTCCTTGCACACATGTTTAGTGCTGCCCTTGCACACATGTTTAGTGCTGTCCTTGCACACATGTTTAGTGCTGTCCTTGCACACATGTTTAGTGCTGTCCTTGCACACATGTTTAGTGCTGTCCTTGCACACATGTTTAGTGCTGTCCTTGCACACATGTTTAGTGCTGTCCTTGCACACATGTTTAGTGCTGTCCTTGCACACATGTTTTAGTGCTGTCCTTGCACACATGTTTAGTGCTGCCCTTGCACACATGTTTAGTGCTGTCCTTGCACACATGTTTAGTGCTGTCCTTGCACACATGTTTAGTGCTGTCCTTGCACACATGTTTAGTGATGTCCTTGCACACATGTTTAGTGCTGTCCTTGCACACATGTTTAGTGCTGTCCTTGCACACATGTTTAGTGCTGTCCTTGCACACATGTTTAGTGCTGTCCTTGCACACATGTTCAGTGATGTCCTTGCACACATGTTTAGTGCTGTCCTTGCACACATGTTTAGTGCTGTATTTGCACACATGTTTAGTGCTGTCCTTGCACACATGTTTAGTGCTGTCCTTGCACACATGTTTAGTGCTGTCCTTGCACACATGTTTAGTGCTGTCATTGCACACATGTTTAGTGCTGTCCTTGCACATATGTGTAGTGCTGTCCTTGCACACATGTTTAGTGCTGTCCTTGCACATATGTTTAGTGCTGTCCTTGCACACATGTTTAGTGCTGTCCTTGCACAAATGTTTAGTGCTGTCCTTGCACATATGTTTAGTGCTGTCCTTGCACACATGTTTAGTGCTGTCCTTGCACACATGTTTAGTACTGTCCTTGCACACATGTTTAGTGCTGTCCTTGCACATATGTTTAGTGCTGTCCTTGCACACATGTTTAGTGCTGTCCTTGCACACATGTTTAGTGCTGTCCTTGCACACATGTTTAGTGCTGTCCCTTGCACACATGTTTTAGTGCTGTCCTTGCACACATGTTTAGTACTGTCCTTGCACACATGTTTAGTGCTGTCCTTGCACACAAGTTTAGTGCTGTCCTTGCACACATGTTTAGTGCTGTCCTTGAACACATGTTTAGTGCTGTCCTTGCACACATGTTTAGTGTTGTCCTTGCACACATGTTTAGTGCTGTCCTTGCACACATGTTTAGTGCTTGTCCTTGCACACATGTTAGTGCTGTCCTTGCACACATGTTTAGTGCTGTCCTTGCACACATGTTTAGTGCTGTCCTTGCACACATGTTTAGTGCTGTCCTTGCACACATGTTTAGTGCTGTCCTTGCACACATGTGTAGTGCTGTCCTTGCACACATGTTTAGTGCTCTCCTTGCACATATGTGTAGTGCTGTCCTTGCACACATGTTTAGTGCTGTCCTTGCACACATGTTTAGTGCTGTCCTTGCACACATGTTTAGTGCTGTCCTTGCACACATGTGTAGTGCTGTCCTTGCACACATGTTTAGTGCTGTCCTTGCACACATGTGTAGTGCTGTCCTTGCACACGTGTTTAGTGCTGTCCTTGTACACATGTGTAGTGCTGTCCTTGCACACATGTTTACTGCTGTCCTTGCACACATGTTTAGTGCTGTCCTTGCACACATGTTTAGTGCTGTCCTTGCACACATGTTTAGTGTTGTCCTTGCACATATGTTTAGTGTTGTCCTTGCACACATGTTTAGTGCTGTTCTTGCACACATGTGTAGTGCTGTCCTTGCACACATGTTTAGTGTTGTCCTTGCACACATGTTTAGTGCTGTCCTTGCATACATGTGTAGTGCTGTCCTTCCACACATGTTTAGTGTTGTCCTTGCACACATGTTTAGTGTTGTCCTTGCACACATGTTTAGTGATGTCCTTGCAAACATGTTTAGTGCTGTCCTTGCACACATGTGTAGTGCTGTCCTTGCACAAATGTTTAGTGTTGTCCTTGCACACATGTTTAGTGCTGTCCTTGCACACATGTTTAGTGCTGTCCTTGCAAACATGTTTAGTGCTGTCCTTGCACACATGTGTAGTGCTGTCCTTGCACACATGTTTAGTGTTGTCCTTGCACACATGTTTAGTGCTGTCCTTGCACACATGTTCAGTGCTGTCCTTGCACACATGTTTAGTGCTGTCCTTGTACACATGTTTAGTGTTGTCCTTGCACACATGTTTAGTGCTGTCCTTGCACACATGTTTAGTGCTGTCCTTGCACACATGTTTAGTGCTGCCCTTGCACACATGTTTAGTGCTGTCCTTGCACACATGTTTAGTGCTGTCCTTGCACACATGTTTAGTGCTGTCCTTGCACACATGTTTAGTGCTGTCCTTGCACACATGTTTAGTGCTGTCCTTGCACACATGTTTAGTACTGTCCTTGCACACATGTTTAGTGCTGTCCTTGCACACATGTTTAGTGCTGTCCTTGCACACATATTTAGTGCAGTCCTTGCACACAAGTTTAGTGCTGTCCTTGCACACATGTTTAGTGCTGTCCTTGCACACATGTTTAGTGCTGTCCTTGCACACATGTTTAGTGCTGTCCTCGCACACATGTTTAGTGCTGTCCTTGCACACATGTTTAGTGCTGTCCTTGCACACATGTTTAGTGCTGTCATTGCACACATGTTTAGTGCTGTCCTTGCACACATGTTTAGTGCTGTCCTTGCACACATGTTTAGTGCTGTCCTTGCACACATGTTTAGTGCTGTCCTTGCACACATGTTTAGTGCTGTCCTTGCACACATGTTTAGTGCTGTCCTTGCACACATGTTTAGTACTGTCCTTGCACACATGTTTAGTGCTGTCCTTGCACATATGTTTAGTGCTGTCCTTGCACACATGTTTAGTGCTGCCCTTGCACACATGTTTAGTGCTGTCCTTGCACACATGTTTAGTGCTGTCCTTGCACACATGTTTAGTGCTGTCCTTGCACACATGTTTAGTGCTGTCCTTGCACACATGTTTAGTGCTGCCCTTGCACACACGTTTAGTGCTGCCCTTGCACACATGTTTAGTGCTGTCCTTGCACACATGTTTAGTGCTGTCCTTGCACACATGTTTAGTGCTGCCCTTGCACACATGTTTAGTGCTGTCCTTGCACACATGTTTAGTGCTGTCCTTGCACACATGTTTAGTGCTGCCCTTGCACACATGTTTAGTGCTGTCCTTGCACACATGTTTAGTGCTGTCCTTGCACACATGTTTAGTGCTGTCCTTGCACACATATTTAGTGCTGTCCTTGCACACATGTTTAGTGCTGTCCTTGCACACACGTTTAGTGCTGTCCTTGCACACATGTTTAGTGCTGTCATTGCAAACATGTTTAGTGCTGTCCTTGCACACATGTACATTGCTGTCCTTGCACACATGTTTAGTGTTGTCCTTGCACACATATTTAGTGCTGTCCTTGCACACATGTTTAGTGCTGTCCTTGCACACATGTGAAGTGCTGCCCTTGCAAACATGTTTAGTGCTGTCCTTGCACACATGTGTAGTGCTGTCCTTGCACACATGTTTAGTGTTGTCCTTGCACACATGTGTAGTGCTGTCCTTGCACACATGTTTAGTGCTGTCCTTGCACACATGTTTAGTGTTGTCCTTGCACACATGTTTAGTGCTGTCCTTGCACACATGTTTAGTGCTGTCATTGCACACATGTTTAGTGTTGTCCTTGCACACATGTGTAGTGCTGTCCTTGCACACATGTTTAGTGTTGTCCTTGCACACATGTGTAGTGCTGTCCTTGCACACATGTTTAGTACTGTCCCTGCACACATGTTTAGTGCTGTCCTTGCACACATGTTTAGTGCTGTCCTTGCACACATGTTTAGTGTTGTCCTTGCACACATGTTTAGTTCTGTCCTTGCACACATGTTTAGTGCTGTCCTTGCACACATGTTTAGTGCTGTCCTTGCACACATGCTTAGTGCTGCCCTTGCACACATGTTTAGTGCTGTCCTTGCACACATGTTTAGTGCTGTCCTTACACACATGTTTAGTGCTGTCCTTGCACACATGTTTAGTGCTGTCCTTGCACACATGTTTAGTGCTGTCCTTGCACACATGTTTAGTACTGTCCTTGCACACATGTTTAGTTCTGTCCTTGCACACATGTTTAGTGCTGTCCTTGCACACATGTTTAGTGCTGTCCTTGCACACATGTTTAGTGCTGTCCTTGCACACATGTTTAGTACTGTCCTTGCACACATGTTTAGTGCTGTCCTTGCACACATGTTTAGTGTTGTCCTTGCACACATGTTTAGTGCTGTCCTTGCACACATGTTTAGTGCTGTCCTTGCACACATGTTTAGTGCTGTCCTTGCACGCATGTTTAGTGCTGTCCTTGCACACATGTTTAGTGCTGTCCTTGCACACATGTTTAGTGCTGTCCTTGCACACATGTTTAGTGCTGTCCTTGCACACATGTTTAGTGCTGTCCTTGCACACATGTTTAGTGCTGTCCTTGCACACATGTTTAGTACTGTCCTTGCACACATGTTTAGTGCTGTCCTTGCACACATGTTTAGTGCTGTCCTTGGACACATGTTTAGTGCTGTCCTTGCACACATGTTTAGTGCTCTCCTTGCACACATGTTTAGTGCTGTCCTTGCACACATGTTTAGTACTGTCCTTGCACACATGTTTAGTGCTGTCCTTGCACACATGTTTAGTGCCGTCCTTGCACACATGTTTAGTGCTGCCCTTGTACACATGTTTAGTGCTGTCCTTGCACACATGTTTAGTGCTGTCCTTGCACACATGTTTAGTGCTGTCCTTGCACACATGTTTAGTGCTGTCATTGCAAACATGTTTAGTGCTGTCCTTGCACACATGTAGATTGCTGTCCTTGCACACATGTTTAGTGTTGTCCTTGCACACATATTTAGTACTGTCCTTGCCCACATGTTTAGTGCTGTCCTTGCACACATGAGTAGTGCTGTCCTTGTACACATGTTTAGTGCTGTCCTTGCACACATGTGTAGTGCTGTCCTTGCACACATGTTTAGTGTTGTCCTTGCACACATGTTTAGTGCTGTCCTTGCACACATGTTTAGTGCTGTCCTTGCACACATGTTTAGTGCTGTCATTGCAAACATGTTTAGTGCTGTCCTTGCACACATGTTTAGTGCCGTCCTTGCACACATGTTTAGTGCTGTCCTTGCACACATGTTTAGTGCTGTCCTTGCATACATGTTTAGTGCTGTCCTTGCACACATGTTTAGTGCTGTCCTTGCACACATGTTTAGTGCTGTCCTTGCACACATGTTTAGTGCTGTCCTTGCACACATGTTTAGTGCTGTCCTTGCATACATGTTAGTGCTGTCCTTGCACACATGTTTAGTGCTGTCCTTGCACACATGTTTAGTGCTGTCCTTGCACACATGTTTAGTACTGTCCTTGCACACATGTTTAGTGCTGTCCTTGCACACATGTTTAGTGCTGTCCTTGCACACATGTTTAGTGCTGTCCTTGCATAAATGTTTAGTGCTGTCCTTGCACACATGTTTAGTGCTGTCCTTGCAAACATGTTTAGCGCTGTCCTTGCACACATATTTAGTGCCGTCCATGCACGCATATTTAGTGCTGTCCTTGCACATATGTTTAGTGCTGTCCTTGCACACATGTTTAGTCCTGCCTTTCACACACGTTTAGTGCTGTCCTTACACACATATTTAATGCTGTCCTTGCATACATGTTTAGTGATGCCTTGCACACAGGTTTAGTGCTGTCATTGCACACATGTTCAGTGCTGTCCTTGCACACATGATTAGTGCTGTCATTTCACACATGTTTAGAGCTGTCCTTGCACACATGTTTATTGCTGTCCTTGCACACATGTTTAGTCCTGCCTTTCACACATATTTAGTGCCGTCCATGCACGCATATTTAGTGCTGTCCTTGCACATATGTTTAGTGCTGTCCTTGCACACATGTTTAGTCCTGCCTTTCACACATGTTTAGCGCTGTCCTTGCACACATGTTTATTGCTGTCCTTGCATACATGTTTAGTGATGCCTTGCACACAGGTTTAGTGCTGTCATTGCACACATGTTCAGTGCTGTCCTTGCACACATGATTAGTGCTGTCATTTCACACATGTTTAGAGCTGTCCTTGCACACATGTTTTGTTCTGTCCTTGCACACATGTTTAGTGCTGTCCTTGCACACATGTTTAGTGCTGCCTTGCACACATGTTTAGTGCTGTCCTTGCACACATGTTTAGTGCCGTCCTTGCACACATGTTTAGTGCTGTCCTTGCACACATGTTTAGTGCCGTCCTTGCACACATGTTTAGTGCTGTCCTTGCACACATGTGTAGTGCTGTTCTTGCACACATGTTTAGTGCTGTCCTTGCACAAATGTTTAGTGTTATTCTTACACAAATGTTTGGTGCTATCCTGCACACATATTTGGTGCTGTCCTTGCACACGGTTGGTGCTGTTCTTTCACACATGTTAGGTGATGCTCTTCCACACATGTTTGGTACTGTCCTTGCACACACGTTTAGTGCTGTCCTTGCACACATGTTTAGTGCTGTCCTTGCACACATGTTTAGTGCTGTCCTTGCACACATGTTTAGTGCTGTCCTTGCACACATGTTTAGTGCCGTCCTTGCACACATGTTTAGTGCTGTCCTTGCACAAATGTTTAGTGTTATTCTTACACAAATGTTTGGTGCTATCCCGCACACATGTTTGGTGATGTCCTTGCACACGTTTGGTGCTGTTCTTGCACACATGTTTGGTGCTGTTCTTGCACACATGTTTAGTGTTGTCCTTGCTCACATGTTTAGTTCTGTCCTTGCACACATGTTTAGTGCTGCCTTGCACACATGTTTAGTGCTGTCCTTGCACACATGTTTAGTTCTGTCCTTGCACACATGTTTAGTGCTGCCTTGCACACATGTTTAGTGCTGTCCTTGCACACATGTTTAGTGCTGTCCTTGCACACATGTTTAGTGTTGTCCTTGCACACATGTTTAGTGTTGTCCTTGCACACATGTTTAGTGCTGTCCTTGCACACATGTTTAGTGCTGTCCTTGCACAAATCTTTAGTGTTATTCTTACACACATGTTTGGTGCTGTCCTTGCACACGGTTGGTGCTGTTCTTGCACACTTGTTTGGTGCTGTTCTTGCGCACATGTTTGGTGCTGTTCTTGCACACATGTTTGGTGCTGTTCTTACACACATGTTTGGTACTGTCCTTACACACATGTTTGGTGCTGTCCTTACACACATGTTTGGTGCTGTCCTTACACACATGTTTGGTGCTATCCTTACGCACATGTTTGATGCTGTCCTTACACACATGTTTGGTGCTGTCCTTACACACATGATTGGTGCTGTCCTTACACACGTTTGGTGCTGTCCTTGCACACATGTTTGGTGCTGTCCTTGCACACATGTTTGGTGCTGTCCTTGCACACATGTTTGGTGCTGTCCCTTACACACACATGTTTGGTGCTGTCCTTACACACATGTTTGGTGCTGTCCTTACACATGTTTGGTGCTGTCCTTGCACACATGTTTGGTGCTGTCCTTGCACACATGTTTGGTGCTGTCCTTGCACACATGTTTGGTGCTCTCCTTGCACACATGTTTGGTGCTGTCCTTGCACACATGTTTGGTGCTGTCCTTACACACATGTTTGGTGCTGTCCTTACACACATGTTTGGTGCTGTCCTTACACATGTTTGGTGCTGTCCTTGCACACATGTTTGGTGCTGTCCTTGCACACATGTTTGTGCTGTCCTTACACACATGTTTGGTGCTGTCCTTACACACATGTTTGGTGCTGTCCTTATACACACATGTTTGGTGCTGTCCTTACACATGTTTGGTGCTGTCCTTGCACACATGTTTGGTGCTGTCCTTGCACACATGTTTGGTGCTGTCCTTACACACATGTTTGGTGCTGTCCTTACACACATGTTTGGTGCTGTCCTTACACACATGTTTGGTGCTGTCCTTACACATGTTTGGTGCTGTCCTTGCACACATGTTTGGTGCTGTCCTTGCACACATGTTTGGTGCTGTCCTTACACACATGTTTGGTGCTGTCCTTACACACATGTTTGGTGCTGTCCTTACACATGTTTGGTGCTGTCCTTACACACAGGTTATTTAAGAAATCAATGAATCTCAATTATTAATCCTGAAATTTTCTGACCTTAGTAATAACGACATTATTTCTTTGTTTCGTATCGAATTATCCCTAAAAAATAATCATATCATTAGAAACTTATACGTAAATGTAATTGCGTTGTCTGATTGTCAGAGGAAATTAAGATGTCAGTGCCATCATAATGATGCCACTGACATCGAAATTTAATTTCTGTGTCATCATTGGGATGGATAATGACAATGTTATTCCACATCTTCATACAGAATTTTTTATTCGATTTCTTTTGCTCTGCAGTTAGAAAAATTTTAGTAAATAACTTTGTGCACTGCTGGTGACGTGAGGCATCTTGGCTTCCCTCTTCCATCTTGTGCTAACACTTTCCATCTTCCGTCTACCACTAACACTTTCCATCTACCCTCTACCACTAACACTTTCCATCTACCGTCTACCACTAACACTTTCCATCTACCGTCTACCACTAACACTTTCCATCTACCGTCTACCACTAACACTTTCCATCTTCCGTCTACCACTAACACTTTCCATCTTCCGTCTACCACTAACACTTTCCATCTACCCTCTACCACTAACACTTTCCATCTACCGTCTACCACTAACACTTTCCATCTACCGTCTACCACTAACACTTTCCATCTACCGTCTACCACAACACTTTCCATCTACACGTCTAACCAATAACACTTCCATCTACCGTCTACCACTAACACTTTCCATCTACCGTCAACCACTAACACTTTCCATCTACCGTCTACCACTTACACTTTCCATCTACGTCTACCACTAAATTTTACCATCTACCGTCTACCACTAACACTTTCCATCTAACGTCTACCACTAACACTTTCCATCTACCGTCTACCACTAACACTTCCATCTACCGTCTACCACTAAACACTTTCCATCTACCGTCTACCACTAACACTTCCATCTACCGTCTACCACTAACACTTTCCATCTACCGTCTACCACTAACATTTTCCATCTACCGTCTACCACTAACATTTCCATCTACCGTCTACCACTAACACTTTCCATCTACCGTCTACCACTTACACTTTCCATCTACCGTCTACCACTAACACTTTCCATCTACCGTCTACCACTAACACTTTACATCTTCCATCTACCACTAACACTTTACATCTTCGATCTACCACTAACACTTTCCATCTACCGTCTACCACTAACACTTACATCTTCGATCTACCACTAACACTTTCCATCTACCGTCTACCACTAACACTTTCCATCTTCCATCTACCACTAACACTTTCCATCTTCCATCTACCACTAACACTTTCCATCTTCCATCTATCACTAACACTTTACATCTTCCATCTATCACTAACACTTTACATCTTCCATCTACCACTAACACTTTCCATCTTCGATCTACCACTAACACTTTACATCTTCCATCTACCACTAACACTTTCCATCTACCGTCTACCACTAACACTTTCCATCTTCCATCTACCACTAACACTTTACATCTTCCATCTACACTAACACTTTCCATCTACCGTCTACCACTAACACTTTCCATCTTCCATCTACCACTAACACTTTCCATCTTCGATCTACCACTAACACTTTCCATCTTCCATCTACCACTAACACTTTACATCTTCCATCTACCACTAACACTTTCCATCTTCCATCTACCACTAACACTTTCCCATCTTCCATCTACACTAACACTTTACATCTTCCATCTACCACTAACACTTTCCATCTTCCATCTACCACTAACACTTTCCATCTTCCATCTACCACTAACACTTTACATCTTCCATCTACCACTAACACTTTCCATCTTCGATCTACCACTAACACTTCTAGTTTTTAAATACTTTCCATTTTTAAGTAAGGTTAAGCTTGTTGGTTCTTCGTTACTTTGGGTTATTTAAATGCTTAAAAAAAATATTGTTTAACAATAAATGATAAGATTTACAGCACTGTTACGTCTGGCAGCGAGAAAGCACAAGAAGCGTTGAAATCTGAACGTTCATTAGTGAGACTCTGAGTAACATTCGTTCAACTCTGAACGCTCAAATTCCTTCTATGAACAAACGTTCAGATCTCAACGTTCATCAATGGTATAATTGTTTCACGTTTTGGCTAAATTTTTCGAACAATAATAAAAATACTTTCTGATTCCTGTGGTAGGGTTTCAATTATGAAAGCTGATGACTAGTTTTTATTGACCAGTCATTACAAATAAAGAAAAAAGATGCGGAGATAAAATAATAATTATTGTATTTGCAGAAATAAAATATTGGTCTTCCACTGATGAACTGGATTTTGAGGGATTAATATTTTTAATTGTTTCGAAAATTAATTTTCCTCTATTTTTGGTTGTTATTTCAACCCAGGAACAAAAAAGACCTGTTATCCAGGGTGTAAAAGGGAGTAATGAGCAGAACAAATACAGTTGAATGACTTTGAATTATATTTTCCTTCACCAAGTGCAATTATAAGTATTTACAAGTATGTACTCTATATACAGTTGGAAATATATGTGTAACACACGGTAAATCAAAAGGCAAAGACACAGCCTGGAGACAGAATGGACAACCGTGTTCAACTAGCTCTAGAATGGAAATGACGAGGGTGGAAACGTGAGTGGTGACCACGCCACCTCCACAATTGCCAAACCCACCTTCTCATTGGCTGAACCTGGATACTGATCTGACGATGGGGCCCCATCGATCGTCCGTTAGCACCCAGTTCACTGGTTGGGGAGGTAGTCTTTTAATGAGGGTGTATACATGCGCCGAAAAAAGGTTACATACTATTTGCATGCCACATTATGATTTAGGTTGTTTAGGTTATCATTAGGCTTATACTCATTCACTCTCTTTTCCTTCTCTCTCTCTCTCTCTCTCTCCTCTCTCTCCCTTTTTTTTACATAGGGTTTGACAAGGTTAGGTTAAGGATCCCTAGCTTTATTGACATGCTATTTACAGGTTAAGGATTTCTAACTTTATTGACAAGCTAAGAGCTGTTACCTACATCAGCTCATTTGAAAGCATTTTTATTGCTATGAAACATTCAAGTATTTTTATTGTTATGAAACATACAAGTAGGGAACAGGATGAAGTTGGAGCCATCTGTGGGCCAGCATTTTCATTTGATCAACTGACTTTATCTTGTTGACATCATAATGCTGTACGTTCCAGACTCGAGTCATTCTCTCTCTCTCTCTCTCTCTCTCTCTCTCTCTCTCTCTCTCTCTCTTCTCTCTCTCTCTCTCTCTCTCTCTCTCTCTCTCTCTCTCTCTCTCGCTCTCTATTTACACACAATAGTTTTACAGTGGTAGGTTAAACCTAAGTTCCTTCTTCTATTCGCAAGCTAAGATCTGTTACCTGCCTCAGCTTTTTTTAAATCCTTTTTATTGTTATGAGACATACAAATAGGCAATAGGATGAAGTTGGTATAAATATTTATCATCACACTTCTGATTCAGAGTGATCAAAGGACTGAACACTTGTGAAGGATCTCAAAATTGTCTCTCCGAATTGTCCACTGTTTCAGTTAGGTCTGAAGAAACCACTCGTTGTGAAACATTGCCGTTATTTAATGTCCTCGACTGCACATAGGTGTCTTTTCTTTCTACACCATCTCCTCTGTCACCTCTGAATAACTTAGGCAAAACGTCACGTCAGTAAAGGAATACGGGTGTTGCACGCGTCTGTGCAATTACTCAAGAATATCCAGTCTAATTAATTCCCTTCAAATCATCAACGCTAATACATGACTTCATCAGAAAATGTGCCACACTCTGCACTAACATTTTCAAGGACCTGGGGTTATGCAGTGTGAAGTTACCTGCCAGCACTGCGTGCCATTAATGCTATGACAACCGTACTGATTCTAGTTATTCCCCGTTTCTGACTCCATGTGGGATTCATCCTCATACAGAAGAGACTTCAATAATTTGTATAAAGATGCTTTCACTGACACCAAGGCGCCCCTTCCCCTTGAAGGAGGTAAAGGTAATATATATTCTCACCTCCCCCCCTCCCCCCCGAGAACGAAGGAATATTACAGGAGCACATTTCTCCAAGGCTCTCCCGGGATTATTCTTAACTGCTGCCTGGGGATGCGAGGCATGATCCCACTCACCAAGCTTCCTGATCAAGGTTACGAGGGGGGCGGTGACTCACGCTTTATAGACTCGCGAAATATTAATTTAAGATTATTTGAATATCCTTAGATCACAGGTATATAATACTGACAAACTGATGAATAACACACATGTAAATCACCTGGGTATCTTTAAGAGATATTCCGCTTCCACTGCAGGACTTTTTTCAATGTCCTGAGGATGGCAAGAGGCGATAAGTCTCTCAATGAAGATATAAAAAATCTTACACGTAAATATTATTCATCAACTTGTCTGTGTTACTGTATAATTCTGATCTAAGGATAATTATCTGTCCCAGCAACACCATGGAATATTGATGCAAAAAATATCTTCTATGACTCCAATGCTAACCTTCTGGGCCTAACCTATTTCCACATGTGAGGCTGTCTTTAACTCCTGCACCTCACCGCTTCTTCCTCTGGATCCCACATAAGAGTCCGTATTAGACTGAAAATAAGCTTGCTGCACGGGTGAAACGTTACTTTACTGAGGACATTCAGGTGTTGTACACGACCCTTCAATCTCGCACGACCTCACAGTCGTGCACGGCCTCTCAGCAATGCACGGCATCTCAGTCGTATACGGCCTCTCAGCTGTACACAACTGAGAGATGCAACCTTCCCAGAAGGGGGTCGAAATTAATTTTCCGAGTTCCTCTCTCCATGTGGATTATTACTGAGCATTTCTAAAATAACTTACGCTAGATGAAGGTGTCTGTGAACAACAATATTCATTGAGGGAAAAATTAAAAAATTTAAATATGTCCTAAGCCTCAAAAAAAAAGCCCTTGTACTGAGTAACCCACGCAGATTGAGTGCTTTACATTAACTACAACTTATCTTATTCTAAGAGAAGAGAGCCCACGGCCTAGCACAAGACTAAGAGGTGATCAATCGATCGACACCATGCCCAGCTCTTCTAGGGAAGGGTAGGTGCCAGAGCTAGAGCTTGTAGCTCACAAGACTGTCATTCCCATTAGCTCCCTTGGGGCGGGGATGGCAGACCAGAGACACCTAGCTTCTCCCTACGAGCCCCGTGAGGGCGGGGAATGTGGCTAGGCCTGGGGACAGTTGGTCCCAAAGATGTGGGGGGTACTTGTACCTCCTCCCATGGGAGACTTAGGCCTCAGACACTCCCTAGACAGGGAGCCAAGGCCGGGCCACCACTTGGAAAGGGCCTGGGCCGGGAGAATACCGGCGAATCGACAAGAAGAAGAAGGTGATCAATCAATGGAGAATCGTCTCTCCATCATTTGTTGGGCTAAACAATTCTCACGGGTTTAACCCTTCATGGAAGACACTAAAATATAAGTCATCCTTTTTGTAGGAGGCGAGAATGACTGCACATCTTCACTGTGTTGTTTATTAATAATAAACAATACCGACAAAATGAAGAATTAGACACATGTACAACATCTGAGGTATCTCTATTTGTAGACGTTTCGTCATCTAGTTACTTTATCAATACACGGTCAAGGACATAATGGGAAGACTATGGTGCTTTTCATTAACTCTAAGGCTGAGGGACTGACCACCTCGTCTTTTGTACATAGTTCTACAGACTTCCCATTATGTCTTTGATTTTGTATTGATAAAGCCATTAGATAGAGAAACGTCTACAAATAAAGATACTCAGATGTTGCACATGTGTCTAATTCTTAACTTTATTGTAATACATAACAACATCAGCGATTAATGTTGCTGGTTCCCTAAGCTTATGTTAGGTTCCCGATGGATGGCAGTGCCCTTCCCAGTTACACTTCCGTAATCCCACACGTCTAATACACTAACCAAAGAATGACAAACGTACTACTAAGGAATTTTAAATGTACTTCCTAATGATGTTAAACGCACTTCCCAAGAGAGTCCTTGTCGTTGTCACATAAGTTGCCAGTGGCTCCTCTCCAGCACGTGCTCTCCGGATGACAGCCTATTGCAGTAATAATGGAAGAATTACCCACAAAATGTTTGGTAAAAGAACACAGATGCAGCTAATATGACAATGTATTGTGGCAATGTTTCGCTCTCCAGGAGCTTTGTCAAGACGTTAGTCCTGGAGAGAGAAATGTTGCTACAGGAAAACGTTACATCAATTGCATCTATGTTCTTTTACCTAACAACGAGCTGCAACTGATTTTGGTAATGGTTATAACTCTAATTTTCTTTCTCAGTACAGTCAAAGGAGTATACTTAGACTGGTGCTTAAAATGAGGGAAAAGAACTATTTATTAAGAGAGCGAGGTAGGTGCTCCATCACTGGAAGAAGAGGAAATATGATCACAACATGCAAAATACTTCATGGTATGGACACGGTCGACAGGAACAGGTTCTTTCCGGGGACACAAGACTCGCACCAGTTAAAAGAAGCTCCTTGATGCAGGTGAAGGGCTCTTGGTCAGAGGAAATAGAGCTGCCCTTATTTCCCTTGGATCGAAAGTAACTGCCTCCCATTTACCCAGGCGCTAAGAGATCCCTATTAGCTTTAACGCCTCCCACGTTCTCTAGCAACAAGAGCAAGAGGACGTGGATGGTCACTACGCTCTCAAACCTCTTAGTCTCGCATCTTTAACGCCTCCCACTTTCTCTAGCAACAAGAGCAAGAGGACGTGGATGGTCACTACGCTCTCAAACCTCTTAGTCTCGCATCTTTATTGCATCTGTTGCTAATGAGATGCTGCACCAAGAGCATCAGGTTCACCAACTCAGATAAATAATTAGAAAGAGGTAATTACACCCACGGACGCTTAACGAAAACGTTGATTAAAGTCGCATTGCCAGTAATTGCTTACTATATATATACAAATCAAGGCAAGAAACCTGGTTGGGAAGGCCACAAGCATCACTCGTTTTTAGCAGCAGCAGCAGCAGCAGCAGCAGCAGCAGCAGCAGCAGCAGCAGCAGCAGCAGCAGCACAGCAGCAGCAGCACAGCAGCAGCAAGCAGCAGCAGCAGCAGCAGTCAAGCAGCAGCAGCAGCAGCAGCAGCAGCAGCAGCACAGCAGCAGCACAGCAGCAGCAGCAGCAGACAGCAGCAGCAGCAGCAGCAGCAGCACAGCAGCAGCAGCAGCAGCAAGCAGCAGCAGCAGCAGCAGCAGCAGCAGCAGCAGCAGCAGCAGCAGCAGCAGCAGCAGCAGCAGCAGCAGCAGCAGCAGCAGCAGTAGTAGTAGTAGTAGTAGTAGTAGTAGTAGTAGTAGTAGTAGTAGTAGCAGCAGCAGCAGCAGCAGCAGCAGCAGTAGCAGTAGTAGTTATAATAATCTGTTACTGTCGCCTCAAAACACCATATAGACGGTACCATATTTTAACAATACATGAAGCAGGGGGTGAATAGGGAGGGGGAGAGAGAGAGAGAGATTCAATCATGTCAGCCTCATTCATGGTAGATTATTTTCATTTCCTTAAGCTTTAAACCCATTTGTGTATTCATTTCCGCTCGTGATGAGAGTCATGCTAGCAATTTTACCAGGGACTGAGAGTCAATAGATGAATATGTTTGTGTGTTTGAGGTAAATATAATTTAGGTAAACATCTAACGTTTTATGATGGGAATAAACATGTGGAAGTTGTTATTTTGGTGCGTGGATCAGAACTGGCGCCGTCAACTGTATAACTGCAACAAAACTGATTGTACTACAGAGCGCACATTGTTAATTTCAGAATATAGTGAGACTCTTATTTAATATTGTCAAAATTATTTGTTAAGACTGATGCAAATGGACCTCATTAGAAAGTGAGGTCGATGTATCTGTATTTAGTTAAATGTGTCTAGAAGGCTGAGATAAGTACCGAGAAATCCAGGGGATGATGCACATTCACCGCACGAGCCAACTTGTGTTTCATATAAAGTTTGGAGACCACTGGTGTAAAACAAGTACGAGATGTGCTTAAAGTTTCCGTCTTGATTGCAAGGCTCAACTAGTGCTTCTTCAAAGCTATTGTGGAGTTGCATTTCAGCCCAAAAAAACATACTCCGCTTTGGAATTCAGTAAGGCCTTCAGTAGAGACATCACAAAAGACTTAAGAAAAGTGGTAGCTCATGGTATAGGTAGTAAGGATCTAACATGGATCGAGGCATGGTTGGCCAATAGAAAGCAGAGACCATGCATTAATGGGATCAAGTCTCAATGGGAATGATTACAAGTGGCGTTTTTCAAGGATCGGTTTTGGGCCCAATGTTGTTCATAATTTACATTAATGATCTTGATGAAGGAATTACAAGTGACATGAGTAAATTCACTGATGATACAAAAATGGGCAAAATAATCTATTCCGAAGAGGACAACAATGAATTTCAGCAGGATTTAGACAAATCCTGATACAATTCAGCATGGAGAAGTGTATAAATGAAAATAACCTTCGTAGTTATAAATTAGGTGATGTAAAGCTTGATCAATCAGCATCACAGGTGTAGAGAAATTTTCACCAGAAGGGGGGTATCAGCCCCTTTCAGCCCCTTCACCCTTTTTCAGCCCTTTCAGCCCTGAGGAAGGATCCTCTCAAAAAGGGCAATGACGTCTTGCTTGCTTCTGCAACAACACTTTTAATTGGAAGCATCTGTCCAGTGTCTGTCATAGATCACGCCACATCTTTACAGAAGACCACTGTTGCAACGAGTGTGGATTATTGAGAGAAAATCGACAGGAATGTTGCTGGTAACACCGAAAAAGGGTTGGAAGTCTCTACAGCAGTCTTTTGGATCTTCGTTGTTTCCACCACTCAAACAGTCTTCTTGATTTTCAGCTTCGTTCCATGTTGGCCGGCCACTGACCAGGTTCCTCTCTTGACCTGAGGACTCGCAACAGGAGGAGTACTTCATTGCTATGTATAGCAACATCTTGGGATCTATTCAAGATTGATGGACTGACCACATAGACTCAAGTGGTGACCTGTACTTAGCTCAGTGGTGACCTGTACTTAGCTCTGTGAAGATCTGTCAAGTGTGTTTTCCATGAATCTGCATAAGATGTCCTCTCTTGAGCAACTCTGCCAGCAGCTAAAAGAGGAGCTTAGGTTGCTAAGCTTGAGATACGGCGACTGAAGGAGGAAAACAAGAGGATTCGAAGTAATCCTCCTGTTGTGAGTCCTCAGGTCAAGAGAGGAACCTGGTCAGTGGCCGGCCAACATGGAACGAAGCTGAAAATCAAGAAGACTGTTTGAGTGGTGGAAACAACGAAGATCCAAAAGACTGCTGTAGAGACTTCCTACCCTTTTTTGGTGTTATCAGACGAATGTGTGTTGTCTACTGGAAAGGTCGCAATGAGTACCAAGGAATCATTGGCAGAGGAGAGTGAGTCTACATCCCTTGAAACCCCAACGAAGACCATCGAAAACGTCACTACGAATTCCACCAGTGAAGGTAAGAACATTGTTTTAGTTGGGGACAGTCAAGTGAAATTTATGGATAGGGCATTTTGTCTTAGGGACAGGAAGAGGAGGCAGAGGGTATGTTTTCCTGGGGCTGGGGTGGGGGATATTGTCAGCCGTCTGGACGACATCATGAAAGGTAATGGGAGCAATCCTATTATCTGCCTCCGTGCGGGAGGCAATGATGTTGGCAGATGTAGGAGTGAAGACCTGATTAGCAGGTATAGGACAGCAATATTGATAATTAGGAAGAAGGGTGGGAACCCTGTGATATGTGTCATTTTCCCCAGGAGAGGAGTTGGAAAGGAATGGTTGTCCAGGGCAATTGGTGTCAACTGCTGGCTGGACAAACACTGTAAGGAAAATGCAGTGACATTCATAGACAACTGGGACCTCTTCTATGGCAGAAATGACATGTATGCCAGGGATGGGTTCACTTATCTAGGTTTGGGGTGGGAGCACTGGCCAATGCAGTGGAGGGAGCTGTTAGGTCTTTAAACTACAACTAAATAGTGGTATCGGTTTTCGTGGAAAATCAAAGTATTCTGAGTGTAGCGACAGTGTGAGGTTTTGTAAGGAAACCATTTATAGGAAGAATGAGGAAGAATTATTGGTTAACATAGGAAATCCAATGGTATTAGGTGATAAGGAGAGTAACAGGCATAGTGAAGGAACAGAAATCAACAGGAAGAAAAAAGAGAAGGGAGGGTTTCTGAAAATATTATACTAACAGTCGTAGTGCGAGAAATAAGATGGACGAATTGAGATTAGTTGCAAGTGCAGGTAACATTGATGTTTTTGCCATAACTGAGACGTGGTTTAATATGAAAAATAGAGATGTGCCTGCTGAATCTCACATTCAGGGTTTTAAATTGTTCCAAGTAGACAGAAATATCGGAAAGAGGGGTGGGGTGGCACTCTGTCCGAGATCGTTTAAATTGTTGCATAAAAACTGGTATAAAGTCCGAAACACGTACTGAGTGTGTTTGGGTAGAATTTTCAGAGGGGCATGAAAAATTTATTTTAGGTGTAACATACCGTCCCCCAAACTTGGATAGAGACCGAGGAAGACTACTGTGAGAGGAAATTGTTAAGGCCACAAGGTACGATAACATTGCAATTCTAGGAGACTTTAACATTAGTCAGATTGACTGGAATTTTTTGACAGGGAATTTAGAACCTAATGACTTTTTAGAAGTTCAGGATTGTTTTTTGAAACAGTTTGTGACAGAACCTACAAGGGGTAATAACCTGCTTGAGTTGGTTCTGGCAAACAAGGAATCACTTGTTAATAATTTAGAAATTTCAGAGGAACTTGGCACAAGTGACCACAAATCAATTACGTTTAGCATTGAATGGAAGTATGATATTAGGGATAACTCAGTAAACAGTCCCAGATTTTCGCTTAGCAGATTACAATGGGCTTAGAGAACACTTATCATCTGTTGACTGGGGTAACGAAGAGAGCTATCAATATGAGAGTTTTCTAAGCACTATACATGCTGCCCAGAGAACATTTATCCCGTATGATAAAGAATTCGACATTGTTTATTTAGATTTTAGTAAGGCTTTTAATAGAGTACCACACCAGAGACTGTTAAAAAAAATGGCAGCTCATGGCACTGGGGGAAAAGTGCTGTCATGGATTGAGTCATGGCTCACTAATAGGAAGCAGAGAGTATGCTTAAATGGGGTTAAATCCGAGTGGGGATCTGTAACAAGTGGCGTTCCACAGGGATCAGTCTTAGGCCCGTTGTTGTTTATAATATATATCAATGACCTTGATGAGGGTATTACTAGTGATATGAGCAAATTTGCCGATGACACATAGATAGGTAGTGATAATTGATTCAAACGTAGATGTTAGGGAACTTCAGGAGGATTTAGACAAACTCTATTCTTAGTCAGAAAAGTGGCAGATGCAGTTCAATGTAGATAAATGCAAGATTCTGAAGCTCAGGAGTGTCCATAACCCTAGCACTTATAAGTTAAATACAGATTGCGAAAAGGTCTTGGGGGTTATGGTGAGCAGCAACCTTAAACCAAGACAGCAGTGCCTAAGCGTACGTAATAAGGCAAATAGATTACTGGGATTTATATCAAGAAGTGTAAGCAACAGAAGTCCAGAGGTTATACTGCAGCTTTATACATCATTAGTAAGGCCTCATCTAGCTTATGCAGCTCAGTTCTGGTCTCCATATTACAGAATGGACATAAATTCGTTAGAAAACATTCAGCGTAGAATGACTAAATTAATAAATAGCATTAGAAATCTTCCTTATGAAGAAAGGTTGAAGACTCTTAAATTACATTCACTTGTTAGACGAAGAATGGGGGAGGACATGATCGAAGTGTATAAGTGGAAGATGCGTATTAATAAAGGGGATATTAATAAGGTCTTGAGGATATCTCTTCAAGAGAAAACCCACAGTAATGGATATAAACTAGACAAGTTTAGATTTAGAAAGGACATAGGAGAGCATTGGATTGGAAATAAGGTAGTTGATGAGTGGAACAGTTGGGTTATTGAGGCTAGGACTTTGGGTAGTTTCAAATTTAGGTTGGATAAAAACATGAGTGAGAGGGGTTGGATTTGAGTGAGATTTGCATATGAGTGGATAGAGTTATCAGAGCTTATTTCTAGGGTAGCATTGAAAATTAGGATGGGCAAATGTTTTGTTAGTGGGATGGATTGTAAAGAACCTGCCTAGTATGGGCAAACAGGCCTTCTGCAGTGATCCTCCTTTCTTATGTTCTTAATACAGGGAATTCTTCACTTGTCTAACCCTTGGGCATGACCTACTTCCACATTTGACAAATGTGATACCACCTACGACTGCTGCACCTCTCCTGCCTACAGTATATAAGCCACCTCTTCGCACATATGCTGTATTCAGAGCACTGCTTACTCACGATGCATTACTCTAACAGAGTAAAGATCAAACCAGCGAGTGGCACAACCAATGAGTCGTCCAAACTTGCACTTGCAGCTGTCGTTAGTGGCAGGCTGCAAGTCAAATGTAATGCGATTTTATCGCTCAAAGAGGCCTTTGTTGTCGTCTGTACAGACGACACAGAGGCTGAGAAACTACTTACCACCACTGCTACTACCACTCTACGAGACCGGGGATTTCTTGTCTTGACTTCCCCAGCACTGAGGGCCAGGAGAACTGTGTTCCTCAAGCGACTCGACAACCTTATCACTGTACAGGCCACTGAAGAAATCAAGTCATCTATCGAAGCAAAGAACCCTTGGGCCAAGGTGGACTTCATTACTAAAATACCCAATGCTTCATCCATGCTGAAGGTCACCTTCAGTGACGTCAACATGGCAGCCAGAGCTCTCGCTGAGGGCCTGGCTATTCACTACTTCCACATCAACCCAGCCTTCATCGAAGCAGAGAAATTCCAACATATCTCACAGTGCTATAATTGTTACTCATACTTACACACCACAAATGATTGTCCTACCAAGGACAAGAAGTTCTGCTCCACCTGTGGCCGTGAGGGTCATGACTTCAAGAATTGCACTACTGCTTCACCACCTAAATGCTTGAACTACAAGAATGACCACCATACTCTTGCTGCCAGGTGCCCTACCAGAAGAGACATACTCAAGAAACAACAACAACAAAAGAAACCCAACCCACAAGCAACCACATATTCTGCTATCGCCAAGCTTCAAGCAGACACTACCAAGATACTACATGCCACGCAAGCTGCTCCCACCACTTCCCTGCCAGCACCTACTGCCGACTCCACCAAGATTCTTTGTTGCATTATGTATGCTCATGTACAGAATGCAGCTGAGCCTGGTTCCTTCAACACCACCATCAATGAACTTTTCAAACTAAATAATATGCCTGGCCTCACATTCCCTGCATCACCACCTTCCACTGAGATCCTAAAATCTACTGCAAATATTACCAGCATCACTGCTGCTCCACCGCTGTCACAACCTCCACTAGACACAGAGATGGACCAATCAGAGACCTCTGAGACGTCGGCAAAACCCACCAATGAGAGTCCACTACCGCTTTCATCCACTGCTAGAGCAACTGACCAGTCGGAAATCTCACCTTCACCAGTTCAGCCACCAGCCAAGAAAGCAAAAACACAAGACACTGCGGATGCACCTCACGGTGCCACTGTCACTGACACTGCTGCACCACAACAAATCCGATATCTGAAGGGTGTATACTTCTACACAACCAAGCAGTATAAGAACACAATGCTGTCTTCAGAAATCCATCATCACCTCCAGGACGGAACAGTCAAGTATACCTACGACCAAACTGCTACATTCACCACTGCAGACATGACCAGACTACTCACTGCCAACACCCAACACCTTGTGGAAGTCAAGTACACCTCAAAGAGGAAATTCAGGATGCTTCAGAATAGGACCTTGAAGACGGTACCCTCGTCTAGCACGACTATCCATGACCATTCACCCAGCACTTTGCTGTCCGCTAAAGCTGGGGTTGGCTCCAATCAACCCTGTAACTGCTGCCTCTGCCCGACTGCGCTTCTCTTTGGGGAAGTCAGCGCAAGATAGAAGAAGACGACATCCTCCAACCGAGGGCCAAGAAAGAAGAAAGATGATTATCGTCACCCCCACCCGGGGGGCCACTGCCGGGTCACCATCTGGAGAAGACCTGGGCCAAAGGACCTGCGAATCAACATGAATGAAAATGAACACCAACACACGACACTCCACACAGGAGAGCACAGCGCTAGCACGATCGACACCATGCATTGCCCTTCTAGGGCATGGTTGGTGCCAGAGCCCGAGTTTGTACCTTACAAGATGAGGGGGGTACTTGTGCCTCCTCCCATGGGAGACTTAGGTCTCAGACACTCCCTAGACAGGGAGCCAGTGCCGGGCCACCACTTGGAAGGGCCCGGGCCGGGAAAATACCGGCGAATCTTTAACAACAACAACATATGCTGTATTTTTTTTCAAGAATGATTGACTGATCACATCGAGTCAAGGCTGAGGAACTGATTACCTCAAACTCCTGTTCTTCACCATTCTCCTTTGTATGGACTGATGAAGCCACTGTATGGCGAAACGTTTACTCATTAAAGATACCCAAAAGTTGCACATGTGTCTAATTATCAACTTGTTGGTTCTCTGACGCAGTCATCTACACAGAGACAAGTAATGAAGATCATAGTGACAGTGCGAGTGTTACGATTTCCTGACTGAGTGAAGGACGTGTGACATTTCTCAAAGACACTATTCTTCAGTCAAGTCACCGATACCTGTCGAAGGTGCATTAAACACCTTAGCTCACGCTACAAGAACAAGGTAGGTTTCAATTTCCATTGTCAATCGGGGAGAGTGTAGTTTCTGATGACACAAGGTTGTTGAAGCCTTCCTATAGTCGGCAGTGAGGTGTGAGCTTTTGAGCCCAAACAGGTAATTAGCAACAACACTCAGTTTCTGAGATGTGATGAATAATGCCCCTTTAGGGGTAATCATATTTTAACATCAATTTTTTATCACAGCTCTTAGCGAGTGCAGACGACAACTCCTCAAGACACGTCCTTGGAGGCGGCTGCGAGGGCGCGAGTTGTCATTTCAAGATAAGTCCCACTACAGTCCATTATTAACACTTTGACTTAGCTTGTAGCATTGCCCTATCAGTAGGTATGGGAGTTAGGGATGAGGTGTAAAGAGTACTGGTGTTGACATTCCCTGTCAAGAGGACGAGTAGGCTGGTATCGTCCATATGCATTTCACATCATCATTATCATCAGCATTATCAGTGTGTGAAGCACTTAGCTTGGAAGAGTCATCAGTAGCTTATATGAGTCATTAATAGCTTATATACATCATTAGTAGCTTATATGAGTCATTAATAACTTATATTCAGCAAAAGGAGTTTTGGGGGCATGATCCTTCGTCCGCTAAGCTAGAAACACACACACTACTCATACATTTAATCTGTCCCCCTTCCTTTAAACACACACACACACACACACACACACACACACACACACACACACACACACACACTCCCACACACCCCGCTGACTGAGTCATCAGCTTTTGTTAAGCTTGTATGAGTGAATTTGCTGCTGTTCTGGCCCTCACATTCCCAGTGCAAAGTGGAAGGAATCCATTTTAAATGCCGCTTCAAGAAGCTGTTGGGCAAATGAACCATGGCAGAATTGTAACAGTAACTACACAATACCTTAATATCTTCAGTAAAAAAAATATACTTTTTAGTATAAAAAGTAAAATTAAATCCCTGTGGAAACACCGTCAAGCCAGTAAGAATAATTTTTGCTGGTAAAGATATGAAGATTTTCATCTACAGTTGTATGCATATTAACTGGGACAGTGATGAAATAAGACATTTATTTGGAAAAATGATGTGCATTTGAAATATACACGGTAATGATATGACAGATAGTCGATTTAATAAGAGATATGACTACCCTTTGCTTTTATAAGCAGTGCTGCACGCTTTGGCATAGAATCGACCAATGTCAATAGAATACATTTTGGCAAGTTCTTCATTGTGGTACCAGCAATTAGCTGATCCACAGCTGAACAGTCCTGTTTCGCGATCCTGCGTTTGGTCATTGCTCATTGATCCTCATTTGGGTTGAGGTCAAGAGAGTTTCCAGGCCAATTTAGAACGCTTAGCAGATTTTCTTCGATGACTGTCAGGATTTTTTTGGAAGTGGAACATGGAGCAGCATCCTGTTGGAAAATGCCTTTTCCATCAGGATTTCGCTAACCACAATGAGAAGCAAATGAGTTGCCAGGATTGCCTTGTATTTATCATCGTTCATCGTTCCCTCAATTATAACAAGCCATCCACGGCCTTTTGCATGTGTGGGTCATTAAAAGCGGGGAAACAGTGGAGTCTCGATCCTCTGTCCGCTAATAGCGAGAGAGACTTCGTTACGTACCTACCTACTGAGATGTATCGATCATTGGGACAGCTGATTGTTATTGCCAGTGCCCGATCAGCCGGGTTATGGTTCGTGCGTTGGTGTGTGTGCCGCCAGCAGTAACAGCCTGGGTGAACGAGCCCAAATCCACCGGGAGGCCTGGTCAAAGACAGGGCCGCGGGTGCGTTGACCCAAGGAATTATCTCCAGGTAGAGCATTGAGACGTGCTAAAAAAAAAAAAAAAGCCTGTTTGGGGCCGCACAGCGTCCGGAAAGTATTGAGATTTGATCCCAGGAAAGGGAGGTGATGGATCCATTTCACTGGATCAAGATCCCCTCAGCAGTGTCAAGGCACTCATACTAAAGGCTGGATCTTGCAATTGCTTTTGCAAAGACATTATATTTGGTACCATTTTTTTTTTATTTCTCTTTTTTTATGGAGAGAGAGCAACCCTTATTTTTGTTGAGGTCCCGTCCATAGTTATCAGACAGCAAGACAAACACACGAACAAATCATTGATAAAAACAATAACAAAAAAATATGCTGGCTATTGAGCAGTGAACTTGTGTCTCTCCTGTTGACATAACAGAGCGCTGCGCACACTCTGACCTCATAAACTCCTTAAAATTTTAGGTTTTAGAGAAAAATTTAAATAATAATAATAATAATAATAATAATAATAATAATAATAATAATAATAATAATAATAATTAAAAAAAAAAATAATAATAATAATAATAATAATAATAATAATAATAATTAAAAAAATAATAATAATAATAATAATAATAATAATAATATAATAATTATTATTATTATTATTATTATTATTATTATTATTATTATTATTATATTAGTAATAATTAGATAATTTTACAAGAAATGGTTGAGTTAGAAGGGTCGAGGAAAATATACCATGTTTCTATGGCCATTCACCTAACAATACAAATTTATAAAATTAAATATAAAAATAAGAATTAAACCAAAATTTTAGACAGTCGTCAGCGAGGAAGGTCCTGGAGACGGGTCTTACGTGCCAGCAAATAGGCCGATAGGCTGGTTAACTTTTTTTCTAATCAGTCTTGCCAGCATCGAGCGGACACCACAACTCGAATGACCTTTCCTTTGAGTGTGTGTTCCCAAATTGTGGATAATTTCCAGAATATGTATGCAAGCAATCGCAGACAGGCCGTTATAACTACGCAAGACAAGCCACGGGGGGTGGAAATCTTTAGTTCAAGTACTTTCACACTTCCAAGTGCGTCATCAGGAGCTATGCAATGTTTCAAGGTTGCAACTGAAGGAGTGAGGGAAAGTTTTTTTCAGAATAGCGCAATGCGGGTCTGTCACTTGCCGCTCACTGAGAGTGTGAGCCAACGGTCGGTGTCACACCCAGCACTACTACTGTGAAAAATTGTCTGGACTGCCTCCATGTGAGTTGCCTACCCTAGCAAGCTCTTTTGACACCGAGCCCTGAGGTCGGTACCTCAGCCTCACAAGTGGCTTATAGGACAGATTTCCAAATGACTGATGTTTCAAGAAATCTCACCTGCATGCACGTATAAAGGACTAACTTACTTAGTGATGGAGAATGTATCCCTGTCTTCAAGCCTCCCTAAGCTTTAGCCCCTCTGGACTTCCCTTCAGAACCACGTGCAACTGGGAGCTTTAATTCCTGCAATATTCAGTCGGTATTAGTGACCTCTCTGCACCTCAGAAATTCCTGTTTCCAAGGGGGGGTGCATCCCCTAGTATAACTATGCAGAAAGTGACTCTAGCTTCTAAGGCTGACGAAGAGACGCCGGTACGTACTGGTCATGGGCTGCCCGCCTGCACAAGGACCCACAGCTCAATTCACTCACAATTTCCCTCAGAAACTGGCCAGAATACTAAGAGAGGAAGGGAGGTCTTGTCTTACTGTATGGGTCTGACAGAGGAGGTCATCTTCGATACTTTGAGGTGCCTCCACCAGATTTCCCCAGGTCCAGTATGTGAAGACACGTGGGGGCGCCACCTGCAGTTCACGGCATTTGTTGATCCGATGGTGTCTTGTCTTAGAAGAAGGCACTGTGGTCTCAAAACCCCATGCTCCAGCATTCAAACTTGGGCTGCCAGTTCTCCCTGGCTAATATAACCTAGTGTTTGCCTACATTACCGGCCTATTACTACCTATGTTAAGGTCTTAGGTCTACATTATTATTATATACAGTTGCCTCAATAGTCCTAATATTAGTTCACTAACAGTATAAACTACCTACCTCTTCCTCGAAGGGTAAATCTATCAATTAAATGTACCTTCCAACTACCTTCGCCAACCCGGGTGTGTGTGTGTGTTTTGGCTGGGTGTAAGGGCCACCCAACCCAGCCGTTCCATCTGTGACATGTTGGGATCATCGTACGATGTATCTGTCCTGTGGAACTTTAGGACCGAATAAATTTCCACAACTACCATCACCCATTCCTCCCATATGGGGTAAGAGGGTTTTGAGAAGTCGAGTATTATGAAATTAGAAGATATAATAGTCTGCCCCAAGCTTTTTTTAACCTCTGCCATGCATCTGCCACAGGACGTCGACGAAGACTGCAATTAACTACTCCAGTATTTGACCCTACGAAGACACTTCGTGTCAAGACATTGTCTCTCACAAATATATTACATCTACTGAATTTCCAATTTCACTTGAGAAAGTTTACTCGAAATTTTTCATGAGTCTTTTTATCACCCTTTGTGCTAAATGATTCATTGCTAAAATTCACATACATGGGGAATGTGATCAAAACTTACTTTTTTCACTGTTTTCCTATATATTACTTAAAGTAACATTTAAATTAATAGTGGGTTATCTCTCTTTAAACTCTAATAAAAATACGATTTATTTTATAGGCGTCTTGGGAAGCCAGCAACTATAAAATAATTAAAATAAATTTACACTTACTTTAAGAGGGAAGATCGGAAAGTCTTTGAGTCAATTATTTCTCCTGACAAAAATATCAGTAACAGCCCAGATCTCACCCTCAGCGATTTCCATCTGTTCGAGCCTCTGAAGCAGTTCCTGGAAGAAGCGCATTTCCACAAAAATGTGATGAAAGGTGTTCGTCGATGGCTACGTAATCGGCCAACAAAATCCTTTGTTGAAGGCATGAACACACTGGTAACACGGTGGGAAGAGCGGCTTGGTAATTGTACCGGACACAACCAATGAACAATATACACTATGGCTGAGTTGAATTTTTTTTCTAAAAAATTAATGGACGCATAAACTTTCTGGTCTGCCCCTCGTACTTAATTAAACTTATATACACCGAGTAGTGTGTTTTCCACGGAAATATATTCTGAGATGTATATATCTGTTTATGTGTTGATAATGTATATCTCTAAGTATATATTCATTATGAAATTGCCTAACTTATATTTTAGGAATACAAGTATATTCCTAATTAATGACATACATATAATGTGGGGAATCAGAGTTTTTTTTTTTAATTTAGCAAAATTGAATACATCAGCAGTGTGTTGCTACCCTATTCTATATGACAATTGCATAGTGGGAACGAAAGCTAGCAACTTTTCCCTACTATATTCCATCACGCAGGATGAGGTTCACACAAAGTGATGAACTCTGTCAGTCGCCTGAGCAGGAAGATTTCATTAGGCCATTCAGGATATCATCAGGTTTTCCACTGAGAGTTGATCAGCAACGGGAGTTTCAAAGGCTTTGTTCCAGCAGAGCTGGAGTTACTATCCGTCAGGATAGCCTATCCCATGCGCAGTAAAAACAGATTTTTTTATGATGTCTAAAGAGAGAGAGAGAGAAGAGAGGAGAGAGAGGAGAGAGAGAGAGAGAGAAAAGAAAGAAAGAGAGTGTGCACTCACCTAATTGTACTCACCTAATAGTGGTTGCAGGGTTCGAGTCACGGCTCCTGGCCCCGCATCATCACTGGTCGCTACTAGGTCATTCTCCCTGATCCGTAAGCTTTATCATACCTCTTCTTAATGCTATGTGTGAATCTGCCTCCACTACACTATTTTCCAGATTATTCCACTTCCTGACAACTCTGTGACTGAAGAAATACGCCCTAACATCCCTGTGATTCATCTGAGTCTTCAACTTCCAATTGTGACCGCTTGTTGCTGTGTCCCATCTCAGGAACATCCTGTCTCTGTCCACCTTGTCGATTTCTCTCAGTATTTTATATGTCGTTATCATATCCTACCTATCTCTCCTGTCCTCTAGTGTGGTCAGATCGATTTCCCTTAACCTCTCCTAGTAGGACATGCCCCTTAGCTCTAATTTATCCAATTTCCTGACGTGCTTGGCCAGGTGTGGGTTCGAAACCGGTGCTGCATACTCCAATATGGGCATGACGTACACGGTGTACAAGGTCCTGAACGATTCCCTACTGAGATGTCGGAATGCTAGGCGTTCATGTGCTGCAGCAGTTATTTTGTTGATGTGCACCTTAGATATGCTCGGAATTAAACTCAATCCAAGATTCTTTTCCTTGAGTGAGGTTTGTGTTCTTTGGCCCCTTACACTGTACTCTGTCTGCGGTCTTCTTTGCCCTTCCCCAATCTTCATGACTTTGCACTTGGTGGGGTTGAACTCCAGGAAACAGTCCTGTTCTTCCTCCGATTGAATTCTCCTCATTAACTTCACACAGGAACATTAACTGCAAACAGGGACACTTCAGAAACTTCTGCACAAACTTCTGCTGAACACTCTAACATTACGTTCTTAAACGTACCCCATACATCTTCGACCCCATTGCCTATACTCTCACTAGCCCATCTATCATCCAATAGTTGTTTATATCTTATCCTAACTGCCTACTCCTTTAGTTTATAAACCTTCACCTCTCTCTTACTTGCTGCTTCTACTTTCCTTTTATCCCATCTACCTTTTACTGTCAGTGTAGCTACAACTAGAAAGTGATCTGATATATCTGTGGCCCCTCTATAAACATGTGCATCCTGAAGTCTACCCAAAGCCTTTTATCTACCAATATGTAGTCCAACAAACTTCTGTCATTACGCTCTACATCATATCTTGTATACTTATTTATCTTTTTTTTTTCTTAAAATATGTATTACCTATAACCAAACCCCTTTCTATACAAAGTTCAAGGGCCCCCATTATCATTTACACCTGACACCTCTAACTTACCTACCACACCCTCTCTAAATATTTCTCCTACTTTAGCATTTAGGTCCCCTACCACAATTACTCTCTCACTTGGTTCAAAGGTTTCTATACATTCGCTTAACATCTCCCAAAATCTCTCTCTCTCCTCTACACTCCTCTCTTCTCCAGGTGCATCCACGCTTATTATGACCCACTTTCACATCCAACCCTTATTTTAATGCACATAATCCTTGAATTTATAATTTATATTCTCTTTTCTCCTTCCATAATTGATCCTTCAACATTATTGCTACCCTTTCCTTAGCTCTAACTCTCTCAGATACTCCTGACTTAATCCCATTTTTTTCCCCCACTGAAACTCACCTACCCCTTCAGCTTTGTCTGGCTTTGAGCTAGACTATTAGTTTAATATATATTAATTAATGCTATATTCATTGGCAGACACTAAATCAGCAGGAGCCACACATCGCACCCGGAGAATAGGAGGCAATTCGATTTGATCTAGTGATATGGAGGGTGCGAATAAATGGTCTGCTAAACCAACAAGTTGATAAATAAAAGTTTCGCTAAGCAGTGGCTTCTTCAGTCCAATGCAGAGAAAAACAAATGAGGAGGAGTTTGAGGTGATCAGTCCCTCAGCCTAGAGTCAAACTCCTCCTCATTTTCCACCTTTATCTGCAGTGGACTGAAGAAGTCACTGCGTGGTCAAACATTTTCTGAATCAAGATACACACAAGTTTGCACAAGTGTCTAGTTATTGGGAGGGCAGCTTCATTGTCTCAGATCATGAGAGTCCTTTATCAACAACCGCAGTCCACGAGGGACTGATGATGATGATGATGATGATGATGATGATGATGAAAGTGTAAGTCTCTGATGATAAATTAAGTCGCTATGTAAATTGAAACTACGTAGACATGTAGATGGCGCAGAGATTCTCCTCTTCTCGCTTGGTCTCCGAAGCTAAAAAAAAAAAGTCAAATAAGAACTTCCAACAAGCTGGATGAACAAGCTAGTTGGTTAAATACACTAGCTGAAGACACTACTTAAAAAAAAAAAAGCTAGTTGAACATTATACTTCAACTGACTAGTTGAAAATTATTTTTCAACAAATTCGTTGAATATTATACTTCAACAAACTAGTTAAACATTATAGTTCAACAAACTAGTCGAACATTATAGTTCAACAAACTAGTTAAACATTATAGTTCAACAAACTAGTCGAACATTATAGTTCAACAAACTAGTCGAACATTATAGTTCAACAAACTAGTTGACATAAGAACATAAGAAAGAAGGAACACTGCAGCAGGCCTACCTGCCCATGTGAGGCAGGTCCAAGTCTCCTACCGGCTTAAGCCAATGCCCCAACCTAGTCAGGTTAGGTCACATTCACTTAAGGAAGGAACATGGCAACTGACCTAGTAGCACAAGCTAATCAGGTCCAACTCACACGCACTCATGTATTTATCTAATCTATTTTTAAAACGACACAACGTTTTAGCCTCTATAACTGTACTTGGGAGTTTGTTCCACTCATCCACAACTCTATTACCAAAGCAGTGCTTTCCTATATCCTTCCTGAATCTGAATTTTTCCAAATTAAAAACCATTACAGCGAGTCCTGTCTAGGCTAGATATTTTCAGCACGTTATTTACATCCCCTTTATTTATCCCTGTCTTCCATTTATACACCTCAATCATATCCCACCTGATTCTACGCCTTTCTAGAGAGTGCAGATTCAGGGCCCTCAATTTATCCTCATAAGGAAGATTTCTGATACATGGGATCAACTTTGTCATCCTCCTTTGTATGTTTTCCAGAGCATTTATATCCATTCTGTAATACGGTGACCAAAACTGTGCAGCATAATCTAAATGAGGCCTAACCAAGGATGTATAGAGTTGAAGAACAATCTGAGGACTCCTGTTATTTATGCTTCTTGATATGAAGCCAATGATTCTGTTACCTTTATTGCGAACACTTATGCGCTGTTGTCTTGGTTTCTGATTACTGCTAACCAGGACTATTAAATCTTTTTTGCAATCCGTAATATTAAGATCTACATTATTTAGTTTATATGTGGAATGGTTATTTTCCTGTCCAACATTTAGAACTTTGCATTTGTCTATATTAAACTGCATCTGCCACTTCTCCGACCACTGCATCAGTCTATTCAAATCTTCCTGGAGTGCCCTAATGTCCTCGTCAGAATGAATTCGACGGCCTATTTTGGTGTCATCGGCACAACTTGCTTATGTCGCTCTTTATGCCCTCATCAATTTCGTTTATGTAGATTGTGAACAACAGGGGGCCCAACACTGACCCCTGTGGAACACCGCTCGTGACGCTTCCCCACTCTGATTTCTCCCCATTTATGCAAACTCTCTGCTGCCTATTTATCAACCATGCCTCTATCCAGGAAAAAATTTCTCCTCCTATTCCAAGTACCTTAATTTTCCTCAATAGTCTCTGATGTGGGACCCTGTCAAAAGCCTTACTGAAGTCCATATACACAATATCATATTCATTACCATGATCTACCTCCTCAAATACCTTAGTAAAAAATGTTAATAAATTCGTAAGGCAGGAATGCCCCTTTGTAAAACCATGCTGAGATTCGTTGATTAATCTATGCTTTTCAAGATGGCTACGAACTGCCTCGGCAATTATTGATTCCATAAATTTTTCCACTTTGGAGGTTAGGCTTATTGGTCTATAGTTCGAAGCTAAGGACCTGTCACCTGTTTTGAAAATAGGTATCACATTTGCCATTTTCCACTTATCTGGCACTATGCCAGTCTCTAGTGATAAGTTGAAAAGATTAGCCAGAGGTTTGCTAAGCTCCTTTTTACATTCCTTTAGAACCCTTGCATACAGTTCATCAGGGCCTGGGGTTCTGTTAGGTTTTAATTTATCTATTTGCCGATGGACCATGTCACTTGTGACCCTAATCGTGCATAGTTTATTATCATCCTGTTCTACATAATTTATTATTTCTGGAATATCGCT
Source organism: Cherax quadricarinatus (assembly GCF_026875155.1). Taxonomy (NCBI): domain Eukaryota; kingdom Metazoa; phylum Arthropoda; class Malacostraca; order Decapoda; family Parastacidae; genus Cherax; species Cherax quadricarinatus. Next base: position 45,389,349 of record NC_069407.1, on the reverse strand, counting down.
AGTATTTTCCTGTGTAAAAACTGAGAGGAAGTATGTGTTAAAAATTCTACACATTTCCTTATCACTGTCCGTGAGCTGACCCGAGTAGCTTTTGAGTGGGCCTATCGTGTCCCTGATCTTACTTCTGTATACCCGAAAGAATCCTTTTGGGTTAGTCTTCGATTCTCTTGCAACTTTAACCTCATAATCTCTTTTTGATTTCTTATTCCCTTTTTTATTTCTCTCTTTAACTGAATATATTGATTTCTTAATTGCCCCTCTCCTCTTTTGATTTGCCTATATATGCCTCTCTTTTGACCAGTGAGATGTTTTAATCTATTATTCATTCATTTAGGATCATTTTTGCTTGATCTAATTTCCCTATTTGGAATATACGTTGTCTGAGCAGCTAGAACTATGCCCTGGAAAACGTCATATTGGTAATCATCACCACCTACCTGACTCATAGTCAGATCATTCCATTTCAGCCCACCCAAGTAATTTTTCGGTCCTATGAAATCAGCCAAGCGGAAGTCAGGGACAGAGACTTGATTGCCATTATTAGGGGAATTCCATGATATATTAAAACTGAGTGATTTGTGATCACTTTTCCCAAGCTCATCATTAACCTCAAGATTGTTAATTAGTGATTCCCTGCTGGCAAGAACCAAGTCAAGTAGGTTATTTCCTCTAGTTGGCTCTGTCACAAACTGTTTTAAAAAAACAATCCTGAATCGTATCAAGAAAGTCTCTTGACTCTAAATTTCCTGTCAAATTGCTCCAGTCAATCTGTCTATAGTTGAAATCTCCCATTATCACAACGTTTTTGTATGTAGATGCCTTATGAATTTCATCCCATAGAAGTTTACTGCACTCCCTATCAAGATTTGGGGCCCTGTAAATCGCACCCAAAATTAGCTTTTCACGGCCCTCGAGAAGCTGTAACCAAACTGATTCAGTGGCTGACGCTTCTAATTTTATATCTTGTCTAACACAACAATTTAAATTGCCTCTGACATACATCGCTACTCCACCACCATTCCTTTTGACCCTGTCAGTGTGGAATAATTTATAGCCTTGTATGTGACATTCAGAAGGCATCTCTCTATCTTTCAGATTGAGCCAGGTCTCTGTTATAGCAATGATATCTATGTTTCCAGCACTTGCAATTAATCTTAGCTTATCTACCTTATTTCTTACACTCCTGCTATTAGTATAGTAGACCTGAAGGGAGCTAGTCCCTTGCTGCCCTCTGCTGTCCCCCTTTGTTTGCTGACCTGAACTATTGTATTTATAACTTCATGATGAATGTCTTTTATACATTTACTGTTTTCAACTCTTAGTGTTGCAACCTGACTGTTTCCCACACACACTCATACCTCTATCTTCTATCAGTTTAAAATCCTAGGCATTTCAGCAATGGCCCTCTAGAACATTATCTTCAACAAACTAGTTGAACATTATACTTCAACAAATCAGTTGAACATCATAGTTCAACAAATTAGTTGAACATTATATTCAACAAATTAGTTGAACAATATAGTTCAATAAGCAGGTTGAATAGGTTAGTTGAATGCTCGTTAACAAGTATGCTGAATTATCTGCGTAAACTTGCTGGCTGAACATTTCTGATATAAGCTAGTTCAGTATGCTAAATGAACATGCTGACTGAGCACACTAGTTAAACATTTTGGTTAAACGAGGTTTTTGGCGTCTTAGTTCCGAGTAAGACACATGTGCAACAGTGGACATCTTTATTGCTGAAACGTATCGCCTACACGGTAGGCATCTTCAGTCAAATACAGAAGAGAATAAATATGGAGAGAGCAGTCTCTCAGACTGTAGAAGAGTTAGGCTCCTCATACTTCCTTGCTTAAGCTAGTCGGGCCCACCTCATGCGAAGCATTCAAGACTGTACACGCCTTACCTTTGGCAGCATATAAGGTCCAGTCTCATATTCTTCAACTTCACATTATTTCCGACTATTAAGCTCGACTCTTCTCCAGGCTGAGGGACTGACCACCTTAAAAAACTTTTCATTAAGGTTGATGGACCGATCACTTCATCATTCAAACGGCGTTGATGCTTACAAGACGCACCAGACGCACTGTCCAGAACAGTGCTTGAGAAGTACATGCTGCAACATTGCAGAACCCATTCTCCTTCAAGAGCTAGAGACAGGTCATCATAATAAGATGACCCGTCCCGTGCCAGGACCCGGGTCTTGGCGAAAATTATACATGTATACACTTCATCACTGGCTCGCCGTTGCTCCTGCCATCTGCATATTTATTCTTCTTCTCTGTATTTGACTGAAGAAGCCTATCATGTAGACGAAATATATTGGAATAAAGATACCAAACAGTTGCATATGTGTCTTACTCATCTGTTTGTCGATATTGTATACTATTTTCTTAATTATACATTATAGACATCAAGTCTTGTCCTATTCTTTGATGATGAATTGGGCGTCATGCCATGCTAAAGGTGTGAATCTTTATTCTTGCAAATTATACGTGTGGTGTTATTGATAAGTCCTACAAGAGCAATCAAGTTCTCGAATTCTGGTGTCTCGATTGCATGGTCTCGCTTTATTTTGTTTGAAATACCTTTAAATAACATTACTCCAAATCTGTGTATGTCTGGTACTAATGCCATTGCTTTTTTTCTTTTATGGTCAAGTTTATAAGTGTTCTGTAGGTGATGACTGCGATATTCTTTCTACTTTCTACAGGGTTGTCCGTTGGGTAAAAATAAGACAGCTTACGCAGTCATTGTCCTCTCTGGGTAAAGTTCTTTTTCTGTTCTTTCTCTGGAAACTCGAGGGAAATATGTAAGAAATTGCAACTTGGCGGCGATGTTACTAATGATACTATGTTCCTCTTCTAAGTATTTAGGGCTGCACATCCTGTAGGCTGTCAGAAGAAAGCCAATAAAAACTATTTATCGTAATGGCAGGAATGATGACGTTCTGTTTTATTTGGCATGTCTGCGGTGGACTTGAAATTTCAGTTGTTGGCCAAGAAAGACAATGTTACTGTCTCGTTATTCTTCGATTGTGAGCTGGACTGAAGGTTCAGTTGAAGGTTTGGATATTTTCAAAATTAAAGCGTCATAAGAAATGATGCTGAAGAATCTTTTGCATCTAAGGACTCCATGTAGACAGTGGCACAACACTAATTGGAGTCCAAGAAGCCATGCCAAATGTCTGTAAAAGTGATTATTAAAGAGGAAACTAATGAAAATAATGTTAAATTTAGCGAGGTTTACAAAAGCTTGGGTCGGTAGTAGTAACTGTATGTCTGGTATTAACTATTTTCGTAGTAGATCGATGGTTTGGTGTACAGGTGCCTTAGTAAATAGTGATTTGACCCTGAATATGGTTAATTTCTTATTTTACCTATTGATTTGACCCTGAATATGGTTAATTTCTTATTTTACCTATTGATTTGACCTTGTTGAGTGGCTTTGTTTTGTATGTGCATTGCTAATGGTGGCTAATGTTTTGGCATATTTGGCGAAGGTGCCTCATATACTGTGTGTTGCTATACCAGCTTATTCCTCCCAATCCTATAACAGTCACCATGTATAATTTACATAAAACCCACAAACCCGGCATTCCCATGAGACCTATGAATCAATGAGACCCATAACATAAGTTATAGAATACAAAATGAAAGAAGACTGAAGGATGACCTGAATGCACTTCTGCAGTGGTGGGCACAGCTAACCGAAAAGTTAGCTTCGCAAACCGCTAACTATAAAATTAGCTCCGCTAATGCTAAACCGCTAAACGAGAAAATAAGCAGAAGCTAACGTTAAACGCTAACTGCTAACATTTTCAAATGAATTCAGATTCGGTTTAATTTCTTTATCTTTTACTTCTACTTTTAAGACTTACAAAGAACATACCTGGAGAACTTCCTAATAAGATCTAGAATGTTAAGGTCATGTGATGATCAAGTGCCAACTAGTAATGAAGTTAATGTATCATGAACATGTTAGAAAGACAAAAATCTTAGTAGATTTCAGGACTATTATTTTAATAATTTTCTAACGTGGTTAAGATTGAAAAAAAGTGAAAACCCGCACAGTACCGCCACAGAAATGGTAAATAAACACAAAGGTTTTAATGAAACAAGATTGACCTAAAATAAAGAAAACTCTGATGAAATGTGAAATTTTGTTAATTTTTTAGGTTAATGGAAAGAACAGTGTTGCAAACAGTATTCATCTTTAATACTCGAGTATAAGTACCAGTGTTATAAAGTAACGAAGTAAAACTACTTGAGTACTGTACTTAAGTAGCTTTTTTCAGTATTTACTTTTTGAAAAGTACTGAAATTGCTTACTACTTTTACTTTTACCTAAGTACTAAAGTCTGTTATTACTTTTACTCCACTACAGTCTGATAACGATACTCGTTACATCAGTAATTTTTGAAAAGTAAACACCAAGAAAAGTTACTCAACTGGAGTACTCACGTAGTTTTACTTGGTTACTTTACAACACTGGGAAATGTACTGTATTTCTAAACTGTTATAACTTTCAATACCCACCAAAACTGACAAGTCACGTTTACACGTAGGCAGCCAATAGCGTGACTGAGTGTTGAAAAAACGCCCACAACTATCAGGAACAAACACGTGCACCGTTGAAAAGCATTGCTTTCCGACTACCAACAACATACGAATTTTGTTTAGCTGACTCAAAGTTAGCGGAACTTTATTTAGCAGAAGCTAATTGGTCCGCTAACGGTTTCGGAAGTTAGCAGAAACACTAATCCGCTAAACAAAAAGTTAGTTCCGCTAATTAGCGGATTAGCGGAACTGTTCTCACCACTGCATTTCTGGCACTGTCGTAAGACTGGCTTCTGGATTTTAAACTTAGGAACACGAAAGTACTGAAGCTGTGACATGAACGAAAGAAGGCAGATAATATAATGCTATCTGAGGAGGGTGAGAGGTAACAACAACAAAAAATGAACCATTGTAAAGTTAAGACTCTTGAGTAACAACCGTCCCAGATCTGACAAGGATGAATCACATCAGTCGATCAAATGTTTACAGGCTGGACCAAGAGATGTGAATGTTTAAAGACTGGAACAATAGATTTTCACCCACCCTAACTAAAACAAGTAGTACTAATAGATAACTGCACACACACACACACACACACACACACACACACACACACACACACACACACACACACACACACAACACAATCTTCCCAATGGGATATCAGATCCTGAGGAAAGATAGAAGGAGTAGAGGGGGAGGAGGGGTTGCACTGCTCATAAAACACCGATGGGGATTTGAGGAAATGGAAGGCATGGACATAATTGGAGAAAGAGACTACATTGTAGGTACAATTCAGTCGGAGAACATAAAGTAGTCATTGGAGTGATGTATACCCACCACAGAACTGCAGGAGGCCAAGAGAGGAGTACGAAGAAAACAACAGGGTGATGGTGGACACACTGGCTGAGGTGGCAAGAAGAGCTCACTCGAGCAGAGCAAAGTTACTGGTAATGGGCGATTTCAACCACAGGGAGATCGACTGGGAAAACCTGGAGCACATGGGGGCCCCGAAACATGGAGAGCCAAGATGATGGATGTGGTACTTGAAAACCTCATGCTCAACATGTCAGGGACACAACCAGAGAGAGAGGGAGGATGAGCCAGCAAGACTGGATCTTGTGTTCACCTGAGCATTTTCAGACATTGGGACATCACTTACGAGGGGGCCCTTGGAGCTAGCGATCACGTGGTTCTGAGTTTTGATTATATAGTAGAGTTACAAGTGGAGAAGGTAACAGGAACTGAAGGGGACGGGCCCAAAACTATAAAAGGGGGGACTACACGGGTATGAGAAATTCTGCAGGAGGTTCAGTGGGACAGAAAAAATGGTAGGAAAATCAGTAAACGAGATGATGGAATATGTTGGCAAAAAAGTGCAAGGAGGCAGAGGAAAGGTTTGTTCCCAAGGGAAACAGAAATAATAGGAAGACCAAAACGAGTCCTTTAAAGTTTCCCCGAAGGGTTTGTGGGGAGGAAAAGCTAAGTGCAACAGAAAAGGAAAAGGTACAGGAGGCATAGGACCCAGGAAAACAAGGAGTTAGTAGAAGAGCCAGAAACGATATGCACAGATAAGGAGGGAGGCCCAGCGACAGTATGAAAACGACATAGCATCGAAAGTCAAATCTGACCCGAAACTGCTGCATAGGGCCCATTAGGAGGAAGACAACAGTCAAGGACCAGGTGATAAGGCTGAGGAAAGAAGGTGGAGAACTCACAAGACGATCAAGAGGTATGTGAGGAGCTCAACACGAGATTTAAGGAAGTATTTACAGTAAGGGCGGAAGGACTCTGGGAGGACAGACCAGATGGGGATACAGCAAGGAATACACAAACAAGTGTTGGACGACATACATACAGAGGAGGAGGAGGTGAAGAAACTGCTAAGGGACATCGATACCTCAAAGGCAATAGGACCCGGGCATCTCCCCGTAGGTCCTTAGAGGAGGGAGCAGATATGTTGTGCGTGCCACTTTCCACAATCTTCAACACGTCCCTGGGAAAAATGGCAACTTTCCCGAGGATGGAAGACGGCAAATGTAGTTCCCATTTTTAAAAAAAAGGGGACAGAAAAGAGGCACTAAAACTATAGACCTGTGTCATTGACGTGTATAGTATGCAAAGTTATGGAGAAGATTATCAGGAGGAGAGTGGTGGAGCACCTGGAACGGAACAAGAGTTTTAAATGCCACCAGCACGGATTCATGGAAGGCAAATCCTGTGTCACAAACCTTCTGGAGTTTTATGATAAAATTACAGAAGTAAGACACGAGAGAGAGGGGTGGGTTGATTCTTGGACTGCAAGAAGGCCCTTTTACAAAGTTCCTCACAAGAGATTAGTGCAGAAGCTAGAGCATCAGGCGCATATAACAGGGAAAGGGGACTGCAATGGATCAGAGAATACCCGACAGGGGAGGCAACAACGAGTCATGGTACGTATGATGTATCACAGTGAGCACCCGTGACGAGCGGGGTCCCACAGGGGTCGGTCCTAGGACCAGTGCTATTTTTGGTATATTGTGAACGACATGATGGAAGGGTTAGACTCAGAAGTGTTCCTTGTTTGCAGATGATATGAAGTTAATGAGGAGAATTTAAAACAGATGGGACAGGCAGGACTTCAAAGAGACTGGACAGATGGACACC
>NC_069407.1:45257044-45381644 GCF_026875155.1 Cherax quadricarinatus | reverse complement strand
TGCTGCCTTGCCCAGTGTATGCTTCCTGCACACATGTTAGTGTTGTCCTTGCACACATGTTTAGTGCTGTCCCTTTCACACTTTCAGTCTGCCTTGCACACATTTTAGTGCTGTCCTGACCATTTTTGTTGTCCTTGCACACATGTTTAGTGCTGCCTTGCACACATGTTTTTGTGCTGTCCTTGCACACATGTTTAGTGCTGCCCTTGCACACATGTTTAGTGCTGTCCTTTTCACACATGTTTATGGCTGTCCTTGCACACATGTTTAGTGCTGTCCTTGCACACATGTTTAGTGCTGTCCTTTTCACACATGTTTAGTGCTGTCCTTGCACACATGTTTAGTACTGTCCTTGCACACATGTTTTTGCTGTCCTTGCACACATGTTTAGTGCTGTCCTTGCACACATATTTAGTGCAGTCCTTGCACACAAGTTTAGTGCTGTCCTTGCACACATGTTTAGTGCTGTCCTTGCACACATGTTTAGTGCTGTCCTTGCCAAAACATGTTTAGTTTCTGTCCTCGCACACATGTTTAGTGCTGTCCTTGCACACATGTTTAGTGCTGTCCTTGCACACATGTTTTAGTTTCTGTCATTGCACACAGTTTAGTGCTGTCCTTGCACACATGTTAGTGCTGTCCTTGCACACATGTTTAGTGCTGTCCTTGGGGCCCAAAACTTAGGTTAGTGTGTCCTTGCACAATGTAGTTTGCATGTCTGCACAAATGTTTGTTGTATGTCCTTTGCACCATATTTAAGTACTAGTCTTGCCACATGTTTAGTCGCCTGTCCTTGCACACATTGAGTAGTGTGTCCTTTGTTACCACATGTGTTAGTGCTGTCCTTGCACCTGTGTAGTGCACTGTCACATGCACACATGTTCTACTGGGTTGTCTTGCAACACACTGTTTAGTGACTGTCCTGGCACACATGATTCAGTGCTGTCCTGGACCACATGTTTAGTGCACTGTCCATTGCTTTACACCCGTCCTTAAGTGCCTGTCCCCTTGACAAATGTTTAGTGCATGGCGTCCTCTGCAACATGTTTAGAGTGCTGTCTTGCTCACTATGTTTGAGTGATCGTCCTTGCATTACAATGTTTAAGGGCTGTTCCTTGACACATGTTTAGCTGCTGTCCTTGCCACATGTTTAAGTGCTGTCCTCTGCACACATAGATTAAGTGCGTAGTCCAATTTCACACATGTTCTAAGTGTGTCCATCTGAATACATGTTTTGTGCTCAGTCCTTGTCACACATTGTTTAGTGCCTGTCCATTTCCGACACCATGTTTAGTGCTCTGTCATTGCACAATGTTTAGTACTGTCCTTGCACACATGTGTTTGTGCTACGTCCTGCGACTCATGTTTTCAGCTGCTGCCTCCTTGACACAGGTTTAGTGCTGTCCATTGCATACATGTTTAGTTGATGTCCTTGCACACAATGTTTAGGTGGCTTGTCTTGCAAACATGTTCTAGCGCTGTCCGTGCACACATATTTTGTGCCGTCCTATATGCCACAGCATATTTAGTGCTGTCTTGCAACATATGTTTAGTGTTGTTTCTTGCACACTGTTTTAGTACTGCTTCCACACACGTTTTGTGCTGTTCCTTACATCAGTATTTAATGCTGTCCTTGCATTACATGTTTAGTGATGCTACTGCACTAGGTTTAGTGCTGTCTATTGCACACATGTTCAGTGCTGTGTCTTGTACCATGATTAGTGCTGTAATTTCACACACATGTTTTGAGCTGTCCTTGCTCTAAATGTTTACTTCGCTGTCCCTTGTCCACATGATTTAGTCCTGCCTTTCTACACATAATTTTGGTGCCGGTTCAATGCACGCATATTTAGTGCTGGTCTTGCAATAATGTTAGTGCTGTCCGTTGCACACATGTTTGTAGTCAGCCTTTCACACATGTTTATAGCGCTGGTCTGTCCTGTTGCATCAACATGTTTTATTGATGTCCTTTTGCATTACATGGTTAGTGATGCCATGCCACAGGTTTAGTGCTGTTCATTGCAAACATGTCACGTGCAATGTCTCGTGCACACATGATTAGTGCTGTCATTTCTCACCATGTTTAGCGCTGTCCTTGCACACAGTGTCTTTGTTCTGTCCTTGCCAAATGGGTTTTAGCTGCTCTTGCCTTGCTCAACACCATAGTTCTAGTGTGCCTTGCACCAATGTTTAGTGTTCTGTCCTTGCACAATGTATAGTGCGTCTGCACACATGTTTAGTTGTAGTCACCTGGCACACATGTTTAGTGCCCGTCCTTGCACAATGTTTAGTGCTGTTCCTTCGCAAACACATGTGTATTGTGCTGTCTACTTGCACAAAGTTTTGTTGACTTGTCTTGCTACAAATGATTTATGTGTTATTCTTACACAAATGTTTGGTGCTATCTGCACAACATATTAGGGGTTGTCTTGCAACGGTTGGTGTGGTTCTTCACACATGTTAGCGTGGAGCTCTTCACACACCTGTTTGGTAACTGTCCTTGCAACACTCGTGTTTTAGTGCTGTTCACCTCATGCACACATGTTTAGTTGCTGTCCTTGCACACATGTTTAGTGCCTGTCCTTGCAACACATTGTTATAGTGCTGTACTTGCACAATGTTTCGTGCAGCTCCTTGCACACAATTGTTTCAGTGCTGTCCTCTTGAACAAAGTTTAGGTGTTATTTACATCAAATGTTTGGGTGCTATCCCGCAACACATGTTTGGTGATGTCCCGTGCAACACGTTTGGTGCTGTTTCATTGCCACAAAAGTTTTGGTGCCTGTTTTGCTCACATGTTTAGTCTTGTCCTGGCTGAATTAGTTTAGTTATGTCTTGAACACATGTCTTAGTGCTGCCTGCATCATGTTAGGTGCTGTCCTTGCAATCATGTTTAGTTTCAGTCCTTGCACACATGTTTAGTCTGCCTTGCAACAAATGTTAGTGCTGTACCTTCGCACACATGTTAGTGCTGATCCTTGCACACATGTTTAGTGTTGTCTATAGCAAATCATGTTTAGTGTGGTCCTTGCACTCATGTTTAGTTGTCCTTGCACAAGCATGTTTCTCTGTGCTGTCCATTGCACAAATCATCTTAGTGGTTATTCTACACACATGTTTGGGCTGTCATTGCCATGGTTGGTGCTGTTCTCTTGCACACTTGTTTGGTGCTGTTTGCTGTTCTTGCGCCAATGTTTGGTGTCTGTTCTTGCAATCATGTTTGGTGCTGTTCTTACACACTTGTTTGGTAACGAGTTCCTCGTACACAAATGTTTGGTGCTGTCCCCTTACACACATGTTTGGTGCTGTATTACCACATGTTTGGTAGCTATCCTTACGCATCATGTTTGCGAACTGCTGTCCATACACACAGTTTGGTGCTGTCCTTACCACACATGATTGGTGCTGTCCATTACATACACGTTTGGTGCTTCCTTGCACACATGTTTGGTGTTGTCTTGTCTCACATGTTTGGTGCTGCCCTTGCACCTACTGTTTGGTGCTGTCCATATTCACACCATGTTTGGTGCATCTGTACATTACACACCATGTTTGCGTGCGTCTTACACATGTTTGGTGCACTCATGTCCTTGCAAAACATGTTTGGGGCTGTCCTTGATCTACATCGTTTCGGTGCACGTCATTGCACACAATGTTTGTGTGCTTTCTTGCAACACATGTTTGGTGTGTTTCCCTTGACCACACCCATGTTTGGTGATTATTGTCCGTACACATCATGTTTGGTGCCTGTCTTACAAACATGTTTGGAGGGCTGTCACTTAAACCTGTTTGGTTGCCTGTCTTGCACATATGTTTGGTGCTGTCCTTGCACACCAATGTTTGAGTGATGTCCTTCCACACCACCTTGTTTGGTGCGGGTCCCTTATAAGACACATGTTTGGTGCTGTCCTTACACAATGCTTTGGTGTGTCCTTAACATGTTTGGTGCGTGCTGTCCTTGCTCACACTTGTTATGGTGCTAGTCCTTGCACACATGTTTGGTGCTGTCCTTACAACTTGTTGGGTGCTGTCCTTTCACACATGTTTGGTGCTGTCTCCTTTACACTTTTGGTGCTGTCCTTACACACAGGTTATTTAAGAAATCGAGATGAATCTTCATCTTTTTTAATCACTGAAATTATCTGACATTAGGTAATAACGACATTATTTCTTTGTTTCAGTATCGACTTATCCCGAAAAAAAATACATTCACTCATCATTAGAAAATGATACGATAATGTAATTGCGTTGTCTGATGGGCAGAGGATATTAAGTGGTCAGTGCATCTTTATGATGCCATCTGTAAATCGAATATTTAAGTTCTGTGTCATCTTTGGGATGAGATAATGTCTATGTTATTTCACACATGCTTCATCACAGAATTTTTTTAGTCATTCTTTTGCTCTGACAGTTTAGACAATATTATTCTTAGTCTAAAACTTTGTGCACGGCGGGTGACGTGAGGCAATCATTAGGTCCTTTCCCTTTCCATCTATGTGCTAAACTTTCAGTCTTACGTTCATACTCGATACTCTTTAATCTACACACTCTTCACTATTCGCACTATTTCAACCGACTACAACAGTGCTCACCATTCACACAACTTTCCATTTTGCGCTTCTACCACTATTAAACACTATCCTTTCTACCGTTCTTCTACTCTAACCAAGACTTTCTTAGTCAGTCCTACCACACTGAAACAATTTCCATCTTCCGTCTACACAACTAACACTTTCACATCTACCCTCTCCACTTAAACACTTTAATCTGTTCGTCTACCACTATCCACTTTCCATTACCGGTCTACCACTCTAACCTTTTCCATCTACGCATCTACAAACTTAACACTTTCACATCTCCGTATTCCTCTAACACTTTACCTTCTACCTGTCTACCACTACACTTGACCATCTACCGCTCTTCACACTAACACTTTCCATATACCGTCTACCATTTAACTTTACCATGCTACCGTTACACTTTATCATTTTCCATGTATAGTCTAACACTAACCTTTCTCATCTATACGTCTACACTAACAACTTTCATCTACCGTCTAACCATCTTAAAACTTTCACATCTACCGTCTTTCCTTACTATCACTTTACATCTACCGTCTCTACACTTAACACTTTTCCATCTACCGTTCTGCCGCTAAAACTTTACATCTACCGGTCTACCCTCTCTAGAATTTGCCATCCTTAACCGTCTTTAACACTAAACATTTTCCATCTACCGTCTTACCCACTACTACTTCCTTTATACCGTCTACCACTTAACCAGACTCTTTCCATTCTACCGTTTAAACTAAAATTTCCAATCTTACCGTTCTACCACTAACACTTTTACATCTTCCATTACCACTAAACACTTTACATCTTCGTCATCTACCATAACCCTTTTCCATCTACCGTCTACAACTAAAACTTTACCATCTCTCTCGATTACCACTAACCACTTTACATCTACCGTTTCTACCACTAACACTTTCCATCTTCCATCTACCACTAACACTTTCATCTTCCATCTATCCATAACATTTTCCATTTCCATCTACTCCCTAACACTAACTTCTTCCAAGTCTAATCACTAACATTTACATCTTCCATATACCACTAACCTTTCCATCTTCGATATACCACTAACATTTACATCTTCATCTACCACTAACACTCTTCCATCTTCCGATCACTACACTAACCACTTTCCATCTTCCATCTCCATAACACTTTACATCTTCACATCTACACAACTAAACATTTCATTTCCGTTATACTCAATCAACACTTTCCATCTTCCATCTACAACTAACACTTTACCATCTTCGATCTACCATACCACTTTCCATCTTTCCATCTTCCACGAATCATTTAACTCTTCCATCTTTCAATAAACCACTTTTCCATCTTCATAGAGATCTACCACTAAACAACTTTACATCTTCGCATTATACACACTAACTCTTTTCCATCTTCCATCCTCACACACGATATCACTTTCTCATCTTCATCTTCACTAAACATCTTTTTCCATCTTCACATCTACCACTCTTAACTTGTCATCTTCCCATTTCCACTAAACACTTTACAATCTACCATCTAACCCACTAACACTTTCACACTCTTCATTACCACTAACACTTTAACCCATCTTCCATCGACCACTACACCATATACATCTTCACATCTACCCAACTAAATTTTCCAATCTTCGATCTACACACTAACACTTTGTAGTTTTAATTATTTCACCATTTTTAAGTCAAGGTTAAGTTCGTTGGTTTTCGTTACTCTTTGGGTTATTTAAATGGCTTATAAACATATTGTTTAGACAATAATATGATAAGATTATACAGCACTGTATGTTACGTCTGGGGGCGGGACAGCGAGGAAAGCACAAAGAAGCGTTGAAATTGAACGTTCTCATTAGGTTGAGACTATGTAAACTCCACATCTCCAAATTAACTACTATCGTTCAACTCTGTAACGCTCAAATTCTCTCTTTGAACAAACACTCGGTTCGAGACTCAACGTTGTCAATGGTTAATTGTTTCTCTGTTTTGGTCTAAATTTTCGAAACAATAACTTACAAAATACTTTCATGATGCTGTCGGTAGTGTTTACAATCTACTGAAAGATGAACTGACTAGTTTTTATTGACATTCTTACAATAAAGAAAAATGATGCGGAGATAACAATATAATTATTGTATTTGCTGAAAATAAAATATTGGTCTTCCACTGATGAAACTGGATTTTGAGGGATTAAGATATTTTATTCGTTTCGAAAATTAATTTTCTTTCTATTTTTTGTTGTTATTTCAAACCCAGCGAACAAAAAAGATGTGTATCAGGGTGTAAAAGGGAGTAATGACGCAGAACAAATATCAGTCTGTATGACTTGAATTATATTTTCCTTCACATGCTGCAATTAAAAGTATTTACAAGTATGTATTCTATATTACAAGTTGGAATATATGAGTGTACACACGGTCAATCAAAAGGCAAAAGGACACAGCCTGGAGAACAGAATGGACAACCGTGTTCAACTTGCTCTAGATTGGAAATGGACGGGTGTGGAAACGTGAGCTGGTGAACAGGCACAACTCCACAAATGCCCAAACCACCTTCTCATGGCTGAACTGGATACGGATCTGACGATGGAGGCCCATCGGATCGTTACCGTTTAGCACCCAGCTTCATGGGTTGGGGAGGTAGTCTTTAATGAGGGTGTATACATGCGCCGAAATAAGGTTACCAATATATTTGCATGCCCCATCATGATTTCAGGTTGTTTAGCGTTAATCATTAGGTTATACTCATTCACTCTTCTATTCCGCTTCTCCTCTACTCTCCTCTCTCTCTCTCTCTCTTTTTTTTAAATAGGGTTTGACATGGTTAGGTTAAGGCTCCCTAGCTTTATGACATGCTATTTAACGGTTTACGGATTTCTAAACTTTATTGACAAGCTAAGAGCTGTTACCTATTTCCCCTATTACTTTGAAAGCTTTTTATTGCTATTGAAACATTCAAGTATTTTTATTGTTAGGAAACCATACAAAAGTAGGCGAACAGGATGAAGTTGGAGCCATCTGGGCCAGCATTTTCATTTGATCATGACTTTTCTTGCTTGTCATCCATAATGCTCTGTACGTTCCAGACTAGAGTCAGTCTCTCTCATCTCTATCTCTCTCTCTTCTTCTCTCTCTCTCTCTCTCTCTCTCCTTCTCTCTCTCTCTCTCTCTCTCTTCTCTCTCTCTTCTATCCTCTCATACTATCTACTCCTCCTCTCTCTCTCGCTCTCTATTTACACACAATAGTTTTTACAGTCGGATAGGTTAAAACCTATGTATCTTCACCTCTCTATTCGCACGTAAGTACTGGATCCTGACATACAGCTTTTTTTAAATCCTTTTTATTTGTTTTGAGTGACATACAAATAGGCTATTGGCATGGAAGCGTGAATAATATATTTATCACCACACTTCTGATTTCAGAGTGATCAAAGGACAATGACCTTGTCCCCTCTAACTCCCTCTGAGGATCTCAAAATTGTCTCTCCGAATTGTCCACTGTTTCAGTTATGGTCTGATGAAACACTCGTTGTGAAACATTGCGTTCATTTAATGTCCTTCGACTGCAACTTAGGTGTCACTTTTCCTTTCTACACCATCTCCCCTGTCACCTATCTAGATATTAACTTAGGCACACAAATTACAGTCACGTCAGTAAAGGAGTAGGGTGTGGAACGCGTTTGTGTAAATTACTAAACCGAATATCCCAGTCTAATTAATTCATTCAATTCAGCTACGCTAATACATGACTTCATCAGATAGTTTGTGCCACTACTACTGCAGAACATCTTTCACACGACCTGATGGGTTCTGCAGTGTGATAAAGTTCACCTGCCTGCACTGCGTGCAATCTAATGCTATGACAACCAGCTACTGATTCTTAGTTATTCCTCAGTTTTGAACACCATGTGGAATTCACATCCTCTTACATACTGAAGAGACTTCAAATAATTTGTATAAAGATGCTATTCATCTGACACAAGGCGCCCATTCCCATTGAGACCTGGTAAAGGGTTATATATATTCTCACCTCCCCCCTCCCCAAAGCAGTACGTAGGAATATTACTGCGAGCACATATTCTCCAAGGGCTCTCCGGGATTATTTATATACTGCTGCATGGGAGATGCGACGGACATCAGTTTCCCAATCACCAAGTTACCTGATCAAGGTTACATGGGGGGCCGGAGATCAACGCTTTATAAGACTCGCGAAAAAATAAATTTTAGATTATTTGATTTATCCTTAGATCACAGTTATATAATGACAACACTGTTGTATTACACACATTTGAAATCTCTTCTGAGAGTATCTTTTATGAGATATTCGCTTCCACTGCAGGACTTGTTTTCAATGTCCACTGCGGATCGGCAAGAGGCGATAAAGTCTCTTCAATGTAGATATATATAAAATCACTTTTCACGTAAATATAGTCATCAACTTGTCTGTCGTTACTGTATAATTCTGATCTAAGGATGAATGTTCGTCCCAGCAACACCAGGGATATTGATGCAAATAAAGATTTCTAATGATCACTCCACCAATGCCTAACTCTGGGCCTAACATATTTCACCATGTGACGGATGTCTTTAACTCTGCACTCTCACCGCTTCTTCCTCTTGGATCCACATAACGAGTCACGTATAGACAGGAAATAAGCTTGCTGCTCGGGTGAAACGTTACTTACTGCGGACATTCACGGTGTTGTACAACGACCTTCAATCTCGCAACGTACCTCAAGTGTGCACGGCACTACCTCAGGCAGATCACACGGCTTTCTCAGTCGTTATAAGGCCTTCTCTGCCTGTTCAACATTGGAGAGATGCAACCTTCAGTAGGGTGGTTTCGAAATTAATTTTCCGAGATTCCTCTTCTCCATGTCTGGCTTATTAATGAGCATTTCTAAATATAACATTACGCTAGATGAAGGTGTTGGGCACCAACAAATATTCATTGAGGGAAAAATATTAAATAATATTAAATATGTCCTACGCCTCAAAAAAAAAGCCCTTGTACTGAGTAACCACGCAGATTGAGTGGACTTTACATTAACTAAACTTTATCTAGATTTAAGAGAAGATAGCCCACGGCATAGCACCAAAGACTAGAGGTCGAGCAATCGAGTCGACACATGACCAGTCATCTAGGGAAGAGGTAGGGTTGCCTAGAGCTAGAAGCTTTGTAGCCTACAAGGACTGTCATTCCCATTAGCTCCCCCCAAATCCCCCCCCTCCCTCCAAATACCTTTGGGGCGGGGGCATGGCTGACCACGAGACACTAGCTTTCTCCTACGAGCCCGTGAGGGCGCGAAGGATGTGGCTAGGACTGGGGACAGTTGGTCCAAAGATTGCTGGGGTCGGTAATTGTACCTCACTCCCATGGGCAGACTCCTTATCCGGGCTACTAGCACACTCCCTAGACAGCGGAGCCCAAGGGCAGGGCACACTTGGTAAGGGCCTGAGGCGGGAGATACCGGCGAATCGACAAGAAGAAGAAGGTGATCAATCAATGGAGAATCGTCTCTCCATCAATTTGTGGGCTAAAAACAATTTTCTCACTGGGTTTACCACTCATGGAAGACAATAAAATATGTCATTCCTTTTTGGTAGGAGGCGAGAATGGACTGCACTTCTTTCACTGTGTTGGTATATTAATAATAAACAATACGACAAAAATGAGAATTTAGACCCATGTACAATTCTGGGCTATCGTAAATATTGTAGACGTTTTCGTCATCTTGTTACTTTTTAATAACACGGTCTTCAAGGGACCATAATGGAAGACTATGGGTGATCCTTTCATTAACTCTAGGCATGAGGGTCTGACCCACCTGTCTTTTGTACATAAGTTCTACAGACTTCACCATTATGTCTTTGCTTTTGTATTGAATAAGCCATTAGATAGAACGAAAGTTATCAAATAAAGATACGCAGATGTTGCACATGTGTCTAATTCATTAACTTATTGTATTACTATCAATCAACATCAGCGTTTAAGGTTGTGGTTCACTAGCTTATGGTAGGTTCCACGATGAATGCAGGTGCCTTCCCGTTACACTTCAGTAATTCCCACACGGTTTATACATAAACAAAGGAATGCGACAAACGTACTACTAAGGAATTTGTAAATGTACTTACTAATGCTTTTAAACGCAACGCTTCCCAGAGAGTCCTTGTCGGAGTCACAAAAAGTTGCCAGTGGCTTCCTCTCCAGACACTCGTGCTCTACGGACTGCACAGCCTATTGACAGTAATAATGGAAGACATTACCCACAAATGTTTGATAAAAGAACACTCAGATGCAGCTAATATGACATGTTCATATGTGGCAACTGTTTCGCTCTCCAGGAGCTTTGTCAAGACCGTTTGTCCTGTGAGTAGAGAAATGTTGCTACAGGAGGAAAACTTACATCTAAAACTTGCATCTATCGTTCTATGACCTAACAACGAGCTGCAACTGATTTTGGATATGGTTTATAACCTAAATCTTTCTTTCTCAGTACAGCAAAGGAGTCATACCTTAGACTGGTGCTTAAAATGAGGGAAAAGAACTATTTATTAGAAGCGAGGTGAGGTGCTCCATCACTGGAAGAGAGGAAATATGATCACACATGCAAAATACTTCATGGTATGGACAACGGTCGACAGGAACAGGTTCTTCCCGGGACACAAAGACTCGCACCAGTTTAAAAGAACGCTCCTTGATTGCAGGTGAAGGGCTCTTGGTCAACAGAGGAAATAGAGCTGCCCTTATTCCTGGATCGAAAGTCAACTGCCTCCCAATTTACCCAGCGCTAAGAATCCCATTACTTTAACGCCTCCCACGTTCTCTAGCAACAAGAGCAAGAGGACGTGGATGGTCACTACGCTCTCAAACCTCTTAGTCTCGCATCTTTAACGCCTCCCACTTTCTCTAGCAACAAGACAAGAGGACGGGATGGTCACTACGCTCTCAAACCTATTAGTCTCCCATCTTATTGCAACTGTTGCTAATGAGATGCTGCACCAAGACATTCAGTTCACCAACTCAGATAAATATTAGAAAGAGGTAATACACCCACGACGCTTAACGAAAACGTTATTAAAGTCGCATTGCCAGTAATTGCTTACTATATAATACAAATCAGGCAAGCAACACACTGAGTTGGGAAGGCCACAAGCATCACCAGTTTTTAGCAGCAGCAGCAGCAGCAGCAGCAGCAGCAGCAGCAGCAGCAGCAGCAGCAGCAGCAGCAGCAGCAGCAGCAGCAGCAGCAGCAGCAGCAGCAGCAGCAGCAGCAGCAGCCAGCAGCAGCAGCAGCAGCAGCAGCAAGCCAGCAGCAGCAGCAGCAGCAGCAGCAGCAGCACAGCAGCAGCAGCAGCAGCAGCAGCAGCAGCAGCAGCAGCAGCAGCAGCAGCAGCCAGCAGCAGCAGCACGCAGCAGCAGCCAGCACAGCAGCAGCAGCAGCAGCAGCAGCAGCAGCAGCAGCAGCAGCACAGCAGCAGCAGCAGCAGCAGCAGCAGCAGTATAGTATTAGTAGTAGTAGAGCATTAGTAGTCAGTAGTAGTAGTACAGATCAGCTAGTCAGAGCAGTAGCAGTAGTAGTTAATTAATAATCTGTTACTGTCGCCTCAAAACACCATATAGACGTACCATATTTTAAAACAAACATGAAGCAGGGGGTGAATAGGGAGGGGGAGAGAGAGAGAGAGATTCAATCATGTCAGCCTCATTCATGGTAGATTATTTTCATTTCCTTAAGCTTTAAACCCATTTGTGTATTCATTCCGCTCGTGATGAGAGTCATGCTAGCAATTTTACCAGGGACTGAGAGTCAATAGATGAATATGTTTGTGTGTTTGAGGTAAATATAATTTAGGTAAACATCTAACGTTTTATGATGGGAATAAACATGTGGAAGTTGTTATTTTGGTGCGTGGATCAGAACTGGCGCCGTCAACTGTATAACTGCAACAAAACTGATTGTACTACAGAGCGCACATTGTTAATTTCAGAATATAGTGAGACTCTTATTTAATATTGTCAAAATTATTTGTTAAGACTGATGCAAATGGACCTCATTAGAAAGTGAGGTCGATGTATCTGTATTTAGTTAATGTGTCTAGAAGGCTGAGATAAGTACCGAGAAATCCAGGGGAGTGATGCACATTCACCGCACGAGCCAACTTGTGTTTCATATAAAGTTTGGAGACCACTGGTGTAAAACAAGTACGAGATGTGCTTAAAGTTTCCGTCTTGATTGCAAGGCTCAACTAGTGCTTCTTCAAAGCTATTGTGGAGTTGCATTTCAGCCCAAAAAAACATACTCCGCTTTGGAATTCAGTAAGGCCTTCAGTAGAGACATCACAAAAGACTTAAGAAAAGTGGTAGCTCATGGTATAGGTAGTAAGGATCTAACATGGATCGAGGCATGGTTGGCCAATAGAAAGCAGAGACCATGCATTAATGGGATCAAGTCTCAATGGGAATGATTACAAGTGGCGTTTTTCAAGGATCGGTTTTGGGCCCAATGTTGTTCATAATTTACATTAATGATCTTGATGAAGGAATTACAAGTGACATGAGTAAATTCACTGATGATACAAAAATGGGCAAAATAATCTATTCCGAAGAGGACAACAATGAATTTCAGCAGGATTTAGACAAATCCTGATACAATTCAGCATGGAGAAGTGTATAAATGAAAATAACCTTCGTAGTTATAAATTAGGTGATGTAAAGCTTGATCAATCAGCATCACAGGTGTAGAGAAATTTTCACCAGAAGGGGGGTATCAGCCCCTTTCAGCCCCTTTCACCCTTTTCAGCCCTTTCAGCCCTGAGGAAGGATCCTCTCAAAAAGGGCAATGACGTCTTGCTTGCTTCTGCAACAACACTTTTAATTGGAAGCATCTGTCCAGTGTCTGTCATAGATCACGCCACATCTTTACAGAAGACCACTGTTGCAACGAGTGTGGATTATTGAGAGAAAATCGACAGGAATGTTGCTGGTAACACCGAAAAAGGGTTGGAAGTCTCTACAGCAGTCTTTTGGATCTTCGTTGTTTCCACCACTCAAACAGTCTTCTTGATTTTCAGCTTCGTTCCATGTTGGCCGGCCACTGACCAGGTTCCTCTCTTGACCTGAGGACTCGCAACAGGAGGAGTACTTCATTGCTATGTATAGCAACATCTTGGGATCTATTCAAGATTGATGGACTGACCACATAGACTCAAGTGGTGACCTGTACTTAGCTCAGTGGTGACCTGTACTTAGCTCTGTGAAGATCTGTCAAGTGTGTTTTCCATGAATCTGCATAAGATGTCCTCTCTTGAGCAACTCTGCCAGCAGCTAAAAGAGGAGCTTAGGGTTGCTAAGCTTGAGATACGGCGACTGAAGGAGGAAAACAAGAGGATTC
This sequence comes from Cherax quadricarinatus, assembly GCF_026875155.1. Classification (NCBI taxonomy): domain Eukaryota; kingdom Metazoa; phylum Arthropoda; class Malacostraca; order Decapoda; family Parastacidae; genus Cherax; species Cherax quadricarinatus. The sequence continues at coordinate 45,367,677 of NC_069407.1, read as the reverse complement.
GAAGTAATCCTCCTGTTGTGAGTCCTCAGGTCAAGAGAGGAACCTGGTCAGTGGCCGGCCAACATGGAACGAAGCTGAAAATCAAGAAGGCTGTTGGAGTGGTGGAAACAACGAAGATCCAGAAGACTGCTGTAGAGACTTCCTACCCTTTTTTGGTGTTATCAGACGAATGTGTGTTGTCTACTGGAAAGGTCGCAATGAGTACCAAGGAATCATTGGCAGAGGAGAGTGAGTCGACATCCCTTGAAACCCCAACGAAGACCATCGAAAACGTCACTACAAACTCCACCAGTGAAGGTAAGAATATTGTTTTAGTTGGGGACAGTCAAGTGAAATTTATGGATAGAGCATTTTGTCTTAGGGACAGGAAGAGGAGGCAGAGGGTATGTTTTCCTGGGGCTGGGATGGGGGATATTGTTAGCCATCTGGACGACATCATGAAAGGTAATGGGAGCAATCACATTATCTGTCTCAGTGCGGGAGGCAACGATGTTGGCAGACGTAGAAGTGAATACCTGATTAGCAGGTATAGGACAGCAATATAGATAATTAGGAAGAAGGGTGGGAACCCTGTGATATGTGGCAATTTGCCCAGGAGAGGAGTTGGAAATGAATGGTTGTCCAGTGCAATTGGTGTTAACTGCTGGGTGGACAAACACTGTAAGGAAAATGCAGTGACATAGACAACTGGGACCTCTTCTATGGCAGAAATGACATGTATGCCAGGGATGGGGTTCACTTATCTAGGTTTGGAGTGGGAGCACTGGCCAATGCAGTGGAGGGAGCTGTTAGGTCTTTTAAACTACAACTAAATAGTGGTATCGGTTTTCGTGGAAAATCAAAGTATTCTGAGTGTAGCGACAGTGTGAGGTTTTGTAAGGAAACCATTTATAGGAAGAATGAGGAAGAATTATTGGTTAACATAGGAAATCCAATGGTATTAGGTGATAAGGAGAGTAACAGGCATAGTGAAGGAACAGAAATCAACAGGAAGAAAAAAGAGAAGGGAGGGTTTCTGAAAATATATTATACTAACAGTCGTAGTGCGAGAAATAAGATGGACGAATTGAGATTAGTTGCAAGTGCAGGTAACATTGATGTTTTTGCCATAACTGAGACGTGGTTTAATATGAAAAATAGAGATGTGCCTGCTGAATCTCACATTCAGGGTTTTAAATTGTTCCAAGTAGACAGAAATATCGGAAAGAGGGGTGGGGTGGCACTCTGTCCGAGATCGTTTAAATTGTTGCATAAAAACTGGTATAAAGTCCGAAACACGTACTGAGTGTGTTTGGGTAGAATTTTCAGAGGGGCATGAAAAATTTATTTTAGGTGTAACATACCGTCCCCCAAACTTGGATAGAGACCGAGGAAGACTACTGTGAGAGGAAATTGTTAAGGCCACAAGGTACGATAACATTGCAATTCTAGGAGACTTTAACATTAGTCAGATTGACTGGAATTTTTTGACAGGGAATTTAGAACCTAATGACTTTTTAGAAGTTCAGGATTGTTTTTTGAAACAGTTTGTGACAGAACCTACAAGGGGTAATAACCTGCTTGAGTTGGTTCTGGCAAACAAGGAATCACTTGTTAATAATTTAGAATTTCAGAGGAACTTGGACAAATACCACAAATAAATTTACGTTTAGCTTAAATGGAAGTATGATATTAGGGATAACTCAGTAAACAGTCCAGATTTTCGCTTAGCAGATTACAATGGGCTTAGAGAACACTTATCATCTGTTGACTGGGTAACGAAGAGAGCTATCAATATGAGAGTTTTCTAAGCACTATACATGCTGCCCAGAGAACATTTATCCCGTATGATAAAGAATTCGACATTGTTTATTTAGATTTTAGTAAGGCTTTTAATAGAGTACCACACCAGAGACTGTTAAAAAAAATGGCAGCTCATGGCACTGGGGGAAAAGTGCTGTCATGGATTGAGTCATGGCTCACTAATAGGAAGCAGAGAGTATGCTTAAATGGGGTTAAATCCGAGTGGGGATCTGTAACAAGTGCGTTCCACAGGGATCAGTCTTAGGCCCGTTGTTGTTTTATAATATATATCAATGACCTTGATGAGGGTATTACTAGTGATATGAGCAAATTTGCCGATGACACATAGATAGGTAGTGATAATTGATTCAAACGTAGATGTTAGGGAACTTCAGGAGGATTTAGACAAACTCTATTCTTAGTCAGAAAAGTGGCAGATGCAGTTCAATGTAGATAAATGCAAGATTCTGAAGCTCAGGAGTGTCCATAACCCTAGCACTTATAAGTTAAATACAGATGCGAAAAGGTCTTGGGGGTTATGGTGAGCAGCAACCTTAAACCAAGACAGCAGTGCCTAAGCGTACGTAATAAGGCAAATAGATTACTGGGATTTATATCAAGAAGTGTAAGCAACAGAAGTCCAGAGGTTATACTGCAGCTTTATACATCATTAGTAAGGCCTCATCTAGCTTATGCAGCTCAGTTCTGGTCTCCATATTACAGAATGGACATAAATTCGTTAGAAAACATTCAGCGTAGAATGACTAAATAATAAATAGCATTAGAAATCTTCCTTATGAAGAAAGGTTGAAGACTCTTAAATTACATTCACTTGTTAGACGAAGAATGGGGGGAGACATGATCGAAGTGTATAAGTGGAAGATGCGTATTAATAAAGGGGATATTAATAAGGTCTTGAGGATATCTCTTCAAGAGAAAACCCACAGTAATGGATATAAACTAGACAAGTTTAGATTTAGAAAGGACATAGGAGAGCATTGGATTGGAAATAAGGTAGTTGATGAGTGGAACAGTTGGGTTATTGAGGCTAGGACTTTGGGTAGTTTCAAATTTAGGTTGGATAAAAACATGAGTGAGAGGGGTTGGATTTGAGTGAGATTTGCATATGAGTGGATAGAGTTATCAGAGCTTATTTCTAGGGTAGCATTGAAAATTAGGATGGGCAAATGTTTTGTTAGTGGGATGGATTGTAAAGAACCTGCCTATATGGGCAAACAGGCCTTCTGCAGTGATCCTCCTTTCTTATGTTCTTAATACAGGGAATTCTTCACTTGTCTAACCCTTGGGCATGACCTACTTCCACATTTGACAAATGTGATACCACCTACGACTGCTGCACCTCTCCTGCCTACAGTATATAAGCCACCTCTTCGCACATATGCTGTATTCAGAGCACTGCTTACTCACGATGCATTACTCTAACAGAGTAAAGATCAAACCAGCGAGTGGCACAACCAATGAGTCGTCCAAACTTGCACTTGCAGCTGTCGTTAGTGGCAGGCTGCAAGTCAAATGTAATGCGATTTTATCGCTCAAAGAGGCCTTTGTTGTCGTCTGTACAGACGACACAGAGGCTGAGAAACTACTTACCACCACTGCTACTACCACTCTACGAGACCAGGGATTTCTTGTCTTGACTTCCCCAGCACTGAGGGCCAGGAGAACTGTGTTCCTCAAGCGACTCGACAACCTTATCACTGTACAGGCCACTGAAGAAATCAAGTCATCTATCGAAGCAAAGAACCCTTGGGCCAAGGTGGACTTCATTACTAAAATACCCAATGCTTCATCCATGCTGAAGGTCACCTTCAGTGACGTCAACATGGCAGCCAGAGCTCTCGCTGAGGGCCTGGCTATTCACTACTTCCACATCAACCCAGCCTTCATCGAAGCAGAGAAATTCCAACATATCTCACAGTGCTATAATTGTTACTCATACTACACACCACAAATGATTGTCCTACCAAGGACAAGAAGTTCTGCTCCACCTGTGGCCGTGAGGTCATGACTTCAAGAATTGCACTACTGCTTCACCACCTAAATGCTTGAACTACAAGAATGACCACCATACTCTTGCTGCCAGGTGCCCTACCAGAAGAGACATACTCAAGAAACAACAACAACAAAAGAAACCCAACCCACAAGCAACCACATATTCTGCTATCGCCAAGCTTCAAGCAGACACTACCAAGATACTACATGCCACGCAAGCTGCTCCCACCACTTCCCTGCCAGCACCTACTGCCGACTCCACCAAGATTCTTTGTTGCATTATGTATGCTCATGTACAGAATGCAGCTGAGCCTGGTTCCTTCAACACCACCATCAATGAACTTTTCAAACTAAACAATATGCCTGGCCTCACATTCCCCTGCATCACCCCCTTCCACTGAGATCCTAAAATCTACTGCAAATATTACCAGCATCACTGCTGCTCCACCGCTGTCCCCAACCTCCACTAGACACAGAATGGACCAATCAGAGACCTCTGAGACGTCGGCAAAACCCACCAATGAGAGTCCACTACCGCTTTCATCCACTGCTAGAGCAACTGACCAGTCGGAAATCTCACCTTCACCAGTTCAGCCACCAGCCAAGAAAGCAAAAACACAAGACACTGCGGATGCACCTCACGGTGCCACTGTCACTGACACTGCTGCACCACAACAAATCCGATATCTGAAGGGTGTATACTTCTACACAACCAAGCAGTATAAGAACACAATGCTGTCTTCAGAAATCCATCATCACCTCCAGGACGGAACAGTCAAGTATACCTACGACCAAACTGCTACATTCACCACTGCAGACATGACCAGACTACTCACTGCCAACACCCAACACCTTGTGGAAGTCAAGTACACCTCAAAGAGGAAATTCAGGATGCTTCAGAATAGGGACCTTGAAGACGGTACCCTCGTCTAGCACGACTAATCCATGACCATTCACCCAGCACTTTGCTGTCCGCTAAAGCTGGGGTGTGGCTCCAATCAACCCTGTAACTGCTGCCTCTGCCCGACTGCGCTTCTCTTTGGGGAAGTCAGCGCAAGATAGAAGAAGACGACATCCTCCAACCGGGGCCAAGAAAGAAGAAAGATGATTATCGTCACCCCCCCACCCGGGGGCCACTGCCGGTCACCATCTGGAGAAGACCTGGGCCAGAAGGACCTGCGAATCAACATGAATGAAAATGAACACCAACACACGACACTCCACACAGGAGAGCACAGCGCTAGCACGATCGACACCATGCATTGCCCTTCTAGGGCATGGTTGGTGCCAGAGCCCGAGTTTGTACCTACAAGATGAGGGGGTACTTGTGCCTCCTCCCATGGGAGACTTAGGTCTCAGACACTCCCTAGACAGGGAGCCAGTGCCGGGCCACCACTTGGAAGGGCCCGGGCCGGGAAAATACCGGCGAATCTTTAACAACAACAACATATGCTGTATTTTTTTTCAAGAATGATTGACTGATCACATCGAGTCAAGGCTGAGGAACTGATTACCTCAAACTCCTGTTCTTCACCCATTCTCCTTTGTATGGACTGATGAAGCCACTGTATGGCGAAACGTTTACTCATTAAAGATACCCAAATGTTGCACATGTGTCTAATTTATCAACTTGTTGGTTCTCTGACGCAGTCATCTACACAGAGACAAGTAATGAAGATCATAGTGACAGTGCGAGTGTTACGATTTCCTGACTGAGTGAAGGACGTGTGACATTTCTCAAAGACACTATTCTTCAGTCAAGTCACCGATACCTGTCGAAGGTGCATTAAACACCTTAGCTCACGCTACAAGAACAAGGTAGGTTTCAATTTCCATTGTCAATCGGGGAGAGTGTAGTTTCTGATGACACAAGGTTGTTGAAGCCTTCCTATAGTCGGCAGTGAGGTGTGAGCTTTTGAGCCCAAACAGGTAATTAGCAACAACACTCAGTTTCTGAGATGTGATGAATAATGCCCCTTTAGGGGTAATCATATTTTAACATCAATTTTTTATCACAGCTCTTAGCGAGTGCAGACGACAACTCCTCAAGACACGTCCTTGGAGGCGGCTGCGAGGGCGCGAGTTGTCATTTCAAGATAAGTCCCACTACAGTCCATTATTAACACTTTGACTTAGCTTGTAGCATTGCCCTATCAGTAGTATGGGAGTTAGGGATGAGGTGTAAAGAGTACTGGTGTTGACATTCCCTGTCAAGAGGACGAGTAGGCTGGTATCGTCCATATGCATTTCACATCATCATTATCATCAGCATTATCAGTGTGTGAAGCACTTAGCTTGGAAGAGTCATCAGTAGCTTATATGAGTCATTAATAGCTTTTATACATCATTAGTAGCTTATATGAGTCATTAATAACTTATATTCAGCAAAAGGAGTTTTGGGGCATGATCCTTCGTCCGCTAAGCTAGAAACACACACACTACTCATACATTTAATCTGTCCCCCTTCCTTTAAACACACACACACACACACACACACACACACACACACACACACACACACACACACACACACTCCCACACACCCCGCTGACTGAGTCATCAGCTTTTGTTAAGCTTGTATGAGTGAATTTGCTGCTGTTCTGGCCCTCACATTCCCAGTGCAAAGTGGAAGGAATCCATTTTAAATGCCGCTTCAAGAAGCTGTTGGGCAAATGAACCATGGCAGAATTGTAACAGTAACTACACAATACCTTAATATCTTCAGTAAAAAAAATATACTTTTTAGTATAAAAAGTAAAATTAAATCCCTGTGGAAACACCGTCAAGCCAGTAAGAATAATTTTTGCTGGTAAAGATATGAAGATTTTCATCTACAGTTGTAAAGCATATTAACTGGGACAGTGATGAAATAAGACATTTATTTGGAAAAATGATGTGCATTTGAAATATACACGGTAATGATATGACAGATAGTCGATTTAATAAGAGATATGACTACCCTTTGCTTTTATAAGCAGTGCTGCACGCTTTGGCATAGAATCGACCAATGTCAATAGAATACATTTTGGCAAGTTCTTCATTGTGGTACCAGCAATTAGCTGATCCACAGCTGAACAGTCCTGTTTCGCGATCCTGCGTTTGGTCATTGCTCATTGATCCTCATTTGGGTTGAGGTCAAGAGAGTTTCCAGGCCAATTTAGAACGCTTAGCAGATTTTCTTCGATGACTGTCAGGATTTTTTTGGAAGTGGAACATGGAGCAGCATCCTGTTGGAAAATGCCTTTTCCATCAGGATTTCGCTAACCACAATGAGAAGCAAATGAGTTGCCAGGATTGCCTTGTATTTATCATCGTTCATCGTTCCCTCAATTATAACAAGCCATCCACGGCCTTTTGCATGTGTGGGTCATTAAAAGCGGGGAAACAGTGGAGTCTCGATCCTCTGTCCGCTAATACGAGAGAGACTTCGTTACGTACCTACCTACTGAGATGTATCGATCATTGGGACAGCTGATTGTTATTGCCAGTGCCCGATCAGCCGGGTTATGGTTCGTGCGTTGGTGTGTGTGCCGCCAGCAGTAACAGCCTGGTGAACGAGCCCAAATCCACCGGGAGGCCTGGTCAAAGACAGGGCCGCGGGTGCGTTGACCCAAGGAATTATCTCCAGGTAGAGCATTGAGACGTGCTAAAAAAAAAAAAAAAGCCTGTTTGGGGCCGCACAGCGTCCGGAAAGTATTGAGATTTGATCCCAGGAAAGGGAGGTGATGGATCCATTTCACTGGATCAAGATCCCCTCAGCAGTGTCAAGGCACTCATACTAAAGGCTGGATCTTGCAATTGCTTTTGCAAAGACATTATATTTGGTACCATTTTTTTTTTATTTCTCTTTTTTTATGGAGAGAGAGCAACCCTTATTTTTGTTGAGGTCCCCGTCCATAGTTATCAGACAGCAAGACAAACACACGAACAAATCATTGATAAAAACAATAACAAAAAATATGCTGGCTATTGAGCAGTGAACTTGTGTCTCTCCTGTTGACATAAACAGAGTGCTGCGCACACTCTGACCTCATAAACTCCTTAAAATTTTAGGTTTTAGAGAAAAATTTAAATAATAATAATAATAATAATAATAATATAATAATAATAATAATAATAATAATAATAATAATTAAAAAAAAAAATAATAATAATAATAATAATAATAATAATAATAATAATTAAAAAAATAATAATAATAATAATAATAATAATAATAATAATAATAATATTATTATTATTATTATTTATTATTATTATTAAATTATTATTATATTAGTAATAAATAGATAATTTTACAAGAAATGGTTGAGTTAGAAGGGTCGAGGAAATATACCATGTTTCTATGGCCATTCACCTAACAAAACAAAATTTATAAAATTAAATATAAAAATAAAATTTAAACAAAAATTTTAGACAGTCGTCAGCGAGGAAGGTCCTGGAGACGGTCTTACGTGCAGCAAATAGGCCGATAGGCTGGTTAACTTTTTTTCTAATCAGTCTTGCCAGCATCGAGCGGACACCACAACTCGAATGACCTTTCCTTTGAGTGTGTGTTCCCAAATTGTGGATAATTTTCCCGAATATGTATGCAAGCAATCGCAGACAGCCGTTATAACTACGCAAGACAAGCCACGGGGGGTGGAAATCTTTAGTTCAAGTACTTTCACACTTCCAAGTGCGTCATCAGAGCTATGCAATGTTTCAAGGTTGCAACTGAAGGAGTGAGGGAAAGTTTTTTTCAGAATAGCGCAATGCGGGTCTGTCACTTGCCGCTCACTGAGAGTGTGAGCCAACGGTCGGTGTCACACCCAGCACTACTACTGTGAAAAATTGTCTGGACTGCCTCCATGTGAGTTGCCTACCCTAGCAAGCTCTTTTGACACCGAGCCCTGAGGTCGGTACCTCAGCCTCACAAGTGGCTTATAGGACAGATTTCCAAATGACTGATGTTTCAAGAAATCTCACCTGCATGCACGTATAAAAGGACTAACTTACTTAGTGATGGAGAATGTATCCCTGTCTTCAAGCCTCCCTAAGCTTTAGCCCCTCTGGACTTCCCTTCAGAACCACGTGCAACTGGGAGCTTTAATTCCTGCAATATTCAGTCGGTATTAGTGACCTCTCTGCACCTCAGAAATTCCTGTTTCCAAGGGGGGTGCATCCCCTAGTATAACTATGCAGAAAGTGACTCTAGCTTCTAAGGCTGACGAAGAGACGCCGGTACGTACTGGTCATGGGCTGCCCGCCTGCACAAGGACCCACAGCTCAATTCACTCACAATTTCCCTCAGAAACTGGCCAGAATACTAAGAGAGGAAGGGAGGTCTTGTCTTACTGTATGGGTCTGACAGAGGAGGTCATCTTCGATACTTTGAGGTGCCTCCACCAGATTTCCCCCAGGTCCAGTATGTGAAGACACGTGGGGCGCCACCTGCAGTTCACGGCATTTGTTGATCCGATGGTGTCTTGTCTTAGAAGAAGGCACTGTGGTCTCAAAACTCCATGCCCCAGCATTCAAACTTGGGCTGCCAGTTCTCCCTGGCTAATAACCTAGTGTTTGCCTACATTACCGGCCTATTACTACCTATGTTAAGGTCTTAGGTCTACATTATTATTATATACAGTTGCCTCAATAGTCCTAATATTAGTTCACTAACAGTATAAACTACCTACCTCTTCCTCGAAGGGTAAATCTATCAATTAAATGTACCTTCCAACCACCTTTGCCAACCCGGGTGTGTGTGTGTGTTTTGGCTGGGTTGTAAGGGCCACCCAACCCAGCCGTTCCATCTGTGACATGTTGGGATCATCGTACGATGTATCTGTCCTGTGGAACTTTAGGACCGAATAAATTTCCACAACTACCATCACCCATTCCTCCCATATGGGGTAAGAGGGTTTTGAGAAGTCGAGTATTATGAAATTAGAAGATATAATAGTCTGCCCCAAGCTTTTTTTAACCTCTGCCATGCATCTGCCACAGGACGTCGACGAAGACTGCAATTAACTACTCCAGTATTTGACCCTACGAAGACACTTCGTGTCAAGACATTGTCTCTCACAAATATATTACATCTACTGAATTTCCAATTTCACTTGAGAAAGTTTACTCGAAATTTTTCATGAGTCTTTTTATCACCCTTTGTGCTAAATGATTCATTGCTAAAATTCACATACATGGGGAATGTGATCAAAACTTACTTTTTTCACTGTTTTCCTATATATTACTTAAAGTAACATTTAAATTAATAGTGGGTTATCTCTCTTTAAACTCTAATAAAAATACGATTTATTTTATAGGCGTCTGGGAAGCCAGCAACTATAAAATAATTAAAATAAATTTACACTTACTTTAAGAGGGAAGATCGGAAAGTCTTTGAGTCAATTATTTCTCCTGACAAAAATATCAGTAACAGCCCCAGATCTCACCCTCAGCGATTTCCATCTGTTCGAGCCTCTGAAGCAGTTCCTGGAAGAAGCGCATTTCCACAAAAATGTGATGAAAGGTGTTCGTCGATGGCTACGTAATCGGCCAACAAAATCCTTTGTTGAAGGCATGAACACACTGGTAACACGGTGGGAAGAGCGGCTTGGTAATTGTACCGGACACAACCAATGAACAATATACACTATGGCTGAGTTGAATTTTTTTTTTCTAAAAAATTAATGGACGCATAAACTTTCTGGTCTGCCCCTCGTACTTAATTAAACTTATATACACCGAGTAGTGTGTTTTCCACGGAAATATATTCTGAGATGTATATATCTGTTTATGTGTTGATAATGTATATCTCTAAGTATATATCATTATGAAATTGCCTAACTTATATTTTAGGAATAACAAGTATATTCCTAATTAATGACATACATATAATGTGGGGAATCAGAGTTTTTTTTTTTAATTTAGCAAAATTGAATACATCAGCAGTGTGTTGCTACCCTATTCTATATGACAATTGCATAGTGGGAACGAAAGCTAGCAACTTTTCCCTACTATATCCATCACGCAGGATGAGGTTCACACAAAGTGATGAACTCTGTCAGTCGCCTGAGCAGGAAGATTTCATTAGGCCATTCAGGATATCATCAGGTTTTCCACTGAGAGTTGATCAGCAACGGGAGTTTCAAAGGCTTTGTTCCAGCAGAGCTGGAGTTACTATCCGTCAGGATAGCCTATCCCATGCGCAGTAAAAACAGATTTTTTTATGATGTCTAAAGAGAGAGAGAGAGAGAGAGAGAGAGAGAGAGAGAGAGAGAGAGAAAGAAAGAAAGAGAGTGTGCACTCACCTAATTGTACTCACCTAATAGTGGTTGCAGGGTTCGAGTCACGGCTCCTGGCCCCGCATCATCACTGGTCGCTACTAGGTCATTCTCCCTGATCCGTAAGCTTTATCATACCTCTTCTTAATGCTATGTGTGAATCCTGCCTCCACTACACTATTTTCCAGATTATTCCACTTCCTGACAACTCTGTGACTGAAGAAATACGCCCTAACATCCCTGTGATTCATCTGAGTCTTCAACTTCCAATTGTGACCGCTTGTTGCTGTGTCCCATCTCAGGAACATCCTGTCTCTGTCCACCTTGTCGATTTCTCTCAGTATTTTATATGTCGTTATCATATCCTACCTATCTCTCCTGTCCTCTAGTGTGGTCAGATCGATTTCCCTTAACCTCTCCTAGTAGGACATGCCCCTTAGCTCTAATTTATCCAATTTCCTGACGTGCTTGGCCAGGTGTGGGTTCGAAACCGGTGCTGCATACTCCAATATGGGCATGACGTACACGGTGTACAAGGTCCTGAACGATTCCCTACTGAGATGTCGGAATGCTAGGCGTTCATGTGCTGCAGCAGTTTATTTTGTTGATGTGCACCTTAGAATGCTCGGAATTAAACTCAATCCAAGATTCTTTTCCTTGAGTGAGGTTTGTGTTCTTTGGCCCCTTACACTGTACTCTGTCTGCGGTCTTCTTGCCCTTCCCCAATCTTCATGACTTTGCACTTGGTGGGGTTGAACTCCAGGAAACAGTCCTGTTCTTCCTCCGATTGAATTCTCCTCATTAACTTCACACAGGAACATTAACTGCAAACAGGGACACTTCAGAAACTTCTGCACAAACTTCTGCTGAACACTCTAACATTACGTTCTTAAACGTACCCCATACATCTTCGACCCCATTGCCTATACTCTCACTAGCCCATCTATCATCCAATAGTTGTTTATATCTTATCCTAACTGCCTACTCCTTTAGTTTATAAACCTTCACCTCTCTCTTACTTGCTGCTTCTACTTTCCTTTTATCCCATCTACCTTTTACTGTCAGTGTAGCTACAACTAGAAAGTGATCTGATATATCTGTGGCCCCTCTATAAACATGTGCATCCTGAAGTCTACCCAAAGCCTTTTATCTACCAATATGTAGTCCAACAAACTTCTGTCATTACGCTCTACATCATATCTTGTATACTTATTTATCTTTTTTTTTCTTAAAATATGTATTACCTATAACCAAACCCCTTTCTATACAAAGTTCAAGGGCCCCCATTATCATTTACACCTGACACCTCTAACTTACCTACCACAACCCTCTCTAAATATTTCTCCTACTTTAGCATTTAGGTCCCCTACCACAATACTCTCTCACTTGGTTCAAAGGTTTCTATACATTCGCTTAACATCTCCCAAAATCTCTCTCTCTCCTCTACACTCCTCTCTTCTCCAGGTGCATCCACGCTTATTATGACCCACTTTCACATCCAACCCTTATTTTAATGCACATAATCCTTGAATTTATAATTTATATTCTCTTTTCTCCTTCCATAATTGATCCTTCAACATTATTGCTACCCTTTCCTTAGCTCTAACTCTCTCAGATACTCCTGACTTAATCCCATTTTTTTCCCCCACTGAAACTCACCTACCCTTCAGCTTTGTCTGGCTTTGAGCTAGACTATTAGTTTAATATATATTAATTAATGCTATATTCATTGGCAGACACTAAATCAGCAGGAGCCACACATCGCACCCGGAGAATAGGAGGCAATTCGATTTGATCTAGTGATATGGAGGGTGCGAATAAATGGTCTGCTAAACCAACAAGTTGATAAATAAAAGTTTCGCTAAGCAGTGGCTTCTTCAGTCCAATGCAGAGAAAAACAAATGAGGAGGAGTTTGAGGTGATCAGTCCCTCAGCCTAGAGTCAAACTCCTCCTCATTTTCCACCTTTAATCTGCAGTGGACTGAAGAAGTCACTGCGTGGTCAAACATTTTCTGAATCAAGATACACACAAGTTTGCACAAGTGTCTAGTTATTGGGAGGGCAGCTTCATTGTCTCAGATCATGAGAGTCCTTTATCAACAACCGCAGTCCACGAGGGACTGATGATGATGATGATGATGATAAATGATGATGATGAAAGTGTAAGTCTCTGATGATAAATTAAGTCGCTATGTAAATTGAAACTACGTAGACATGTAGATGGCGCAGAGATTCTCCTCTTCTCGCTTGGTCTCCGAAGCTAAAAAAAAAAAGTCAAATAAGAACTTCCAACAAGCTGGATGAACAAGCTAGTTGGTTAAATACACTAGCTGAAGACACTACTTAAAAAAAAAAAAGCTAGTTGAACATTATACTTCAACTGACTAGTTGAAAATTATTTTCAACAAATTCGTTGAATATTATACTTCAACAAACTAGTTAAACATTATAGTTCAACAAACTAGTCGAACATTATAGTTCAACAAACTAGTTAAACATTATAGTTCAACAAACTAGTCGAACATTATAGTTCAACAAACTAGTCGAACATTATATTCAACAAACTAGTTGACATAAGAACATAAGAAAGAAGGAACACTGCAGCAGGCCTACCTGCCCATGTGAGGCAGGTCCAAGTCTCCTACCGGCTTAAGCCAATGCCCCAACCTAGTCAGTTAGGTCACATTCACTTAAGGAAGGAACATGGCAACTGACCTAGTAGCACAAGCTAATCAGGTCCAACTCACACGCACTCATGTATTTATCTAATCTATTTTTAAAACGACACAACTTTTTAGCCTCTATAACTGTACTTGGGAGTTTGTTCCACTCATCCACAACTCTATTACCAAAGCAGTGCTTTCCTATATCCTTCCTGAATCTGAATTTTTCCAAATTAAAAACCATTACAGCGAGTCCTGTCTAGGCTAGATATTTCAGCACGTTATTTACATCCCCTTTATTTATCCCTGTCTTCCATTTATACACCTCAATCATATCCCACCTGATTCTACGCCTTTCTAGAGAGTGCAGATTCAGGGCCCTCAATTTATCCTCATAAGGAAGATTTCTGATACATGGGATCAACTTTGTCATCCTCCTTTGTATTTTTTCCAGAGCATTTATATCCATTCTGTAATACGGTGACCAAAACTGTGCAGCATAATCTAAATGAGGCCTAACCAAGGATGTATAGAGTTGAAGAACAATCTGAGGACTCCTGTTATTTTATGCTTCTTGATATGAAGCCAATGATTCTGTTACCTTTATTGCGAACACTTATGCGCTGTTGTCTTGGTTTCTGATTACTGCTAACCAGGACTATTAAATCTTTTTTGCAATCCGTAATATTAAGATCTACATTATTTAGTTTATATGTGGAATGGTTTTTTTTCCTGTCCAACATTTAGAACTTTGCATTTGTCTATATTAAACTGCATCTGCCACTTCTCCGACCACTGCATCAGTCTATTCAAATCTTCCTGGAGTGCCCTAATGTCCTCGTCAGAATGAATTCGACGGCCTATTTTGGTGTCATCGGCACAACTTGCTTATGTCGCTCTTTATGCCCTCATCAATTTCGTTTATGTAGATTGTGAACAACAGGGGCCCAACACTGACCCCTGTGGAACACCGCTCGTGACGCTTCCCCACTCTGATTTCTCCCCATTTATGCAAACTCTCTGCTGCCTATTTATCAACCATGCCTCTATCCAGGAAAAAATTTCTCCTCCTATTCCAAGTACCTTAATTTTCCTCAATAGTCTCTGATGTGGGACCCTGTCAAAAAGCCTTACTGAAGTCCATATACACAATATCATATTCATTACCATGATCTACCTCCTCAAATACCTTAGTAAAAAATGTTAATAAATTCGTAAGGCAGGAATGCCCCTTTGTAAAACCATGCTGAGATTCGTTGATTAATCTATGCTTTTCAAGATGGCTACGAACTGCCTCGCAATTAAATTTATTCCATAAATTTTTCCACTTTGGAGGTTAGGCTTATTGGTCTATAGTTCGAAGCTAAGGACCTGTCACCTGTTTTGAAAATAGGTATCACATTTGCCATTTTCCACTTATCTGGCACTATGCCAGTCTCTAGTGATAAGTTGAAAAGATTAGCCAGAGGTTTGCTAAGCTCCTTTTACATTCCTTTAGAACCCTTGCATACAGTTCATCAGGGCCTGGGGTTCTGTTAGGTTTTAATTTATCTATTTGCCGATGGAACCATGTCACTTGTGACCCTAATCGTGCATAGTTTATTATCATCCTGTTCTACATAATTTATTATTTCTGGAATATCGCTAGTATTTTCCTGTGTAAAAACTGAGAGGAAGTATGTGTTAAAAATTCTACACATTTCCTTATCACTGTCCGTGAGCTGACCCGAGTAGCTTTTGAGTGGGCCTATCGTGTCCCTGATCTTACTTCTGTATACCCGAAAGAATCCTTTTGGGTTAGTCTTCGATTCTCTTGCAACTTTAACCTCATAATCTCTTTTTGATTTCTTATTCCCTTTTTTATTTCTCTCTTTAACTGAATATATTGATTTCTTAATTGCCCCTCTCCTCTTTTGATTTGCCTATATATGCCTCTCTTTTGACCAGTGAGATGTTTTAATCTATTATTCATTCATTTAGGATCATTTTTGCTTGATCTAATTTCCCTATTTGGAATATACGTTGTCTGAGCAGCTAGAACATCGCCTGGAAAACGTCATATTGGTAATCATCACCACCTACCTGACTCATAGTCAGATCATTCCATTTCAGCCCACCCAAGTAATTTTTCGGTCCTATGAAATCAGCCAAGCGGAAGTCAGGGACAGAGACTTGATTGCCATTATTAGGGGAATTCCATGATATATTAAAACTGAGTGATTTGTGATCACTTTCCCAAGCTCATCATTAACCTCAAGATTGTTAATTAGTGATTCCCTGCTGGCAAGAACCAAGTCAAGTAGGTTATTTCCTCTAGTTGGCTCTGTCACAAACTGTTTTAAAAAAACAATCCTGAATCGTATCAAGAAAGTCTCTTGACTCTAAATTTCCTGTCAAATTGCTCCAGTCAATCTGTCTATAGTTGAAATCTCCCATTATCACAACGTTTTTGTATGTAGATGCCTTATGAATTTCATCCCATAGAAGTTTACTGCACTCCCTATCAAGATTTGGGGCCCTGTAAATCGCACCCAAAATTAGCTTTTCACGGCCCTCGAGAAGCTGTAACCAAACTGATTCAGTGGCTGACGCTTCTAATTTTATATCTTGTCTAACACAACAATTTAAATTGCCTCTGACATACATCGCTACTCCACCACCATTCCTTTTGACCCTGTCAGTGTGGAATAATTTTATAGCCTTGTATGTGACATTCAGAAGGCATCTCTCTATCTTTCAGATTGAGCCAGGTCTCTGTTATAGCAATGATATCTATGTTCCAGCACTTGCAATTAATCTTAGCTTATCTACCTTATTTCTTACACTCCTGCTATTAGTATAGTAGACCTGAAGGGAGCTAGTCCCTTGCTGCCCTCTGCTGTCCCCCTTTGTTTGCTGACCTGAACTATTGTATTTATAACTTCATGATGAATGTTTTTTATACATTTACTGTTTTCAACTCTTAGTGTTGCAACCTGACTGTTTCCCACACACACTCATGCCTCTATCTTCTATCAGTTTAAAATCCTAGGCATTTCAGCAATGGCCCTCTAGAACATTATGCTTCAACAAACTAGTTGAACATTATACTTCAACAAATCAGTTGAACATCATAGTTTCAACAAATTAGTTGAACATTATATTCAACAAATTAGTTGAACAATATATTTCAATAAGCAGGTTGAATAGGTTAGTTGAATGCTCGTTAACAAGTATGCTGAATTATCTGCGTAAACTTGCTGGCTGAACATTTCTGATATAAGCTAGTTCAGTATGCTAAATGAACATGCTGACTGAGCACACTAGTTAAACATTTTGGTTAAACGAGGTTTTTGGCGTCTTAGTTCCGAGTAAGACACATGTGCAACAGTGGACATCTTTATTGCTGAAACGTATCGCCTACACGGTAGGCATCTTCAGTCAAATAGAGAAGAGAATAAATATGGAGAGAGCAGTCTCTCAGACTGTAGAAGAGTTAGGCTCCTCATACTTCCTTGCTTAAGCTAGTCGGGCCCCACCTCATGCGAAGCATTCAAGACTGTACACGCCTTACCTTTGGCAGCATATAAGGTCCAGTCTCATATTCTTCAACTTCACATTATTTCCGACTATTAAGCTCGACTCTTCTCCAGGCTGAGGGACTGACCACCTTAAAAAACTTTTCATTAAGGTTGATGGACCGATCACTTCATCATTCAAACGGCGTTGATGCTTACAAGACGCACCAGACGCACTGTCCAGAACAGTGCTTGAGAAGTACATGCTGCAACATTGCAGAACCCATTCTCCTTCAAGAGCTAGAGACAGGTCATCATAATAAGATGACCCGTCCCGTGCCAGGACCCGGCTTGGCAAAATTATACATGTATACACTTCATCACTGCTCGCCGTTGCTCCCTGCCATCTGCATATTTATTCTTCTTCTCTGTATTTGACTGAAGAAGCCTATCATGTAGACGAAATATATTGGAAAAAAAGATACCAAAACCCAGTTGCATATGTGTCTTACTCATCTGTTTGTCGATATTGTATACTATTTTCTTAATTATACATTAAAGACATCAAGTCTTGTCCTATTCTTTGATGATGAATTGGGGCGTCATGCCATGCTAAAGGTGTGAATCTTTATTCTTGCAAATTAACGTGTGTGTTTTTGATAAGTCCTACAAGAGCAATCAAGTTCTCGAATTCTGGTGTCTCGATTGCATGGTCTCGCTTTTAAATTTTTTTTGAAATACCTTTAAATAACATTACTCCAAATCTGTGTATGTCTGGTACTAATGCATTGCTTTTTTTTTTTATGGTCAAGTTTTTAAGTGTTCTAGGTGATGAAATGCGATATTCTTTCTACTTTCTACAGGGTTGTCCGTTGGGGAAAAAAAGACAGCTTACGCAGTCATTGTCCTCTCTGGGTAAAGTTCTTTTTCTGTTCTTTCTCTGGAAACTCGAGGGAAATATGTAAGAAATTGCAACTTGGCGGCGATGTACTAATGAACATGTTCCTCTCTAAGTATTTAGGGCTGCACATCCTGTAGGCTGTCAGAAGAAAAACCAATAAAAACTATTTATCGTAATGGCAGGATGATGACGTTTTTGTTTTATTTTGGGATGTCTGCGGTGGACTGAAATTTCAGTTGTTGGCCAAGAAAGACAATGTTACTGTCTCGTTATTCTTCGATTGTGAGCTGGACGAAGGTTCAGTTTAAGGTTTGGATATTTCAAAATTAAAGCGTCATAAGAAATGATGCTGAAGAATCTTTTGGGACTAAGGACTCCATGTAGACAGTGGCACAACACTATTTTGGGGTCCAAGAAGCCATGCCAAAATGTCTGTAAAAGGATTATTAAAGAGAAAATAATGAAAATAATGTTAAATTTAGCGAGGTTTACAAAAGCTTGGGTCGGTAGTAGTAACTGTATGTCTGGTATTAACTATTTTCGTAGTAGATCGATGGTTTGGTGTACAGGTGCCTTAGTAAATAGTGATTTGACCCTGAATATGGTTAATTTCTTTTTTTACCTATTGATTTGACCCTGAATATGGTTAATTTCTTATTTTACCTATTGATTTGACCTTGTTGAGTGGGTTTGTTTTGTATGTGATTGCTAATGGTGGCTAATGTTTTTGGGATAATTTGGCGAAGGTGCCTCATATACTTGTGTTTGCTATACCAGCTTATTCCTCCCAATCCTATAAAAAGTCACCATGTATAATTTACATAAAACCCACAAACCCGGCATTCCCATGAGACCTATGAATCAATGAGACCCTTTAACAAAAGTTTTAAAAATACAAAAATGAAAGAAGACGAAGGGACCCTGAATCCACTTCGCATGGTGGGAAACAAAAAAACCGAAAATTAGCTTCGAAAAACCCTAACAAATAAAATTAGTTTCCGCTAATGCAAACCGCTAAACGAGAAAAAAAAGAAAGAACCCTAACTTTAAAACGCAAACGCTAAACTTTATTTAAAAATAAATTCAGTTTTGGGTTTAAAAATTTTTTTATTTTTTCCTTCTATTTTTAAGACTTACAAAGAACATCCCTTTGGAGAACTTCCAAAAAAGAACTAGAATTTTAAAAGGTCTTTGGGGAAGACTTTGGCCAACAAGTAATGAAGTTAATTTTCATGAAAAATGTTTAAAAAGGGAAAAAAAATCTTAGTAATTTCAGGACAAATTAAATTTTAATAATTTTCTAACTTTTTTTAAAGATTAAAAAAAAGTAAAAACCCCCCAGAAACCCCCAAACGGGAAATGGTTAAAAAACCCAAAGGTTTTAATGAAAAAAAGATTGCCCTAAAAAAAGAAAACTCGGGATGAAAAGGAAATTTTTTTTTAATTTTTTTCGGAAAAAGGAAAAACATGTTGAAAACAGAAATTTCCCATCTTTAAACCCCGAGTATAAGTACCAGTGAAAATAAAGTAACGAATTTAAAAACTCCTTGAGAAATGTACTTAAGTATTTTTTTCAGTATTTCCCTTTTTAAAAAGTACGAAATTGCTTACTACTTTTATTTTTCCCTTTAAGTACTAAAGTCGGGTTTTATTTTTACCCCACAACAGTCTAAATAAAAATACTCTTTAAAAACCAGTAATTTTAAAAAGTAAACACCAAAAAAATTCCCAACTGAAAATTTTAAACCGTATTTTTTAACTTGGTTATTTTAAACAACACTGGGAAATTTACTGTATTTAAAAAAACGGTTTTATAATTTCAATACCCAAAAAAAACGACAAGCCCACGTTTACACGAAAGGAAAGCCAAAAAAGCGGGGAACTGAGGGGTTTTAAAAAAACGCCCACAATTTATCAGGAACAAACACGTGAAACCTTTTGAAAAGCTTGTTTTTCCGACCCCAAAACAACAACAAAATTTTTTTACCCTAAACTCAAAGTTAGGGGAAAACCTTTTTTTTTGGGCAAAGCAAATTTGGGCCCCGCAAAGGGTTTCCGGAAAGTTAGCAAAACACAAATTTCCGCTAAAAAAAAAGTTTTTCCGCAAATTTAGGGGATTAGCGGAACTGTTCACCCCACGGGAAATTTCTGGCCCCTGCCCGTAAGATTTGGCTTCTGGATTTTAAACTTAGGAACACAAAAAGCTGAAGGGACATGAACGAAAAAAGGGCGGGAAAAATATAATGCTACCTGAGGGGGGTGAAAAGGTAAAAACCCAAAAAAAAAAATTAAACCCAAATTTGTAAAGTTAAAAACTTTTGAGTAACAACCGTCCCCCAGATCTGCCAAGGATATCAAAACCCCGTCGACCCAAATTTTTTAAAAGTTTAAACCAAGAGAGTGAAGGGTTTAAAGCCCGGGGAACTTAGATTTTCACCCCACCCTAACAAAAACAAGTAGTACTAATAAAAACTGCACACCCACAAAAACCCAACAAAAAACTCACACACAACACCCCCAACAAAACCACACACAAACACCCCCACACAACAAAAAACCAACTCTTCCCAAAGGGGAAATTCAGACCCAGAGGAAAAGAAGGAAAGTGGAGGGGGGGGTTGGGAAAATGCCCTGTTTAAATAAAACCCCCGAGGGGAAAGGGGGGAAAGGGAAAAGGGGCCCCCCTGGCCATAAATTGGGAAAAAAGGGAACAAATTGAGGGCAATTCAGCCAAAACCAAAATAGTCTTTAGAGTGTTTGGCCCCCCCCCCCCCGCACTTCGGGAACCCAAAGAGAGGAAAACGAAAAAACAACAGGGTAAAGGTGGACAAAACGGGCTGGGTTTGCAAGAAAGCTCACATCGGCAGAGAAAATTTACGGGTAATGGGCGTTTCAACCCCCGGGAAAATCGACGGGGAAAAAACCGGAGCCACGGGGGGTCCCGAAACATGGAGGGCCAAGATAAAAGGGAATTTGGTACTTGAAAACCCCTTGGCATCAAAAAGTCAGGGACAAAACCCCGAAAAGGGGGGGGGGGGAAGGGAACCCCGCAAAAACTGATCTTGTTTTCCCCCCTGACAGTTCAGCCCATTGGGGCCCACCCCAACAAAGGGCCCCCTTGGAGCTACGATCACGGGGGACCCTGATTTTGGGGATTATATAGTAGAGTTACAAGTGGAGAGGAACAGGAATTTAAGGGAAACGGGCCAAACTATAAAAGGGGGGACTACACGGATAGAAACTTCCTGCAGGGGGTTTCCAGGGGGGAAAAGAAAAAGGTGGGAAAAATTTCAATAAACGAGATGAGGGAAATTTAAGGGTGGCAAAAAATTGAAAAAAAAAGGCCCCAAAAAGGAAAAAAAAAAGGGTTTGTTCCCAAGGGAAACAGAAAAAAAGGGGAAAGCCCAAAAACAGCCCCCCTTTAATTTTTAACCCAAGGTGTAGGAGGCAAAAGCTAAGTGCAAAGAAAATGGAAAAGGTACGGGAAAGCATAGGAACCGGGAAAAAAAGGGAATTAGAAAGAAACCCAGAAACGATATGCAAGAAAAGGGAGGGGGGCCCCAGCGACAGTATGAAAACGACATAGAAACGAAAGCCCAAATCTGCCCCCAAAAACTGCTGCATAGCCACATTAGGAGGAAGAAAACAGTCAAGGACCGGTGAACGGCTGAGGAAAAAAAGGTTTGGGAGAACCCCCCCAAAAAAAAGGGAAACGATAAGGGGTTATTTGGGGAAACTCAACACAGATTTAAGGAGGATTTTTACAGTAGAGACAGGAAAGGACCCCCTGGAGGACAAAACCAGGGGGGATCCCAAACAAGGAATCCCCAAACAAGTGTTGGACACATACAAACAGGGGAGGGGGAGGTGAAGAAACGGGCAAAGGGAAAACAAAAACCTCAAAGGCAATGGGAAACCGGAAAACCCCCCGGGAAGGTCCATAAGAGGGAGCAAAATATGTTGTGCAGCCACTTACCAAAAATTTTCAACCGCCCCCGGGAAAAACTGGAAAACAAACCTAAAGGAAATGGAAAACGCAAATGTAGTTCCCATTTTTAAAAAAGGAGACAAAAAGAAGATGCACAAAACATAGACCTGGTCATTAAACGTGAAATGAAATCAAAGTTATGGAAAGATTACAAAAGGAAAGATTTGGTGGAGCCCCTTTGGAAGGGAAAACAAGAGTATAAATCCCAAAACCAAAGCCCGGTTTCATGGAAGGAAAATTTCCTGTGTCAAAAACCCCTTTCTGGAGTTTTTTTAAAAATAACAGAAGTAAGACAGAAGGAGGGGGGGGGGTTGGGAATTTTTGGGAAACCTGCAAGAAGGCCTTTGACAAAGTTCCTCACAAGAGTTTAAAGTGCAGAAGCTAGAGCATCAGGCCCCTATAAAAAGGGGGGGGGCACGGGAAAAGGGAAACAGAGAAACCCTGACGGGGAAAGGAAACCAACAAAGTCATGGTACGTAATGATTTATCACAGTGACCACCTGTGCCAGGGGGGGTCCCAGGGGGGTGGGTCCTAGGACCAGGGGCAATTTTTGGGGAAAATTTTGAACGAATAGGGAAAGGGGGGGTTAAACCCTAAGAATCCCCCTTTGTTTGCAGATGATTATTAAAGAAGGAGAATTAAATCAGATAAAGGACCGGGAAAAGGACTTCAAAGAAAACCCGGACAACGGAAACCGGGTCCACAAAGGGGCTTCTCAAATTTTAAAAATCCCCCAAAATGAAAAGTCATAAGTGGGGGAAAGGGGCACAGAAACCACAGACAGAGTATGGGGCTGGGTTGGCCAAAGACCCCAAACCCACTCAAAGGAGAAAGATTTTGGGGGTGAGAAAAACCCAACCGAGCAATGTCTCCGAAGCACACCAACCCAATCCAATTAACTCTCACAATAGGGGCGCCGGGCCAAACCTGAGAAAAAGCATTCCGATCCCTTTTAGAAAGGGAAAT
Organism: Cherax quadricarinatus; assembly: GCF_026875155.1. Lineage (NCBI taxonomy): Eukaryota > Metazoa > Arthropoda > Malacostraca > Decapoda > Parastacidae > Cherax > Cherax quadricarinatus. The sequence continues at coordinate 45,344,604 of NC_069407.1, read as the reverse complement.
CGTTCAAGACACGGTAACCCCGTGAAATGCGGGGCCCATACTGGAGTATGCAGCACCTTTTTTGGAACCGCACTTGAAAACACTTTCAAGAAACTAGAGAAAGTACAAAGGTTTGCGAAAAAAAGGGTTATTTCTAGAGCAAAGGGGGAAAAGCCCAAATGAAGAAAGTTTAAAGGGAAATCGGCCTGACAAACACTGGGGGACAGGGGGGTCGGGGGAGACATGAAAAACAAACCATAAAAATATTGCGTGGAAAGACAAGGTGGACAAAGACCGGATTTTTCCAGGGGGGGGGACACAGAAAAAAGAGGCCAAAATTTGGGGAAGTTGAAGACAAAAATGAGCAAGAGATATTAAAAGTATTTTTTCAGTCATAGATTTTGTCAGCCGGGGAAAAAGCCTGGGAAATGACGTATGGGGGCAGAAACCCCCACATTTTTAAGACGAGGTTTGATAAAGTTTAAAAAGGAGGGGGGAGAGAGGGGGCCCAGTAAAACCCGGGTGAAAAGGGCGGGGCCAGGACTAAGACCCAAACCCCTGCCCCCCAAACAAATAGGTGAGTCCCAAAAAAGGTGAGAAACACACCCCACACACATACACCTTTACACATACCACAGAGGAATCACATAAAAAGGGGCCCCTTTGGTTTTTAAGTGATCATTTTTTTTCCCGGGTGCTTTGACTACATATAGAGCTACAAGGGGAGAGAGAAAGCAGGAATAGGATGGGAAAAGCCAACTACAAAAGGGAGAACACACAGGCATGGGGAATTTTTCTGCGAGGGTTCAGGGGGAGAAAGAACTGACGGGAAAAACCCAGTAAAATAAATGATGGCCCCAATGTGACAACAAAATCAACGGGGCCCAGAGGGGGGGTTTTTTGTTTTCCAAGGGGAAACAGAAATAAGGGGAAGGCCAAAAAAGTTTTTTGGTTTTCACCCCAAAAGTGAGGGGGGCAAAAACTAAGTGCACTAGAAAAAGGGAAAAAATAAAAAAAGGACAAACGACCCGGGAAAATAAAAAAGATTAGCTGAAAGTCAGAAACAAAAAGCCAAATAAGAAGGGGGCCAGCGACAAAAATTAAAATGACGTGGGTATCGAAAATCAAGTCTGACCCAAAGCTGTTTATAGCCACATCAATTTGGAAAAAACAACAGTCAAGGCCCAGGTAACAGGCTGAGGGAAGGGGGGGGGAGTTCACAAGAAACGACCAAAAAGGGGTATGTGAGGACCCAACATGAAAATTTAAAAATAAGAAATTTCCCAGTGAGGACAGGAAGACGCCAAGAATTAAAGAATAGGGGGGTACAGCCCAAGAAACTGGATAAAACCCAAAACCCCCGGGGGGGGGGGAAAAGAACCCGCGATCAGAGAGCCCCAAAACCCCCAGCCCCGTCCGTTAGCCATTTGGAAACCAGCTAGCCCCAATAAAGTAGCCCCCAACTGGTAAAATTTTCTACCCCCAAAGGGAAAGGGTTTAGGCAAAGGCACCACGGGTGACCACAAATGCAGGTTTTTAACAGCCCAAAATCCCCCTACTAGCGGGCCGGACAAAACCCCCGCTCAACCCCCCTAAAAAGGCCGTCCGACATGGTTTGTTTGCAATCGTGTAATTACAAATTCGTGAGTCAAGAAACTGGATGAAAATAAAACAAAACCGAGGAAGGTGAAAAACCTCCCTAGGTGAATTTGGGATACCTCAAAGGCATTTGAGCCAGAAAACATTTCTCCGTGGGCCCTTTAAGAGGGAAAAAATTTGCTGTGTGTGCCACTAAAAAAATTCTTCTACACATCCATTAAGCGGGCCCAACTACCTGAGGTAGGGAAAAAGGAAAAATGTATCCCTTTTTTTTAAGTATGAAAAATAAAGGAAAAGATAATAAAGAGGGAAAGGGTGGAGCCACGAAAAAAAAAAAAACAAAAAGGAAAATCCTGTGTCACAAACCAATTTGGAGTTTTACGACAAGTTAACAAATTAAGACACGGGGAGGAGGGGTGAATAAACTGCATTTTTTTTGGGACAGCAAAAGGGCCCTTTCGACAAAATTTCCCCTCACAAAAAGGTTAATGAAAAAAGGGCTAGGGGGACGGGCACGCAAAAAGGGAAAAGGGAAACTGAAAAAGGATCAGGAAAAATTCACAGGGAGGCAAAAAACGAGTCATGGTACGGGGAACGAGGTGTCAGAGTTTTTGGGGGTTTGTGACAAGGGGGTTCCAAAAGGGTTTTAGTCCAAGGCCCTTTTTTTGATATGTTTTAAAGGGACATAACGGAAGGGAAGACTCAGAAGGGGTCCCTTTTGAGAATGATTTTAAGTTAATGAGGAGAATTAAATCGGTCGGGATCAGGCAGGTTTAAACAAAGAGACCGGGAAAACGGGTAACAAGCCTAGTCCAGAAAAACAGGCCCCCTTAAATTTTAACCCCCCCAAAAAAGCAAAGTCACGAAGTTTAGGAAGGGCAAAGAGACCGCAGACAGAGGGGGGCCAAAAAAACCCCAAACCTCATTCAAGGAAAAATTTTTTGGGGGTTTGGTATAAACCGAGCAAAACCCTGTCCCCACATAAACCCAAAAAAACTGCTGCAGTATAGGGGGCTCTGAGAAACCCTAAAGTACTTTTTCCGTCCCTGGGAAGGAATTTTTTCAAGACTCTGAACACCAAAAAACCGCCGGGGCCCATATTGGGGAATAAAACAAACCAAATTTGGGAAACCCCATCCCCAGGTCAAGCACGTAAAAGAAATTAGAAAATTAAAAAGGTTTTGGGCAACGGGAAAAAAAACCCCGAGCAAGGTTTGGGGAAAATGGGCCTACGACCCCGGAGGGAAAAAAGGGTCAGAGGAGACATAATACAAAAATTAAAATACTGCAAAGGGAATTGACAAAGTGGCAAAGAAGGATTTCCGAGTGGGACACAAAAACGGGGGTCCCAAATGGAAGTTGAAGATTCAAAGGGTTAAAAAGGGGATTTAAGAATATTTCTTCACCCAAAAGGGTTGTCAGGAAGTGGAAACCCCCTAGAAAGTGACGTAGGGAGGCAGGAACCAAAAATGGGTTTTTAAGACGAGGTTTGTAAAGCCATGGAGCGGGGATAAGAGGACCTAGAAACCCCCCCCCAAACGGGAAAAGAGGCGGGGCCCAGGAGCTATGACCACCCCTGAAAACCAAAAATTTAGATAAGTATATAACACACACATTTCCCACACCACACACACACACCCCCGACACACAAACACAAAACACACACACACACACCACACACACACACACAAAAACACACACACCACCACAAACACACACACAACACACATCACCCCTGCCAAGGAGGGCCAAGGAGTAAAAGGGGAAAAAACAGCTGGGGGCAGATGGAAAGGGGGGAAAAGGTTTCAAATTTCTGAGGCACAACCTTTGCTACAAGAGCCACTGGAAAAAATAAAAGGGGGGGAAACAAAACCACATACAGGCAGATCCAATCACAGAGGGTGGGGGCAATGGGAGGGGGAAAGGAAAAAACCCAGGGATTATCCATGGGCTTCAGGAGAAGAGGAAAGGACACACACTAAAAAGGGAGCGGGAAGAAAAAAAAGGAATTGAGAAAATCATCACGGGAAAATAGGTGAAGACAGGGAGGGTTTGGGAAAATTTTAAACAGAGAATGGGGGGGTACTCAAAGGGGGAAATAAACCAAACCAATCAAAGCTGATTCTCAGGAGGGAAAAACAGTGGGGAACAGGACCCTTTCCCAAGAAAAAACCAGGGTTAAATACTGGGAAAAGAGTAAAAAAAGGGGGGCCCTAACAGAGACAGAACACAATCAAACGCCCGCAGCTGAGGGAGGGGGACAAAAAAGCAAAAGGAGCTAGGAAAAGAGAAAAGGGAGGGAAACCCAGCAAAAGGTTTCAGCAGACCCCAGAAACAGAACACCAAGGGGCAAGCAAAACCCCACAACTTTTCTCAGAACCATACAACCATCACACCCATCCCAACACACCCCTACAACCCAAAACCCCACAGCCTCCATCCAACACCGAGCTATGGGAATTTCCCCACAGTATGCTACCGGGCCCCCGCCCCTACGGGCCCCCCCCCAAACCCAGTGTTTGGAAAGGGAAAACCCGAAGGAAGGGGTACAAAAAACACTGATGGAATAACAAATAAGGGGGAAAGATGGCAAAAATTTGTCAAACACCCCCCCTCCCCCGGACATCAAAGCCTCACAAAACCCAAAGGGTTTTACGGGTTATGATAAAAAGATGCCATCTTTTCCCAATGGGAAATCCCAAAAATCCTGAGGAAAGACAGGGGGAAACAGGGGGGGGGGGGAGTGGCATTTGCTAAACAAAAATCGCGGAAATTTTGATGGGGCGGAAGGGGAAGCCAGCGGAGAAAAAAAGGGAAAATTACATCCGGGAACGCTTCACTCGGGAGGTCCCAAGGTGGTAATAGCAGTGTTTGGTATAACCCCCCCACAGAACAGCAGGGGCCAAAGGGGCAAAAAGAACGACGAGAGCAATAGGCGATTTTTTGACACAAGGATACAGGGGGCCAGAAAAAGGCTCATGCCCGGGCAAAGCTCCTGATCTGGGGGGACTTTTAACCAAAGAAGGGGGGATGGGAGAACTTGGACCTCCCAGGGGGGCCAAGATACATGGAGGGCTAAGATAATGGAGGTGGACGGGAAAATTCTGTCCCCAACACAAAAGGGCACTACAAGAGAGAGAGGAAGGATAACCAGAAAAGGCTGGTTTTAAGTTTTCACCTTGATTATTTGCAGATATCTGGGACATCACAATGAAAAACCCTTTGGGGGCCCAAAGGCCCAAATGGGGTTTTTTAAGCTTCGAATACACAGAAAGGGGCTCCCAGTGGAGGAGAAGCAGGAAGGCCAGGACAAAAGAACCCCAAAACTACAAAAAGGGGGACTCCCACGGGAATGAAAAAATTTCCCCGAAGGGATTTTCAGGGGGACAGAAAAACGGAATATTGTAGCAAAAAAATGAAAAGGAGGCTGAGGAGGGGTTTTTAAACCCAAGGATAAAGGAATAATGAAAAAGCCGGGAAGAGCCTGGTTTCCCCCAAAGGTCGGGAAAGGAAAAAACCAAAGTGTGCTAGGGAATGGAAAAAATAAAGAAGGAAAGGACCGGGAGAATAAGGAGGGGCACCCGTAGGGGCCCAGAAAACGAAATGCACAGAAAAAAGGGGGGCCCAAAAGGACAAAAATGAAAATAAACATACCCGCGAAAGCCAAATCAAACCCAAAAAACTTTTGTACAGCCACATCGGGAGGAAAACAACAGTCAAAAACCGGGTTTAAACGGGGGGGGTGGGGGGGGAAAGGAAGGGGGGAGAGAAAACCCAAGAAAGGGACCGTGAAAAAATTTTGGGGAAAATCAAAAAATTTTAAAATTTAAAAAGAAGGGGGTTCACGGGGGGAGACAGAAGGGCCCAGAAAGAGGGAGAGGGGGGGGCACACCACCATGTGCTGGACACAGGGGGCACACAAGCCCCCCGAGGAAAAAAGGAAGGGAGGTTTTCTGAGTGAGCAAGAAAACCTCAAAGGCAAGGGGGCCCAGATAACACCCCCCCCAAATTGGGTATAGAGAGAGGGAGCAGAGGCGCTATGTGCCCCTAACAAAAAATATTCAAATCCCAAAAAACGAAAAAAGGGAGATGCCTGGGGGCATGGAAGCCCGGAAAAAAGTAGCCCAATTTTTAAAAAAACGAGACAGACAAAAGCTTTAAAACAACAGCCCAAAGGCACTGACATGTATGAAAGGGCAAAACCCAGGAGAAAAAATTATCGGGAAAAGTGGGGGAAAACCCCTAAAAAAGGGAAATGTTTCACGGGGAAATCCTGGTCACAAACCTACGGGCTTTCTATGACATGGGGGAAAGCAGTAAAAACAAGAAGGAGTGGTGGGGGGGTTTGAAAATTTCTTGGACTGGCAAGAAGGCGTTTTTACACAGTCCCCCACAAGAGATTGGTGCAAAAACTGGAGGCCCAAAACAGGGATAACAGGGAAGGGACTTTCAAAGGGTCAGGGGAAAAATTGGCAGGAAGACAGCAGCGAGTCCCTGGTACTGGCGAGGTTCAAAATGGGGGACCTGTGACCAACGGGGGCCCACAGGGGGCCCCCCGGGAGGACCCTGCCCGTTTTTCTGGTATTTGGAACGCATTACGGAAGGGAAAAGACCCGAAGTGTCCCTGTTTGCCGAGGGCTGAAGTTTGATGAGAAGAATTCATTCATCGAAGACCAGGGGAACTACAAAGGGTCCGGACGGGCTGCAGACCTGGTCCCCAAATTTGGGTCCTGGGGGTTTTAATCCCCCCAAGTGCAAAGTCATGGGAAAATAGGGAAGGGCAAAGAAAGAAAACCCCCAAAGGGGGTAAAAGTCTAGGGGGGCCCGAGGGCTACAAACCTCCTCAAGGGAAAAAAATCTTGGGGTGAGTATAACACAAGGGGACATCTCCTGAAACGCACATCCCAAACCCAAAAAACTGCTGCAAAAAATATGTGGGGCCTAGCAAACCTCAAACAGCAATTTTCCCAAAATCTTAAAAAGGAAAAGTTCAAAAAACCGTAAACCAAGTTTCGTTAGGCCCATATTGGAGTAAGCCGGGACCAGTTTGGGAACCCCCACCAAACCAAACAAGAAAAAAACTAAGAAAATGCAAAGGTTTTGGGAACAAGACTTTGTCCCCCGAGCAAGAGGTATTCCCCAAAGAGAAGAGGTTTAAGGGAAAACAACCTGACGACAAATGGAAAGGGCAGGAAAAGATAGGGGACATGAAACGACAATACAAAAAAACTGAAGGAAATTTACAAGGGGGACAAAGACAGGGTGTTTCCCGAGTTGGACAAAAGTAACAAGGGAAAAAGTTGGAAGTTGAAAAACACAGATAAAACACAGGGGGTTTTAAAAGGAAATATTTCTTCAGCCACAGAGTAGGGCCAGGAAAAGGGGAAAAGTTTGGGGAAGGGGATGTATGGAGGCAGGATCCATACATAGCTTTAAGCAGAGGAATGATAAAGCTCACGGTTTTAGGGGGGAGTGACCTAGAAACATCAGGGAAGAGGGGGGGCCAGGAGTCGGGCCCCACCCCGCAACCTCAACAGGGGAGTACAACAAAGGGGATTTAAAACCAAAACACACACACACCCCCAACACGAAACTTGGGCCCGGAATTGGGGCTCCCACCCCTGCAACCCCAACTAGGGGAGAAAAACATCACACACACACACACCCACACACAAAACACACCCCACACACACACACAAACGCGCCCCCGCGCGCGCGGGGTTGGGGGAAAAACAAAGAAGACCACAGACGGGAAAACAGTCTAGGGGGCCCAAAGACTACAAACCTCACTCATGAAAAAAAAACTTGGGTTAAATATAACACCAGGCACACCCCCTGAAGCGCAAAATCAACCAAATAACTGCGGGACAATGGGGGCCTAGCAAAACCCCAGAAAAAACATTCCACATCTCAATAAGGAATCGTTCCCGGCTAAGGAAAACCGGAAACCTTTGGGCCCCTAACTGGAGTCTTCGGGGACCATTTTGGAAAACCCCCACCTAGCCAAACACGTAAAGAAACTAGAGGATGCAAAGGGGGTTTTTAAAAAAACTTTGTCCCCAAAACTAAGAGGTATGTCCTACGAGGAGAGGGGTTTAAGGGGGGAAATCAACCTGACGACACTGGGGGGACAGGAAAAGATAGGGGGGGCATTTATAAAAGACTTAAAAAAATACTGAGAGTAAAATTGGGCAAGGTGGACAAAGACAGGATTTTCCAGAGGGTGGGACGCAGCAACCCCGGGGGCACAAATTTGGGGTTGAAGACACAGATGAATCCAGGGAAGTTTTGGAAAAAATTCTTCCCGTCCCCAGGTAGTCAGGGAAATTTGGGAAAAGTTTGGGAAACGATGTAAGTGAGGGGAAAGGGTCCAAAATAGCTTTAAGCAAGGTAAGATAAAGCCCCAAGGGTTTAAAGGGGGAGTGACCTTGTAGCGACCCCGTGAAGAGGCGAGGGCCCGGAAAATTTTTACCACCCCCGGGAACCCAACCCAGGTGATTTCAAATAGGTAGAAAAACAAACACACACTTTCACAAAAAACGCACACACTGTACAATCACATCACATCACACAAACCCCAAAAACCCCCCGAAAAACTGAAAAGGGAAAGGGTTTTTGGGCATCCAGTGAACAGCTTTTTCCCCCCTCTCGAATAATGGTCCCGAGGGGGGGAAAGGGAAAAATTTTTTGAGACGTGTGTGTGATGTGTGTGGGGCGTGTACCTTTCCCCATTTGCCCCACGTATTTTTGGTTAAAAACCCGGGCAATTTACAGCTCCCCCGGCCCCCTTTTCTTCTCTGGGCCCCTATGGGCCACTCTCCCCCCTTTCCCCCAAAAGGCCCTTTTCGTACTTCTTTTTTAAAGCTATTTTTGGATCCTGCCTCCAGTACTTTTTTCTTTCCAGACGGGCCCAAATTCCTGGGCAACTCTTAAAGGGTGAAGAAAAAACGTCCTAATATCCTAAGACCACTTGATTTTTTTTCTTCCAGTTCGGGCCCTTTGTTCCTGTGATCCCAAATTGTATCAGTTGGGACTCCCAAAAATTTGTGGTTTTCCGGGTCCGAATTCATTGTTTTTGGCCCCACCCCCTCACTGGCTACTAAAATGCACTCTCTCACTGCCTTTTTTTGAGTTTATCATACCCCTTTTTAAAGCAATTTTGGGATCCTACTTCCAATTTTTCATCACCTCCAGATTGTTTCCCCTTTCCCCGACATCACTAAAGACCCGAAAAAAGTACTTCTTAAAATTTCCCCGTGACCATCGAGTTTTTTAGCTTCCATTTTTGAACCCCCTTTTTCTCTTGGGTTTCCCAAAACTAAAACTTGTTTCAAGCCCCCTTTCACTTTTTCTAATTCCTTTAGGTGTCTGACCGGGTGGGGTTCCATACTGGTGCGGCACACTCCAAAAAATGCTCCGACGTTTCAAAGATGTACAGTGTCCCGGGAATTTACCCCCTTACTTTGATTTTGAAACGCTATTCTTTATTTTTGCCCGCACAAAATATGGTTTTTCAAAAAATTATTTTTCTTATTTTTTTCCTCAGGAAAAGTGCTCGTTTTGAGATTTTTTTTCCATGAGTGAGTTTTGCAGCTTCTGACCCCCTTAAGCTGTACTCCGTCTGCAGTCCCCCGTTTCCTTTCCCCCCCTTCCCTGGGTTTGCACTTACTGGGGGTTTAAACCCCGTTGAGCCATTTGTCGGGCCAGGGTTTCAAACCTGCCCCGAACCCCTTGTAGGCTTTTCTGATTTCTTTTCCGCCCCTTGATTTCTCCTCATTAGTTTTCACATCGTCTGCCCAAGAGGGAAAACCTCTAACTCAAACCCTTCCGTCAGGGCCCTTCACATATACAAGAAAAGCAAACCCGACCCCAGGACTAACCCCCTTTTGAACCCCCCCCTCCGAAAACAGCACCCCCTTTTTAGACCTCGCCTCACCGCCATACCGACACACATTGTTTTTCCTTTCCCGTCTGGTTTTCCCTGTTCCCCCTTTAAATATTTTTCCCTTTCCCATTCCCCCCTGCTCAAACTAATTTTTTAAAACCCGGCTCTTTTGCTTGGCAGTGTTTGAAAAACCTTTTACAGCCCAAGAAAATGCAGTCACCCCTTCCTCCCCTTTCCCGTTTTTTACTTATGTTACCTTTGTCATAGAATTCCAATAAGGTTTTGGGTGGGAAAATTTTTCCTTTCCCCGAAGCCGGCTGTTTGGTTCACGTATTAACCTTCCCTTTTAGGTGCTCCTCAAACCTTTTTCCCGATAAACTTCCCCATAACTTTTCATACAAAGTCACGGGCACTGGGGCTGTAATTTAGTGTATCCTGCCTGTCCCTTTTTTTTAAAAAATCAGGACTACATTTGTTGTCTTCCCCACCTCAGGCAGTTGCCCGTTTAAAATAGATTTAATGAAAAGTGGTTTGGTATGGGCCCCAAAAAGCAAAAGCCCCTCCCCTCTGACCCAACGAGAGATATTATCTGGGCCCACCGCCCTAAAGGTATTTAGTTTTTCCCCAGCCCTTTTTTACACTCCCCCCTTTGGTTTTGGGGCAGTGGTAAAAAAGCAAAAAGCCCGGTGCAACCTAAAACCTTTGGTTTTTCCGGAAACTCCCCTGTCTCCATTGAATGCCTTTTTCGGGGGATCTTCACATACTTCCCGGTCGTTTTCCCTGTGAAACTCACCTTTCCCTTTTTTCCTCAAACTGGGTTTTCCTGGTCCCTTTACTAAATTTTCCTCCATGTGAAAAGGGAAAAACAATTTAGGGTCAGATTTTTGGGTTTTTTTGCCCGTATCATTCTACAACTGTTTCTGGGGTTCTTTTCCTTTCTCATGTATATTTTATTTTTTGGTCTTTGGCTCCCTCTCCTTGTTTTTCCCGGGGGCATTTGCCTTCTATACTTTTTACCAAAGGGCTCTTTTTTGCCCCCTTTGGGATGAACCCCCTCCACTTCCCCCTTCACTTTTTGGGCCCCATTCCCATCATTTTTGTTACTGTCTTTCCCCCCTATCTCGCTTAAACCCCCCTGCACCTCATGTACAATTGCCCATTCTTGTGTAGTCCTCCTTTTAAGTTTGGCTTTACCCGTCCCCCTCGTCTGCTTTCACTCTCCCCTTGTATTCGAAGCTCAAGAAACCCCGGGGATCACTACTCTTAGGGGGCTTTTGAGTTGATTTCCCCCTTTTGTCTGAAAAAGCTCAAGGGGAATACCAAGGCCAGGGCCTTTTTGGTTTTTTAAAACGGGCTTCCCCAAATTTCTCTCCCGGTTTTTGTTTCCCCGACAAGGGTTTGGGACATGAAATTTTTCCAGTTTCATCCCCCCGGCATCTTGGGTTTTCACCCCTCTGATCCCCCAAAGTGGGGTCCCGATTCTCCTAGTCAAACTACCCGAAAAACTCCAATGAGTAACTTTGCCCCCTCAATTTTGGGGCCCCTCCCTTGGGAACCTCAGGTTGGGCCACCATCACCCGTTGCCAAAACATCGAAATTTCCCGTCCCTTGGGCCCCCAGTCCCCTTTTCCACCCCCTCTGACTAGTCCCTCCCATCTCAAAACTCCATTAGTTTTCCCTTGAGCAATGGAAATCCTCCCTCTGGCCCCAAAATCTTTTTCCCAGGGTTTAATAATCAGATGGTAAAAACGTATCTGTTATCATTTCTAAGGGCTTTGTCCCCTGTGATTGCTATTGATTTTCCCAAAGGGTTTTCCCATGATTTTTCCTACCACTTTTCCCCACCCCTTTTTTGAAAAAAACCCTCGCAAATTTGGGTACCATACCTTCAGCAAAAATTTCTAAACCCGTGTTTTGTATGGGGGGAGGGGTTGGTGCTGGGTGTGGGGGTGGAAAACAGTCTGGGTTTTTATGGTATCTGTTGGGGTGTGATATTATTCTAGTCTGCTGTGTTTCTCACCTAAATTTTTTACTCACCTATGGTGTTTTTGTGGTGTGTGGGGTGTGTGTGTTGTTTTGTGTGTGTGTGTGTGGGGTGTGGTGTGTGGTGTGTTGTGTGGGGTGTTGTGTTGGGGGTATCAATAATAAAAAGGTAGGGTTTGCCAGAAGGGGGCCCAAACTCGGGTCTTCTCCAAGCGGGGATCCCCGCGCCAATAAAAAAGCTTCAGGGAGAAATGTCCCCTTGTTGGCCCTTTCCCCGAGGGGAACATGGCAACGCCGTAAGGGAACAAAAAATCGAGATGTTTCAAACGCTTGTAATAAAAACAGAGGTAACCCCTTTAACCTGAACCCCCCCCGGGCACCGTACTCTGGAGTGTACAAGGACTCGTTACAGCGTGTAACAAAGAACTTCAAATTTTTTGCTCATTTTGTCCCCCCTGGGAAAACAACCCAAAAGGGAAAAAAAAACTATTATACGGTTTTTGCTTTTAAAAACCGAACTTCCCAATAGGCCAAACCCCTTTAAAAAATTGACTTTTTCAACAAATAAATATTTAAATAATATATTTTAAATATATATATTATATATATATAAAATATTATAAAAAATATATTTAATATTTTATAATAAATATATAAATAAATAACTTATCTAAAATATATTGAGGGTTTGATTAGGGTTTAAAAAAAAATTTTCGCTTTATATAATGCCTTAGGGAAATTTTCTAAGGTTCTTTTTGGTAAAAAAAAAAAATTAATTTTTTTTTTTCAAACAATAAATGAAAAAAAATATTTAACCGTATAAAGAAAATTTTAGAAAGGACTTAATTAAAAGGTTTTTTGTTATGTAACCAACCTTTTCTTGTTCGTCAGGGCATATATGCTCCATTTTTTTTAGGGTTTTCGTGGTCATGAGTTTTCGCTTTCCATGAGGAGATCCAAAAACAGCATGGGTTTTTGACTCCTTGGCTTTCGCAGTGTGTTATTAAAACAATACCCCTCTTTTGTGGGTACAATAATTTATATAAATAAAATATAAAATTATATATATTAATTATATATAATATAATTTATATATATATATATAATAATAATTTTTATAATGTCGTGCCAAAAAAGGAGAACTTGTATCTTGGCTTGAATAGCAACGCCCCATCTTGGGCATATAGGACAAATGAAAAATTTTTTGTATGCAATAAATTTTTGTCAAATTTTTTTCTGAACCTAAAAAAAAAAAAAAAAATAATTTTTATTTTGTTTTGTTTTTATTAAAAATTTTTGAAACCCAAAACTAAAAAAATATTTTTTTTGGTTTAAACAAAAAAAAAAACACTTGTTTTTAATAAGGGGTTTGGTAAGTTTTTCCCAAGTTCTTTAGTTGCAAAAATTTAAAAATTTTTTTCCTCCAAAATTTTAATAAAAAATAGTATATCTTTAAACATACAAAAATAAAAATTTTGGGGGGGGAAGGGCTTAATTTTAAAAAGTTTTTTGCAATTTTACCATTTTAAGAAATTCGCAAAGAAAAAATAATATAAAAAATATAAAAAATATATATTTAAATAAAATATAAATATATATATATAATTTTATATATATATAAATATATATATATATCAAAAAAAAATTTCCCCCCCTTTTTTTATTTTGTAGATAAATTTGGGGGTTTTAATAATTTTTTTGTCGTTTAAAAAAAATTTTTTTTTTAATAAATGGAAATAAATAAAGCAGGAAAACTACCCCTGTTCAAACTTCCAAAAAGTTTTAAAAAAGAAAGTTTTTTTCGTTCTTTTTTCCTTTTTTTAAATTTTTATTTTTAAAATTTTAAAATTCTTTTACCTACCTAAGTTTTTTTACATTTTTTTTTTTTAAATTTGCGGGGAAAAGCCCTTTGGAAAGCGTTGAGGAAATTTAAATTTCCCCCGGTACAGCGGGTTTATTCCCTCCTTACTTCCCTTTTCTCTTTCTTCTTTCCCTTTGGAAATTTTCCAAATTCTTTTTTCCCCCCTTGTAAGTTTTTTAACTTTTGTGTTCACTTTTTTTTACCCCAAAGCTTTCCCCTCGTTTGGGGGGTCTCTGAGGAATGTCGATCTTCGGGGTCTTGACTCCTTTTTAAAAGAATCAGCGTAAACATGTTTTATTTTGTAAAAAAACAAAAGAGGCACAATACCGGGGACTTTGGGAAAAGTACACAAATAACCCCACATAAGAGAAATAAACTTATTACGGGGGTTTGGGCGGCCGACTTTGGTCCAAGTCGGACCGAAATTTCCCTCGAAAATTTTTTCTCCAAAAGGGGGGGGTTGTGTATTGTCCCATATCTGTCGGGGCCCCACTAAAAGCCCCGGGCCGTCTTTTCAGGCTTCTTCGGGTCTCCCCCTGGGAAATTTTTCTTTTTCCCCCTCATCATGGAGTTTTTGAATGTCCCCGTCGGTTTCTTCTTTTTCCACTTTTTGGGAAAGCGAACCCCTCAAAAATCCTGGACTGCATCTATTGCGGTTTTCGAAGCTTTCATGAGCGCACTTTTCCTTTTTAAATCCTTAAGGTGGGAAAAAGATCTTTCAAATCGCTATTTTGCTGCTTCAACAGGGAAATTGGGTTTTTTGTCCTTTAACTGTATCGCACCCAGTGAGAAGCAAAGGAAAATGATCTGAAAAAACCTTATAGTTAAATTTTAAAAAATCTACATATTTTTTCTAATTTTGGTTTTAACTTTAACGCCGATGCTTCCCAAAAATTTTTAAAAAGTGTCCGAGAAAAAAATATTATTTAACGCATCCGTTTTAAACCCCCCCAAACAAACACAAAGGAAAAATGTTCCAAAGGGAAAAAAAAAAAAAAATTTTTTTTTTTGCGGCCCCTTTTAAATGCCATCAAAAAACCAAAATAAAATAGGTAAAATTAAAAACCCCCCAAACCCGCCCAAAAAATGGCTCAGAAATTTCCCTAAACTTATGAACTGGGCACATGGGGCCTTTACTTTGGTTTCTTTATTAAGGGAAATTTCGTCATGCAGGGCTTCCTCTGTCCATTACAAAAAAAAGGGAAGGAAAAGGTGAAGATCAGGGGTAGAGATAATCAGTCCCTTAGCTACTGTATGGCGAAACTTCCCCCATAAAAAAGGTGCCCCCAATGATGCAACATGGGTCCCAATTTACAACATAAACAATCTTCAAAAAACCAAATCTTTTCCCCTAAGTTTTAAGTTTTAAGCCAAACAGAAAAGGAGCTCAATTTTTGCCCGAGAACCCAAAGCCCAATATCTTTTAATAAAACTTTCCAACTGGCATCTACAAAAGAACGAAAATCTCCTCCCAACCTTTCTTTGATTTAAAATATTCCGCATTAATTAAAGACTTGGAAAACCCATCAGAAAACGCATTCTTCAGGTTTTCCCCCAGAAAACCCGTAATCCTCAACTGCTTTTTTTTTAACTTGGGACCTAAATAGTCTAAAATTACATCCAATATTAAAATTTCAGTTTTGGTTTCAATTTTCTAAAAGAATTGAAGCCAAACAAAAGACGCCCTTGCAAAAAATCAATGGGGAAAAAATTAAAGCACAATTTTTAATTGAAAAATTTACAAATTGGTATCTACACATTCCAAAAACAAGTCAGCGTGCCAAAAAGAGAAATTTTTCAAGTTAGCAAAAATCATTGGGGGAAGAAAACAAATCCGATATTACAATAGGGAGTTTTCCCCCCAGGATTAAATGAAAAGGGCCCCCAGCCAGTAAAACTTTTCCGTCAGTCGGAAAGGCCCCGTCACCATCATTCAGAAAACATTTTTTCAAACAAAAAAGTCATTATTTCTTAATAAGCCCGTCAGTCACTTAATAAAACTCGCAGTCACTTTAAAGGGCCCGTCCCGGCACCCTAACAATCATTTAGAATGAATCGGGCAATTTATCCCCACCACTCGTTTGGGTAACAGGGCAATCAATTTAGTTAAGATTTTCCCCCCCATTTTGGTCCCCCAAAACCCGCCACCCCCCAGGCAACACGGGGTCCTCTCCCACAAAATATTGTTGGAGCTCGGCGGGATGAACCAGCACAGCAGCAGCGAAAACCCCTGGCTTAAAAAAACCCCAAAACGCCCTTAGCTAAATTTAAACCCGGGGGATTTTTGCAAAACCCCCCCCCAAAAACGTCAACATGAGCCGCTTTGGGAAAGAGGAAGGGGTGTTTAAAATGTCGTTGTTTTGGTGCCCCTTAGGCAGCCCGGCGAGCGATCCCGTCTGTGCCCCGGGTAAGACAAATATTCTCAAAATTTATCTGTTTTATGCGAAACAAAACAAAAGTCCCGGGAAAATAATAAAAAACCCCCTCCCTGACTTTAAAAGCACTTTTTTCACAGTTTTAAATTTTGGGGGCTCTTCTTTAATCAACAACTTTTTTCCCCAGTGGATGCATTGTCTTTTATCACGTTCATGGAGCGCCTAGACTGCTGGTTTTTCCCTCTTCAAATTTCTTGCGCTGAAAGAACCCCCTTTCATATTTTTGCGCTCATTTAAATTTTAAAACACGGGTGGGTTTTTAAAAATTTTTTTGGAATGTAATAACTACTTTTCTGCACTTCATCTAGTCGGGAAAAAAACAAAAAAACGCTGCTTTTTTTAATAAAAAACATGAATCTTTTTTTTTCCCTTTAATTTTTAATGTACTATTTTCCCAAAAGCGGGTTTCCCCAAAGGGTTTTTTTTGTTTTTTTTTTTTTTCCTCCAACTTGACGATTTTTTTTCGCCCCATTAACTTGAGGCGCCCATTAAAAACCCGATTTTTTGGAAAAAATTGGTATGTTTTTACCGTGGGCCCCGTGACCGAAGTTGTTGAATCCAAATTTTTCCCGCAACCTGGAATAGGGTCGGGTAACCCTTTCCAAAAACCCTTTACTGACCGGGGCTTCAAAAAAGAAAAACCTTTAAATTCAAAGACCCGCTGAAAGTGAAATTCAGATATATAGGGGCAAACAAAACCCTTTTCTATGTAAAATGGTTTTGCAATTTTTTTTCAAAGTTAAAAAATTTTAATTTTAAAGGTTACAATGCTTCAAAATTTAATGGGTAGGGAAACTTAAGGTTGAATAGTATTCAAATTTAAAATTTTATTTGCGGGGCTGCAAAAATTTGGGATGTAAAAATAGAAAAAAAAACTTTGGGAAAAAATTGGAAAAAAGTGCCATAACAGGGGAAAGATTTTATCTGATCGATTTAAATTTTTCCACAAATGTGGTTAAAGAAAACAACTGCCAAAAAATCCCCCGTTTAAACCAAATTTTAAAATTTCATAAATTTTTTACATTCATTTTTATTCCGTAACTGAATGCTTCTTTCGGGCTGGGTTTTAAAATATTATTTGGGCGAAGTTTTAAAACCGAATAGAATTTAATTTTGAAATTATAATAAACTGTTTTTTAAATTTGGTGTTGCTTTAAAAAAGATCAAATTTCTGGGGAATGCCCTTTTCCCAAGGCCCTTTAAAACTTTACCCGTTGGTGGGGTTTAAAATTTTCAAACAAAGCAGCGCAAAACCTTTGGAAAAATTTTTTAATTTTTTTTAAAATCCCCCGCCCTCAATGCTAGTGTATCTCAAACCGGGAAAAATTTTTTGGGATCAATTTTGGGCTGTGTGCGTGCCAGATTTGCATTTCTTTGCCTATTTCTTTTCAAAATTTGATTTTTTAAAAACCATAATTAAAAAATTTAAACACAGAACTGTAGAGGAATTTTTTAAAAATAAGGGAAATATAAATTAATTTTTATGACAAGACTAAGACAGGCTTCTCTGATCGGCTTCAAATCTGAACGCTGGTGTATCCAAATTAGGAAAAAGGTTTGGGGATATTTTTAAAGGGGTGATTTTGGGGGGATTTTGAGACTTTATCTGAAAGCCTTCTATTCCACAGGTGCTTTATGATACCTACGGGGTTTTTGCGCTTTTCCCCCAATAGAAAAATATAACATTTTTTGAATGGCTGAAGCATCGGGGAAAGGATGAAGCGTTTCGTGGGTTTAGGTTGTGTAAAGGGACAAAATTTTTTAATTTTTTTGCATTAAAATAGAAAAAAAGTATCCCTTCCCAGTTAGCTTTAACTCTTAATTTCTGAAATGTTTTTTTCAGCCCGGGAAAAAATCTCGCATATGTAATTATCAAAGTGCAAATTTGTTAATCAAATCTTTACTGCGAAAAGATTGGGAAAAAGTTTCTTCTTGGGCAAAAAAAGTCTACACAAAAAAAAATAAAAAAACCCCCCACAAAAGGGGAAGAAGCTTTCGAGGTTTTTGTTCCTACTTTAAAAAAATTTTTCATCCCCCCTAAAACAAAAGAAAAACAGGAATAGGAGGGCGGCCAGGAAAGGATCCCTGGCCCCCGGGCTTTCCCCCATGGGGGTGACCCGGCAACACCTTTTTTTACGACGTTTTTTTACAAGTAGGGCTTCATTAAGAATTTACCAGGGAGCTTTCCCTAGGGAATTTTATTCATAAATTTTTTCTAAAAAAATTTTTTTTTTCCCCTTTTGGGGTATGTTTTTGTTACAGTCTTTAGTTATTAAATTCCTTTTCCTGCTTAAAATTAAGAAAAAAACGGAACAAGGCTGCGGAACGCAAAAGAAGCTTCAGCAAAGTTTTAATGAAAAACCGAGGTACTTTTTAAAAATTTTTTTGGACGGAGCAGTCAAAAATAATACTGACCTAAAAATTTTAACAAATTCCCCCTTTCAATTTTCTGTTTTCAAGAAAACCAACCAATTTCACATCCCCCCTAAAAAGGGGTGTTGCACCTTTCCTTTCCGGGGCTTTCCCGTGAGCAATTTTTTCTATCAACAACAAACACGGAACCTGCCATATGGCGTGTTTTTGATATGGGCACCGTACCCCACTCGAAGTAACCATTTTCGAGAAACTATGTAGCCCCCCGGACCCGTAGAGTACTCGCCATACCTGATCTCAATTTGGGAAACTTAGTATTTTTCCCCCCGATCAGGGCTAACCCCCACGGGCCACTCAATTCCAGAAACGTAACCTATCTGTTGGGGCACATTTTATAAATTTTAATAACAAACCCTTTTTCGTCCCCTATTTAAAAATTAAAAATTTCAGGCCCCTGTTTTAAGAACCTTTATTTTTTTGAAAAAAATTTTTTAAACCCCCGTCTTTACTTTTATCAAGAACCAAAATGAAAAAGGGGGTACCGAGGACGTGAACCTCATCATGGGGAGATGCGTGGGTACACGAGGCGACGTTTTCAAAAAATGCTGAAATGTGGCATCAAGGGGAGGCGGGTGTGTGAAACTATTGTTTTTTTTAACATTATGTCACTCGAGCAGAGCAAAGTTACTGGTAATGGGCGATTTCAACCACAGGGAGATCGACTGGGAAAACCTGGAGCCACATGGGGGTCCCGAAACATGGAGAGCCAAGATGATGGATGTGGTACTTGAAAACCTCATGCATCAACATGTCAGGGACACAACCAGAGAGAGAGGGGAGGATGAGCCAGCAAGACTGGATCTTGTGTTCACCCTGAGCAGTTCAGACATTGAGGACATCACTTACGAGAGGCCCCTTGGAGCTAGCGATCACGTGGTTCTGAGTTTTGATTATATAGTAGAGTTACAAGTGGAGAAGGTAACAGGAACTGAAGGGGACAGGCCAAACTATAAAAGGGGGGACTACACAGGTATGAGAAACTTCCTGCAGGAGGTTCAGTGGGACAGAGAAATGGTAGGAAAATCAGTAAACGAGATGATGGAATATGTGGCAACAAAGTGCAAGGAGGCAGAGGAAAGGTTTGTTCCCAAGGGAAACAGAAATAATAGGAAGACCAAAACGAGTCCTTAGTTTACCCGAAGGTGTAGGGAGGCAAAAGCTAAGTGCAACAGAAAATGGAAAAGGTACAGGAGGCATAGGACCCAGGAAAACAAGGAGATTAGTAGAAGAGCCAGAAACGAGTATGCACAGATAAGGAGGGAGGCCCAGCGACAGTATGAAAACGACATAGCATCGAAAGTCAAATCTGACCCGAAACTGCTGTATAGCCACATTAGGAGGAAGACAACAGTCAAGGACCAGGTGATAAGGCTGAGGAAAGAAGGTGGAGAACTCACAAGAAACGATCAAGAGGTATGTGAGGAGCTCAACACGAGATTTAAGGAAGTATTTACAGTAGAGACAGGAAGGACTCTGGGAGGACAGACCAGATGGGGATACCAGCAAGGAATACACAAACAAGTGTTGGACGACATACATACAGAGGAGGAGGAGGTGAAGAAACTGCTAAGGGACATCGATACCTCAAAGGCAATAGGACCGGACATCTCCCCGTAGGTCCTTAGAGAGGGAGCAGATATGTTGTGCGTGCCACTTACCACAATCTTCAACACGTCCCTGGAAACTGGGCAACTACCTGAGGTATGGAAGACGGCAAATGTAGTTCCCATTTTTAAAAAAGGAGACAGAAAAGAGGCACTAAACTATAGACCTGTGTCATTGACGTGTATAGTATGCAAAGTTATGGAGAAGATTATCAGGAGGAGAGTGGTGGAGCACCTGGAACGGAACAAGAGTATAAATGCCAACCAGCACGGATTCATGGAAGGCAAATCCTGTGTCACAAACCTTCTGGAGTTTTATGATAAAATAACAGAAGTAAGACACGAGAGAGAGGGGTGGGTTGATTCTTGGACTGCAAGAAGGCCTTTGACAAAGTTCCTCACAAGAGATTAGTGCAGAAGCTAGAGCATCAGGCGCATATAACAGGAAGGGCACTGCAATGGATCAGAGAATACCTGACAGGGAGGCAACAACGAGTCATGGTACGTAATGATGTATCACAGTGAGCACCTGTGACGAGCGGGGTCCCACAGGGGTCGGTCCTAGGACCAGTGCTATTTTTGGTATATGTGAACGACATGATGGAAGGGTTAGACTCAGAAGTGTCCTTGTTTGCAGATGATATGAAGTTAATGAGGAGAATTAAATCAGATGAGGACCAGGCAGGACTTCAAAGAGACCTGGACAGACTGGACACCTGGTCCAGCAAATGGCTTCTCGAATTTAATCCTGCCAAATGCAAAGTCATGAAGATAGGGGAAGGGCACAGAAGACCACAGACAGAGTATAGGCTAGGTGGCCAAAGACTACAAACCTCACTCAAGGAGAAAGATCTTGGGGTGAGTATAACACCGAGCATGTCTCCGGAAGCACACATCAATCAGATAACTGCTGCAGCATATGGGGGCCTGGCAAACCTGAGAACAGCATTCCGATACCTTAGTAAGGAATCGTTCAAGACACTGTACACCGTGTATGTCAGGCCCATACTGGAGTATGCAGCACCTGTTTGGAACCGCACTTGATAAAGCACGTCAAGAAACTAGAGAAAGTACAAAGGTTTGCGACAAGGTTATTTCTAGAGCTAAGGGGAATGTCCTATGAAGAAAGATTAAGGGAAATCGGCCTGACGACACTGGAGGACAGGAGGGTCAGGGAGACATGATAACGACATATAAATACTGCGTGGAATAGACAAGGTGGACAAAGACAGGATGTTCCAGGGAGGGGACACAGAAACAAGAGGCCACAATTGGAAGTTGAAGGCACAAATGAGTCAGAGAGATATTAGGAAGTATTTCTTCAGTCATAGAGTTGTCAGCCAGTGGAATAGCCTAGAAATGACGTAGTGGAGGCAGAAACCATACACAGTTTTAAGACGAGGTTTGATAAAGCTCATGGAGCGGGGAGAGAGAGGGCCCAGTAGCAACCGGTGAAAAGGCGGGGCCAGGAGCTAGGACTCGACCCCTGCAACCACAAATAGGTGAGTACAAATAGGTGAGTACACACACACACACATACACATTTACACATACACACAGAGGATATCACATATGCAAGGCCCCTTGGATTTAGTGATCATGTGGTTCTGTGCTTTGACTACATAGTAGAGCTACAAGTGGAGAGAGTAGCAGGAATAGGATGGGAAAAGCCAAACTACAAAAGGGAGAACTACACAGGCATGAGGAACTTTCTGCAAGACGTTCAGTGGGAGAGAGAACTGACAGGAAAACCAGTAAAATAAATGATGGACTATGTGACAACAAAATGCAACGAGGCAGAGGAGGGGTTTGTTTCCAAGGGAAACAGAAATAATGGGAAGGCCAGAATAAGTTCTTGGTTCACCCAAAAGTGTAGGGAGGCAAAAACTAAGTGCACTAGAAAATGGAAAAAATACAAAAGACAAACGACCCAGGAAAATAAAGAGATTAGCTGAAGAGTCAGAAACGAATATGCACAAATAAGAAGGGAGGCTCAGCGACAATATGAAAATGACGTAGTATCGAAAATCAAGTCTGACCCGAAGCTGTTGTATAGCCACATCAAGTTGGAAAACAACAGTCAAGGACCAGGTAATCAGGCTGAGGAAGGAAGGTGGGGAGTTCACAAGAAACGACCAAGAGGTATGTGAGGAGCTCAACATGAGATTTAAATAAGTATTTACAGTGAGGACAGGAAGGACTCCAAGAATTCAGAATAGGGAGGTACAGCAACAAGTACTGGATGAAACCATACCACGGGCGGGGATAGAACCCGCGATCAGAGAGTCCCAAAACTCCAGACCGTCGCGTTAGCCACTGGACCAGCTAGCCACAATAAGATTCGTCCAACTAGGTATATTTCTACACCAAAGGAAGGTTAGCATAGGCACCACTGTGACCACAAATGCAAGTTTTAACAGACGAATCTCTAGCTAGCGTGGCCGTGACGAACTCTCGCTCAAGTCCCCTCAAAGCCGTCGACATGGTTTGTTTGCAATCGTGTAATTACAATTTCGTGAGTCAAGTACTGGATGAGATATACAAAACCGAGGAGGAGGTGAAGAAGCTGCTATGTGAACTTGATACCTCAAAGGCAGTGAGACCAGACAACATCTCTCCGTGGGTCCTTAGAGAGGGAGCAGAGATGCTGTGTGTGCCACTAACAAAAATCTTCTACACATCCATTAAAGCTGGGCAACTACCTGAGGTATGGAAGATGGCAAATGTAGTCCCAATTTTTAGTATGAAAAATCATGGAAAAGATAATCAGATGGAGAGTGGTGGAGCACGTAGAAAGACACAGGAAAATCCTGTGTCACAAACCTACTGGAGTTTTACGACAAGTTAACAGAAGTAAGACACGAGAGAGAGGGGTGAATAAACTGCATTTTCTTGGACTGCAAGAAGGCCTTCGACACAATTCCTCACAAGAGGTTAATGCAAAAGCTAGAGGATCAGGCACGCATAACAGGAAAGGCACTGCAATGGATCAGAGAATATCTCACAGGGAGGCAACAACGAGTCATGGTACGTGACGAGGTGTCAGAGTAAGTGCCTGTGACAAGCGGGGTTCCACAAGGGTTAGTCCAAGGACCTGTTTTTGATATGTGTGAATGACATAACGGAAGGGATAGACTCAGAAGTGTCCCTGTTTGCAGATGATGTGAAGTTAATGAGGAGAATTAAATCGGTCGAGGATCAGGCAGGATTACAAAGAGACCTGGACAGGTAACAAGCCTAGTCCAGCAACAGGCTCCTTGAATTTAACCCCGCAAATGCAAAGTCACGAAGATTTAGGAAGGGCAAAGAGGACCGCAGACAGAGGTGGCCAAAGACTACAAACCTCATTCAAGGAAAAAGATTTTGGGGTGGGTATAATACCGAGCACATCTCCTGAGGCGCACATCAATCAAATAACTGCTGCAGTATACGGGCGTCTGAGAAACCTAAGAGTAGCGTTCCGATACCTCAGTAAGGAATCGTTCAAGACTCTGTACACCATATACGCCAGGCCCATATTGGGGAATACAGCACCAGTTTGGAATCCATACCAGGTCAAGCACGTCAAGAAATTAGAGAAATTGAAAAGGTTTGCAACAGGACTAATCCCAGAGCTAAGGTTAAGGGAAATCGGCCTGACGACACTGGAGGGAAAGAGGGTCAGAGGAGACATAATAACAACATATAAAATACTGCTAGGAATTGACAAAGTGGACAAAGACAGGATGTTCCAGAGATGGGACACAGAAACAAGGGGTCACAAATGGAAGTTGAAGATTCATATGATTCAAAGGGATGTTAAGAAGTATTTCTTCAGTCATAAGGTTGTCAGGAAGTGGAATAGCCTAGAAAGTGACGTAGTGGAGGCAGGAACCATACATAGTTTTAAGACGAGGTTTGATAAAGCTCATGGAGCAGGGATAGAGAGGACCTAGTAGCAATCAGTGAAGAGGCAGGGCCAGGAGCTATGACTCGACCCCTGCAACCACAATTAGATAAGTATATATACACACACATTCACACACGCACACACACACACACACAGACACACATAACACACACACACACACACACACACACACACACACACCACACCACACACACACACACACACACACACACACACACACACACATCAGCCTGCCAAGGAGGGCCAAGGAGTGAAAGGGAAAAACAGCTGGGTGCAGATGGAGAGGGTGATAGGTCGAATGCTGAGGCACAACCATGCTATCAAGAGCCACTGGAAAAATCAAGGGAGAAACTGACCACATACAGGCAGGATCCAGAGTCACAGAGGGTGAGGCAATGAGAGGAGGAAAGGGCAAAATCAGTGTTTATCCATGGGCTTCAGGAGAGAGAGGAAAGGACACACACTGAAAGGCAGCAGGAAGAAAGAAAGGAGATTGAGAAAATCATCACGGAAATAGGTGAAGACATGGAGGAGATTGTAAATTTACAGAGAATAGGGGGGTACTCGAAGGGGAGAAACCGACCAATCAAGCTGATTCTCAGGACGGAAACAGTGCGGAACAGGATCCTCCAAGAGAAACCACGGTTGAAATACTCGGAAGAGTACAAAAAGGTGTTCCTAGACAGAGACAGAACACAATCAGAACGACAGCAGCTGAGGGAGAGGACAAAAAAGCGAAAGGAGCTAGGAAAAGAGACAAGGATGGAACCAGCAGAGGTCAGTCAGAGCAGAACAGAACAGCAAGGGCAAGCACACACACAACTATTCTCAGAACCATACAACCTATCACACCATCCCAACACACACTACAATCCATACCCACAGCCTCCATCCAACACCGAGCTATAGAATCCCACAGTATGCTACCAGGTCTCGCACCCTCACAGGCCCCCCAAACCACAGTGTTGGAAAGGAAACTGAAGGTATGGTACACAAACACTGATGGAATAACAAATAAGTGGGAGGAGTGGCATGAAAGTGTCAAACAGGCATCACCGGACATCATAGCTCTCACAGAAGCCAAGCTTACAGGTATGATAACAGATGCCATCTTTCCAATGGGATACCAAATCCTGAGGAAAGACAGAGGGAACAGGGGGGGGTGGAGGAGTGGCACTGCTGATCAAAAATCGCTGGAATTTTGATGAGCTGGAGAGAGGAGACAGCGGAGAAGAAAGTGATTACATAGCGGGAACGCTTCACTCTGGAGGTCCCAAGGTGGTAATAGCAGTGATGTATAACCCACCACAGAACAGCAGGAGGCCAAGGCAAGAGTACGACGAGAGCAATAGAGCGATGGTTGACACACTGGATACAGTGGCCAGAAGAGCTCATGCATGCAGGGCAAAGCTCCTGATCATGGGTGACTTTAACCACAAGAAGGTGGATTGGGAGAACTTGGACCTGCATGGGGGCCAAGATACATGGAGGGCTAAGATGATGGAGGTGGTACTGGAAAACTTCATGTACCAACACGTAAGGGACACTACAAGAGAGAGAGGAGAGGATGAACCAGCAAGGCTGGACTTAGTATTCACCTTGAGTAGTGCAGATATCTAGGACATCACATATGAAAGATCCCTTGGGGCCAGTGACCATGTGGTTTTAAGCTTCGAATACACAGTAGAGCTACAAGTGGAGGGAGAAGCAG
Source organism: Cherax quadricarinatus (assembly GCF_026875155.1). Classification (NCBI taxonomy): domain Eukaryota; kingdom Metazoa; phylum Arthropoda; class Malacostraca; order Decapoda; family Parastacidae; genus Cherax; species Cherax quadricarinatus. Next base: position 45,319,204 of record NC_069407.1, on the reverse strand, counting down.
GAAGGCCAGGACGAATGAAGCCAAACTACAAGAAAGGGGACTACACAGGAATGAGGAACTTCCTGAACGGAGTTCAGTGGGACAGAGAACTGGAATATGTAGCAACAAAATGCAAGGAGGCTGAGGAGAGGTTTGTACCCAAGGATAACAGGAATAATGAAAAAGCCAGGATGAGCCCATGGTTTACCCAAAGGTGCAGGGAGGCAAAACCAAGTGTGCTAGGGAATGGAAGAAATATAGAAGGTAAAGGACCCAGGAGAATAAGGAGAGCAGTCGTAGAGCCAGAAACGAATATGCACAGATAAGAAGGGAGGCCCAAAGACAATATGAAAATGACATAGCAGCGAAAGCCAAATCTGACCCGAAACTGTTGTACAGCCACATCAGGAGGAAAACAACAGTCAAGAACCAGGTAATCAGGCTAAGGAAGGAAGGAGGAGAGACAACAAGAAATGACCGTGAAGTATGTGAGGAACTCAACAATAGATTCAAAGAAGTGTTCACAGAGGAGACAGAAGGGGCTCCAGAAAGACGGAGAGGTGGGGCACACCACCATGTGCTGGACACAGTGCACACAACCGAGGAAGAAGTGAAGAGGCTTCTGAGTGAGCTAGATACCTCAAAGGCAATGGGGCCAGATAACATCTCCCCATGGGTATTGAGAGAGGGAGCAGAGGCACTATGTGTACCCCTAACAACAATATTCAATACATCTATCGAAACAGGGAGATTGCCTGAGGCATGGAAGACAGCAAATGTAGTCCCAATCTTTAAAAAACGAGACAGACATGAAGCATTAAACTACAGACCAGTGTCACTGACATGTATAGTATGCAAAATCATGGAGAAGATTATCAGGAGAAGAGTGGTGGAACACCTAGAAAGGAATGATCACGGGAAATCCTGTGTCACAAACCTACTGGCGTTCTATGACATGGGGGCAGCAGTAAGACAAGAGAGAGAGTGGTGAGTGGATTGCATATTCTTGGACTGCAAGAAGGCGTTTGACACAGTTCCACACAAGAGATTGGTGCAAAAACTGGAGGACCAAGCAGGGATAACAGGGAAGGCACTACAATGGATCAGGGAATACTTGTCAGGAAGACAGCAGCGAGTCATGGTACGTGGCGAGGTGTCAGAGTGGGCACCTGTGACCAGCGGGGTCCCACAGGGGTCAGTCGTAGGACCAGTGCTGTTTCTGGTATTTGTGAACGACATGACGGAAGGAATAGACTCCGAAGTGTCCCTGTTTGCAGATGACGTGAAGTTGATGAGAAGAATTCACTCGATCGAAGACCAGGCAGAACTACAAAGGGATCTGGACAGGCTGCAGACCTGGTCCAGCAATTGGCTCCTGGAGTTCAATCCCACCAAGTGCAAAGTCATGAAGATAGGGGAAGGGCAAAGAAGACCGCAGACGGAGTACAGTCTAGGGGGCCAGAGACTACAAACCTCTCTCAAGGAAAAAGATCTTGGGGTGAGTATAACACAAGGCACATCTCCTGAAGCGCACATCAACCAAATAACTGCTGCAACATATGTGCGCCTAGCAAACCTCAGAACAGCATTCCGACATCTTAATAAGGAATCGTTCAGAACCCTGTACACCGTGTACGTTAGGCCCATATTGGAGTATGCGGCACCAGTTTGGAACCCACACCTAGCCAAGCATGTAAAGAAACTAGAGAAAGTGCAAAGGTTTGCAACAAGACTAGTCCCAGAGCTAAGAGGTATGTCCTACGAGAAGAGGTTAAGGGAAATCAACCTGACGACACTGGAGGACAGGAGAGATAGGGGGGACATGATAACGACATACAAAATACTGAGAGAATTGACAAGGTGGACAAAGACAGGATGTTCCAGAGATTGGACACAGTAACAAGGGGACACAGTTGGAAGTTGAAGACACAGATGAATCACAGGGATGTTAGGAAGTATTTCTTCAGCCACAGAGTAGTCAGGAAGTGGAATAGTTTGGGAAGCGATGTAGTGGAGGCAGGATCCATACATAGCTTTAAGCAGAGGTATGATAAAGCTCACGGTTCAGGGAGAGTGACCTAGTAGCGATCAGTGAAGAGGCGGGGCCAGGAGCTCGGACTCGACCCACGCAACCTCAACTAGGTGAGTACAACTAGGTGAGTACACACACACACACACACACACACACACGAGCTTGGGCCAGGAGCTTGGACTCGACCCCTGCAACCTCAACTAGGTGAGACACACACACACACACACACACACACACACACACACACACACACACACACACACGCGCGCGCGCGTTGGGGAAGGGCAAAGAAGACCACAGACGGAATACAGTCTATGGGGCCAGAGACTACAAACCTCACTCATGAAAAAAGATCTTGGGGTGAGTATAACACCAGGCACATCTCCTGAAGCGCACATCAACCAAATAACTGCTGCAGCATATGGGCGCCTAGCAAACCTCAGAACAGCATTCCGACATCTCAATAAGGAATCGTTCAGGACTATGTACACCGTGTACCTTAGGCCCATACTGGAGTATTCGGCACCAGTTTGGAACCCACACCTAGCCAAGCACGTAAAGAAACTAGAGAGAGTGCAAAGGTTTACAACAAGACTAGTCCCAGAGCTAAGAGGTATGTCCTACGAGGAGAGGTTAAGGGAAATCAACCTGACGACACTGGAGGACAGGAGAGATAGGGGGGTCATGATAACGACATACAAAATACTGAGAGTAATTGACAAGGTGGACAAAGACAGGATGTTCCAGAGATGGGACGCAGCAACACGGGGACACAGTTGGAAGTTGAAGACACAGATGAATCACAGGGATGTTAGGAAGTAATTCTTCAGTCACAGAGTAGTCAGGAAGTGGAATAGTTTGGGAAGCGATGTAGTGGAGGCAGGATCCATACATAGCTTTAAGCAGAGGTATGATAAAGCTCAAGGTTCAGGGAGAGTGACCTTGTAGCGACCAGTGAAGAGGCGAGGCCAGGAGTTTGGACTCGACCCCTGCAACCTCAACTAGGTGAGTACAACTAGGTGAGTACACACACACACACTTACACAAACACGCACACACATGTACAATCACATCACATCACACAAACAAAAGCCTCAGAAAAACTGAAGGAAGGATTGTTTGTCATCCAGTGAACAGCTGTCCCTCTCTCTGAATAATGGTCCCGAGGGTGGGAAGGAAAAGTTGGAGAGACGTGTGTGTGAGTGTGTGTGTGCGTGTACTTCCCTATTTGCTCACGTATTTGTGGTTATAACGGTCAAGTCACAGCTCCTGGCCCCTTCTCTTCTCTGGGCCACTATGTCCACTCTCTCCTTGCCCCAAGAGCCTTATCGTACTTCTTTTTAAAGCTATGTTTGGATCCTGCCTCCAGTACTTTACTTTCCAGACTGCTCCACTTCCTGACAACTCTAAGGCTGAAGAAATACGTCCTAATATCCTATGACTCACTTGAGTTTTTCTCTTCCAGTTCGGTCCCTTTGTTCCTGTGTCCCATATGTGTACTCAGTTGTACTCAAATATTTGTGGTTGCAGGGGTCGATTCATTGCTCTTGGCCCCACCTCTTCACTGGCTACTAGATGCACTCTCTCACTGCTTTATGAGATTTATCATACCTCTTCTTAAAGCTATGTATGGATCCTACTTCCATTACATCACTCTCCAGATTGTTCCATTTCCTGACATCACTATGACTGAAGAAGTACTTCTTAACATCCCTGTGACTCATCTGAGTTTTCAGCTTCCAGTTGTGACCCCTTGTTCTCTTAGCTCCGAGACTATTCTTGTTGCAAGCCCTTGCACTTTTTCTAATTCCTTGAGGTGTCTGACCGGGTGTGGGTTCCATACTGGTGCTGCACACTCAAATATGCGTCTGACGTACACGATGTACAGTGTCGTGAATGACTCCTTACTTAGATGTCGAAACGCTATTCTCATTTTTGCCAGGCACATATATGTTGCAACAGTTATTTGGCTGATGTGGGCCTCAGGAAATGTGCTCGGTATGATGATTCTTTTCCATGAGTGAGTTTTGCAGCTTCTGACCTCTTAAGCTGTACTCCGTCTGCAGTCTCCGTTGTCCTTCCCCAGCCTTCATGATTTGCACTTACTGGGGTTAAACTCGTTGAGCCATTTGTCGGACCAGGCTTGCAGCCTGCCCAGATCCCCTTGTAGGCTTATCTGATGCTTTTCCGCCGCTTGTATTCTCCTCATTAGTTTCACATCGTCTGCGAAGAGGAACACCTCTAACTCTATCCCTTCCGTCATGTCATTCACATATACAAGAAAGAGCACCTGACCTAGGACTAACCCTTGTTGAACCCCACTCGACACATGCACCCTTTCTTAGACCTCGCCTCACCGTCTCATACCGACACACATTGTTTCCTCCCTGTCTGGTATTCCCTGGTCCATTGCAGTACTTCCCTTCCTATTCCCGCCTGCTCATCTAATTTTTCAACCAGTCTCTTTTGCTGTACAGTGTCGAAAGCTTTTTTACAGTCCAAGAAGATGCAGTCTACCCATTCCTCTCTTTCCTGTCTTACTTATGTTACCTTGTCATAGAATTCCAATAGGTTGTGATGCAGAATTTTCCTTCCCTGAAGCCGTGCTGATTGTCACGTATTAATCCATTCCTTCTAGGTGCTCCATCATCTTTTCCCGATAATCTTCTCCATAACTTTACATACATGTCAGCGACACTGGTCTGTAATTTAGTGTATCCTGCCTGTCTCCTTTCTTAAAAATCAGGACTACATTTGTTGTCTTCCACACCTCAGGCAGTTGCCCTGTTTAGATAGATTTAATGAAGAGTGTTGTTAATGGCACACACACTGCATATGCTCCCTCTCTCAGGACCCAACGAGAGATATTATCTGGGCCCACCGCCCTCGAGGTATTTAGTTCCCCTAGCAGTTTCTTCACTCCCTCCTCGGTTGTGTGCAGTGTGTACAGCATTTGCTGGTGCATCCTACCACCTTGGTTTGCCGGAAACTCCCTCTGTCTCCATTGAATCGTGAGCTGAGATCTTCACATACTTCCTGGTCGTTCCATGTGAGCTCACCTCCTTTCTTCCTCAGACTGTTTACCTGGTCCTTGACTAATATTTTCCTCCTGATGTGACAGAATAACAACTTTGGGTCAGATTTGGCTTTTGTTGCTGTATCATTCTCACACTGATACTGGGCTTCTTTCCTTTCTCATGTATATTCATTTCTGGCTCTTCGGCTCATCTCCTTGTTTTCCTGGGTCATTTGCCTTCTATACTTTTTACCATGGACTCTGTTGCCCCTTGGTATGAACTCCTCCACTTCCTCCTTGCACTTTGTGGTCACATTCTCCATCATTTTGTTTACTGTCTTTCCCTCTATCTCGCTTACCCACTGCACCTCATGTACGAATTGCCTCATTCTTGTGTAGTCCTCCTTTTGGAAGTTTGGCTTTACCCGTCCTTCTCGTGCTGCTTCACTCTCCATTGTATTCGAAGCTCAAGACCACGTGATCACTAGCTCTTAGGGGACTTTTGAGTGTGATTTCCCTTATGTCTGAACTGCTCAAGGGGAATACAAGGTCCAGCCTTTCTGGTTCATCGTCTTCTCACTTTCTCTCTGGTTGTGTCCCTGACATGTTGGTACATGAAGTTTTCCAGTACAGTCTCCGGCATCTTGGGTCTCCACGTCTCTGATCCCCCATGTGGCTCCAGATTCTCCTAGTCAATCTACCTGAAATCTCCCATGATGAGTAACTTTGCCCTGCTCATTTGGGCCCATCTGGCAACCTCAGTGTGTCCACCATCACTGTTGCTATCATCGTATTCCTGTCTTGGCCTCCAGTCTCTGCCACTCCTCTGACTAGTCCTCCCATCTCAAAACTCCATTAGTTCATGATGAGCAATGGAACTCCTCCCTCTGTGCCCCAAGTCTTTCCTCAGGATTTAATAATCAGATGGTAAGATCGTATCTGTTATCATTTCTGTGAGCTTTGTCTCTGTGATTGCTATGATTTCCAAGGATTCCTCAGTGATTCTTTCCTACCACTCCTCACTCTTATTTGAAATTCCATCTGCATTGGTGTACCATACCTTCAGCATCCTTCTAGAACTGTGTTCTGTATGGTGGGAGGGGTTGGTGCTGGCTGTGGGTGTGGTAGACAGTCTGGATATTATGGTAGTCTGTTGGTGTGTGATATTATGCTAGTCTGCTGTGTTACTCACCTATTTGTACTCACCTATGTGTGTGTGTGTGTGTGTGTGTGTGTGTGTGTTTGTGTGTGTGTGTGTGTGTGTGTGTGTGTGTGTGTGTGTGTGTGTGTGTGTATCAATAATAAAAAGGTAGGTTCGCCAGGACGGGTCCAAGCTCGGGTCTTCTCCATGCGGTGATCCAGCGCCAATAATAAGCTTCAGGGAGAGTGTCACTTGTTGGCTTCCTCGTGGCGAACATGGCAACGCCTGTAGAGTAACAAATAATCGAGTATGTTTCAGCGCTTGTAATATAACAGAGGTATCCCCTTTATCCTGTAACCCCCAGTCACCTGTACTCTGGAGTGTACAAGACTCGTAGTACAGCGTGTAACATGAGCTTCAAATTTTCTGCTCATTCTGTACTCCTGTAAAACAGACAAATGGGATCAACACTATTATACGTTGTGCTTAATAAGCCGAACTTGCCGAATAGGCCAAACTCCCTTAAAAATTAGACTTTTCAACATATATATATATATATATATATAATATATATATATATATATATAATATTATATATAATATATTATATATATATATATATATATATATATATATATAACTTATCTAAAATATATTGAGTTAGATTAGGTTAAATTTAATTACGCTTGATATAATGCGCTTAGGTAAATTTTCTAAGGTTCTTTTGGTAAAAAAATTATTAATTTTTACATTAACATAAATGAAAAAAAATATTTAACCGTATAAGAGAAAATTTTAGAAAGGACTTAATTTTAAAAGAGTTTATGTTATGTAACCAACTTTTACTTGTTCGTCAGGACATATATGCTCTCATTTTTGTAGGATTGCGTGGTCATGAGTTTTCGCTTACCATGAGGAGATCCAAAGCAGCATGGGTTCGACTCCTTGGCTAGTCGCAGTGTTGTTATTAATCAATACCACTCGTTCGTGGGTACAATAATTTATATATATATATATATATATATATATATATATATATATATTATATATAATATATATATATATATATATATATATATATATATATATAATGTCGTGCCAAATAGGCAGAACTTGTGATCTTGGCTTGAATAGCAACGCTCATCTTGTCATATAGGACAAGTGAAAATTTGTGTATGCAATAATTTCGTCAAATTTATTCTGAACCTAAAGAAAAAAAATATATTTCATTGTGTTTGTTTAGTATTAAATTATTGTAAACAAATCTAAAATATATTTAGTTGGGTTAAGCTAAAATAAATTACACTTGTTATAATAAGGTTAGGTAAGTTTTCTAAGATTCTTTAGTTGCAAAATTAAAGATTTTTACATCAACATTAATAAAAAATAGTATATATTTAAACATACAAGATAAAATTTTAGAAAGGACTTAATTTTAAAAGAGTTCTTGCTAATTGACCAGTTTTACATATTCGGCACGATATATATATATATATATATAATATATATATATATATATATATATATATATATATATATATATATATATATATATATATATATATCAGAAAAAAATTCTCTCTATTTCGTAGATATATTGGGATTTTAATATTTTTCTGTCGTTTAAAATTATATTTTTTTTAATAAATGGAAATACTAGAGCAGGAAAACTACAATGTTCAAACTTCAACGTTATACAAGAAAGTTATTTTTCGTTCTTTTTCCTTTTTTTAATTATATTTTAACTTTAATATTCTTCATACCTACATAAGTTTGTTTACATTTTTTTTTTTAAATTTGCGGACGCGCCTTGGAAGCGTTGAGGAAGTGATTCCTCCGGTACAGCTGTTGATCCATCCTCTGTCTCTTCTCTCTTTCTTCTTCCTTCTTGGAATTTTCTACTTCTTCTCCCCCTTGGTAAGTTTTTAAGCTTCGTGTTCACTTGTGATACCAATGCTTCCTCTCGTTTAGCTGGTCTCTGAGGAATGTCAGATCTTCTGGGGTCTTGACTCGCTCTTATAGAATCAGCGTAAGACATGTTCATTGTGTAGATAACAAAAAGAGGCACAATACCGTGACTGGAACAGTACACAAATAACCGCACATAAGAGAAATAAACTTATGACGGCGTGTCGGTCCGACTTCGGTCCAAGTCGGACCGAAATGTCGTCGTAAGTTTCTTTCTCCTATGTGCGGGTTGTGTATTGTCCCATATCTGTCGGAGCCTCAGCTACAGCTGGTCTGTCTTTCAGGCTTCTTCGCTGCTCCTCTGGAAGTTTCTCCACTCATCATGGAGTTTTTGAATGTCCCAGTCGGTTTCTTCTTCTCCACTTTTGGAACGCGAACTCTCAAAAATCCTGGACTGCATCTATTGTCGTTTCGAAGCTTTCATGAGCGCACTTCCTTTTAACTCTCTTATGGTGGAAAATGATCTTTCAAATCGCTATTCGCTGCTTCAACAGGTAAATATTGGATTTTGTCCTTGTAACTGTATCGCACGCCAGTGAGAAGCAAAGGAAAATGATCTGTAAAAAACTTGATCAGTTAAATTTAATATATCTACATATTTTTTCTAATTTTGTTCAACTTCAACGCCGATGCTTCCCAGCTTATTTAAAGAGTGTCCGAGAAAAAATATTATTTAACGCATCAGTTAACCTCCCCAAACAGCACAAAGGATATGTTCCTAGGAAAAAAAATTAAAATTTTTGTTTTGCGACCTTTCAAATGCACATCTAACAAGCCAAAATAAAATAGGTAAAATTAACACCTACACAGCAGATAAATGGCTCAGAAAATCCGTAAGCTTATGAACTGGACACATGTGCATCACTTTGGTTTCTTTATTATGGTAACATTTCGTCATGCAGTGGCTTCCTCTGTCCATTACAAGGAAGAATGGTGAAGATAAGGAGTATGAGATAATCAGTCCCTTAGCTACTGTATGGCGAAACTTCTCCATAATAAAGGTGCCCAAGTGATGCACATGTGTCTAATTTATCAACATAAACAATCTTCTAACAACCAGAATCTTCCTCTAAGTTTTAAGTTTGAAGCCGATCAGAAAAAGGAGTCTCAAGTTATTGCCCGAGAACCAATGCTCCAATATCTTCAATAAAACTTGCCAACTGGCATCTACACGAACGAAATCTCCTCCCAACCTTTCTGTGAGTAAGATATTCCGGCATTAATTAAAGACTTGAAGCCCATCAGAAAACGCATTCTTCAGTTACCACGCAGAAACCAGTAATCCTCAACTGCTTTGTTAACTTGGTACCTAAATAGTCTAAAATTACATCGAATATTAATTACAGTTGGATACATTGTCTATAGAAGTTGAAGCCTATCAAAAGACGCACTTGCAAAATATCATATGGAAAAATTATGCACAATTTTTAATTGAAATTGACAAATTGGTATCTACACATTCCAATAACAAGTCAGCAGTGCAGAAGAGAAATTCTCAAGTTATGCAAAAATCATGGAGGAAGAAAACAAATCCGATATTACAATAGGTAGTTCCTCCAGGATTACTGAAGTAGTCAGCCAGCCAGTAAGACTCTCAGTCAGTCGGTAAGCCAGTCACTCAGTCATTCAGATAACATTTTTTCAATCAGCCAGTCAGTTAGTTACTTAATAAGCCCGTCAGTCACTTAATAAGCTCGTCAGTCACTTAATAGGCCAGTCAGTCACCCTATCAATCAGTCAGAATGAATCGGTCAATTTATCCACCACTCAGTTGGCTAACAGGTCAGTCAGTCAGTTAAGATGTCCTCCAGTCGGTCTCAACCAGCCAGCCTCCAGGACAACACGGTGTCCTCTCCCACAGCAAATATTGTTGGAGGCTCGGCGGGATGAACCAGCAGCAGCAGCAGCGACCACTGGCTTAACACCAACACGCCATTAGTCTAGGTCAACCGGGATGATTCTTGCACACTCCCACCACCAACAACGTCAACATGAGCCGCTTCTGGGAATGAGGTAGCGTGTTTAAACTGTCGTTGTTTGTGTGCCCCTGAGGCAGCAGGCGAGCGAGTCTGTCTGTGCCAGGGTAAGACAGTATTCTCTAATAATCATCTGTTGATGCGAAACAAAGCAACGTCTGAGATATATAAAAACTCCTCACTGATCTTTATAAAGCAGCTTTCTCAGCAGTTCTTAACTTTGTGCTCTTCTTTACATCAGACAACTTTATCCCCAGTGAGATGCTATTGTCTTCATCATCGTTCATGGAGCGCCTAGACTGCTGTTTTCATCTTCATTACTTGCGCTGAAAGACCCATACATATTTAGCGCTCAGTGAAATTTAATACACTGCTGTTTTGAAGAATTTTGTTGGAATGTAATAACTACTCTCTGCACTTCAGTCTAGTCGGCATAAAACAATAATCGCTGCTTTCTTTAATAATAATCATGAATCTTTGTTTTCTTAATTTTCAATGTATCTATTTTCGAAAAGCGTTGCCTCAAGGTTTTCTTGTTTTTTCTTCTTTCCTCCAACTTGACGATTTTATTTCGCTCATTAACTTGAGAGCGCCTCATTAAACCAGATTCTTGGAACAATTGGTATGTTCACGTGCCCTGTGACCGAAGTTGTTGAATCCATTTCCAGCATCCTGGAATAGCTCGGATAACTTCCAAAACCTTCACTGACGGAGCTTCAAAATAGAAGCCTTTAAATTCTACGACAGCTGAAAGTGAAATTCAGATATATAGGTGCAGAACTAACCATTTTCTATGTAAAATGGTGTGCAGTTTTTATTCACGTTAAATACATTTCAATTTACGGCTTACGAATGTCTTCAAGATTTAATGGCTGATGCATCTTAAGGTTAGAATAGTATTCATTAAGTTTTATTTGCGCGCTGGCAAATTTGGTGATGTAAAATAGAAAAAAAAACTTGGAATCATTGGAATCTGTGCCATAACAGGAGAATGATTCATCTGATCGAGTCAAATTTTTGCCACTAGTGTGGCTTACGAACACGAACTGCCATAAATCCCAGTTTACCAATTTTATTACATAAATATTTACATTCATTTTTATTCAGTAACTAGAATGCTTCTTCTGACTGGCTTCAAAATATTATTGACGAAGTTTAATCCGAATAGATTCAATTTTGAAATTATAATGAAACTGTTATAAAATTTGGTGTTGCTGAAATTAGATCAATTACTGGAGAATGCCTTTTCTGATAGGCTTCAAACTTTTACTGTTGGTGGGCTTTATTACAGCAAAGCATGTCGCTAGCTTTGAATTTTGTAATTTTTAATATCCCAGCCCTCAATGCTAGTGTATCTCAACTGGAAATATTTCTGCATCAATTTTGGGCTGTGTGCGTGCCAGATTTGCTATTGCTTTGCCTATGCTTATCAAAATCGATTTTTAAGACCATAATTAAACATTTATCTACAGAACTGTAGAGGATTTTAAATATAATGCAAATATAAATTAGTTTCTATGACAAGACTAGAGACAGGCTTCTCTGATCGGCTTCAGAATCTGAACGCTGGTGTATCCTACTTAGGAAAAAGGTTGGTATATTTAATGGAGTGAGTTGGTGGTATTTTGAGACTTTATCTGAATGCCTTCTATTCCACAGGTGCTTTATGATACCTACGAGTTTAGCGCTTTCCTCCAATAGAAAAATATAACATTTGTGAATGGCTGATGCATCGTGGGAAATGGATGAAGCGTTTCGTGGATTTAGGTTGTGTAGGCACAAATTTGTTAGATTTTGTGCAGTAACTAGAAAATGTATCTTCTAGTTAGCTTTAGACTCTTATTGCTGATGTGTTTTCTCAGCGGAAACAATCTCTGCATATGTAAGTTATCATGTGCAAATTTTGTTAATCAAATCGTTTACTGCGAAAAGATTGGAAAATGTTTCTTCTGGTCAGAAATAAGTCTACACACAAATAACCCGCACATAGGAGAGAGAAGCTTACGAGGTTTCGTTCCTACTTGAACCATTTACAGTCACGCTAATACAAAAGAGACAGGAATAGGTAGGTCGGCCAGGACGGATCCTGGCCCTGGTCTTCTCCATGCGGTGACCCGGGTCATCACTATTTTACGACGTTTTTCACACAGTTGGACTTCATTAAGAAGTTACCAGGTAGCTTCCATAGGAATTGTATTCATAATTTGCTAAAACTTTTTTTTCCCTTTGGTGTATGTTCTTGTTACAGTCTTCATGTTATTAAATTCCTTACCTGCTTAAAATTAAGAAAAAATCGGAACAAGTGCTGCGGAGCGCAAGAAGCTGTCAGCAAAGTTTAATGAAAGCCTGAGGTACTTCTAAAATTTTTAGGTACGGAGCAGTCAGAAAATAATACTGACCTAAATTTGAACAAATTCCTCTACAATTTTCTGTTACAAGAGAAACCAACTCATTGCACATCCCCCCTAAAGGAGTGTTGCACTCTTGCCTACCGAGGCTGCCAGTGAGCAATTTTGCTATCAACAACAAACACTGAACCTGCCATATGGCGTGTTCGATATGACACCGTACCACACTCGATGTAATCCATTTTCGAGAAACTAGTGTAGACCTCCGTGACCAGTAGAGTAGCTCGCCATAGACTGATCTCAATTTGAAGCTTAGTAGTATGTCCCTGATCAGGGCTAACACCACGACCACTCAATTCCTGAAACGTGAACCTATCTGTTGGTCACATTTTATAGAATATTATAACAACCTTTATCGTCGTATTAACAATTAAAATTACAGGTTCGTCTGTTGTAAGATCATTATTTATTGTAAAATATTTTTAAGCCACGTCTTTACTTGATCAAGAACCAAAATGAAATGGGGGTAGCCGAGGACGTGAAGCCTCATGCATGTGGAGATGCGTGATACACGAGGCGACGTTGCTGAAAGCTGCTGACTGTGGCATCAAGGAGGAGGCGGGTGTGTGAAGCTATTGTGTTATTAACATTATGCATACATTAGCTTTTAAATTCGTTTTATACACACGCACATACATATCCTGAGGCACACATCAATCAAATAACTACTGCAGCACATGAACACCTGGCAAACCTTAGAATAGCTGTCCGACACTTCATTAAAATCGTTCAGGACTCTGTACACCGTGTACGTCAGGCCCATATTGGACTATAGAGCACTAGTACGGAACTCACACCTGGTCAAGAACGTCAAGAAATTAGAGAAACTGCGAAGATTTGCAACAAGACTAGTCCCGCAGCTTAGAGGTATGTCCTACGAGGAGAGAATAAAGGAAAGCGACCTGCCGACACTGGAAGACAGGAGAGACTGGGGACATGATAACGACATACAAAATATTGAGAGGAATTGACAAGGTGGATAGAGATAGAATGTTTAAAAGATGGGACACAGCAACAAGGGGTCATAACTGGAAGTTGAGGACTCAGATGAGTCACAGGGATGTTAAGAAGTTTTTCTTCAGCCATAGAGTTGTCAGAAAGCGGAATAATCTGGAGAGTGATCTAGTGGAGGCAGGGTCCATACATAGCTTTAAGAAGAGATACGATAAAGCTCATGGAGCAGGGAGAAAATGGACCTAGTGGCGACCAGTGGAGGGGCCAGAAGCTCTGAATCGACTTTTGCAACCACAAATAAGCAAGAACACACACACACACACACACACACACACACACACACACAAAAAAAAAATGGTGGGGACTCGCAGGAACCAAGGATCAGATGAGAATGGTTCGGGTAGGGAGGAGTGGATGGAGGAGCAGTGGAAAAGGATGGAACAAGAGTGGGAGAGAAAATTAGGAGAGCTTTCTGAAAAAATGGAGAAAGAGCTCTCTGTGAAATTGGAAAGGAGGTTGGAGAAGGAGACAAAGAATTGGGAGGCACAAGTCGAAAGTGCAGTAGCCAAGATAAGGGTCCTAGAAGTTGAGATAAATAGGCTGAAGCGAGTTACAGGGGCAGTGACCAGAGAAGACACAGCATATGAAGCTGCGAGGCTGAACAGGAGGAAGGAATTATGAATTATGCTAAGGTCACATCAATCTGCCAAGGAGGACCAAGGAGTGAAAGGGAAGATCAGCTGGTTGCAGATGGAGAGGGTGATAGGTCGAATGCTGAGGCACAACAAGGCTTATCAAGAGCACTGGAAAAATCAAGGGAGAAACTGACCACATACAGGCAGGATCCAGAGTCACAGAGGGTGAGGCAATGGAGGAAGAAAGGGCAAAATCAGTGTTTATCCATGGGCTTCAGGAGAGAGAGGAAAGGACACACACTGAAAGGAAGCAGGAAGAAAGAAAGGAGATTGAGAAAAATCATCACGGAAATAGGTGAAGAGATGGACGAGATAGTAAATTTTCAGAGAATAGGGGGGTACTCGAAGGGGAGAAAACGACCAATCAAGCTGATTCTCAGGACGGAAACAGTGCGGAACAGGATCCTCCAAGAGAAACCACGATTGAAATACTCGGAAGAGTACAAGAGGGTGTTCCTAGACAGAGACAGAACAAAATCAGAACGACAGCAGCTGAGGGAGAGGACAAAAAAGCGAAAGGAGCTAGGAAAAGAGACAAGGAGGGATCAGCAGAGGTCAGTCAGAGCAGGACAGAACAGCAAGGGCAAGCACACACACAACTACTCTCAGAACCATACAACCTATCACACCATCCCAACACACACTACAATCCATACCACAGCCTCCACCCAACACCGAGCTATAGAATCCCACAGTATGCCACCAGGTCTCCCACCTCACAGGCCCCCCAACCACAGTGTTGGAAAGGAAACTGAAGGTATGGTACACAAACGCTGATGGAATAACAAATAAGTGGGAGGAGTGGCACGAAAGAGTCAAAGAAGCATCACGGACATCATAGCTCTCACAGAAACCAAGCTTACAGGTATGATAACAGATGCCATCTTTCCAACGGGATACCAAATCCTGAGGAAAGACAGAGGGAACAGGGGGGGTGGAGGAGTGGCGTTGCTGATCAAAAATCGCTGGAATTTTGATGAGCTGGAGAGAGGAGATAGCGGAGAAGAAAGTGATTACATAGTGGGAAACACTTCACTCTGGAGGTCCCAAGGTGGTAATAGCAGTGATGTATAACCCACCACAGAACAGCAGGAGGCCAAGGCAAGAGTACGACGAGAGCAATAGAGAGATGGTTGACACACTGGCTAGAGTGGCCAGAAGAGCTCATGCATGCAGGGCAAAGCTCCTGATCATGGGTGACTTTAACCACAAGGAGATCGATTGGGAGAACTTGGACCACATGGGGGCCAAGATCATGGAGGGCTAAGATGATGGAGGTGGTACTGGAGAACTTCATGTACCAACACGTAAGGGACACTACAAGAGAGAGAGGAGAGGATGAACCAGCAAGGCTGGACTTAGTATTCACCTTCAGTAGTGCAGATATCGAGGACATCACATATGAAAGACCCCTTGGGGCCAGTGACCATGTGGTTTTAAGCTTCGAATACACAGTAGAGCTACAAGTGGAGGGAAAGCAGGAGGGCCAGGACGAATGAAGCCAAACTACAAGAAAGGGGACTACACAGGAATGAGGAACTACCTGAACGGGGTTCAGTGGGACAGAGAACTGGCAGGGAAGCCAGTTAATGAGATGATGGAATATGTAGCAAACAAAATGCAAGGAGGCTGAGGAGAGGTTTGTACCCAAGGGTAACAGGAGTAATGAAAAAGCCAGGATGAGCCCTGGTTTACCCAAAGGTGCAGGGAGGCAAAAACCAAGTGTGCTAGGGAATGGAAGAAATATAGAAGGCAAAGGACCCAGGAGAATAAGGAGAACGTCGTAGAGCCAGAAACGAATATGCACAGATAAGAAGGGAGGCCCAAAGACAATATGAAAATGACATAGCAGCGAAAGCCAAATCTGCCCCGAAACTGTTGTCCCAGCCACATCAGGAGGAAAACAACAGTCAAGGACCAGGTAATCAGGCTAAGGAAGGAAGGAGGAGGGGACAACCGGGAAATGACCGTGAAGTATGTGAAGAACTCAACAAGAGATTCAAAGAAGTGTTCACAGGGGGAGACAAAAGGGGACTCCAGAAAGACGGAAGGTGGGGCACACCACCAAGTGCTGGACAACAGTGCACACAACCGAGGAAGAAGTGAAGAGGTTTCTGAGTGAGCTAGATACCTCAAAGGCAATGGGCCAGATAACATCCCCCCATGGGTATTGGAAGAAGGGGGAGCAGAGGCGCTATGTGTACCCCTAACAACAATATTCAATACATCTATCGAAACAGGGAGATTGCCTGAGGCATGGAAGACGCAAATGTAGTCCCAATTTTTAAAAAAAAGGAGACAGACATGAAGCATTAAACTACAGACCGTGTCACTGACATGTATAGTATGCAAAATCATGGAGAAGATTACCCAGGAGAAGAGTGGTGGAACACCTAGAAAGGAATGATTCATCCAGCAGCCAGCAGGGTTTTTCAGGGAGGGGAAATCCTGTGTCACAAACCTACTGGAGTTCTATGACATGGTGACAGCAGTAAGACAAGAGAGAGGGGGTGGGTGGATTTGCATTTTTTTTGGGGACTGCAAGAAGGCGTTTGACACAGTTCCACACAAGAGATTGGTGCAAAAAAGGAGGACCAAGAGGGATAACGGGGAAGGCACTACAATGGATCGGGGAATACTTGTCAGGAAGACAGCAGCGAGTCATGGTACGTGGCGAGGTGTCAGAGTGGGCACCTGTGACCAGCGGGGTCCCGCAGGGGTCAGTCCTAGGACCAGTGCTGTTTCTGGTATTTGTGAAAGACTGACGGAAGGAATAGACTCTGAGGGTGTCCTGTTTTGCAGATGACGTGAAGTTGTGAGAAGAAAACACTCGATCGAAGACCAGGCAGAACTACAAAGGGATCTGGACAGGCTGCAGACCTGGTCCAGCAATGGGTCCTGGAGTTCAATCCCACCAAGTGCAAAGTCATGAAGATTGGGAAGGGCAAAGAAGGTCGCAGACGGAGTACAGTCTAGGGGGTCAGAGACTACAAACCTCACTCAAGGAAAAAGATCTTGGGGTGAGTATAACACCAGGCACATCTCCTGAAGCGCACATCAACCAAATAACTGCTGCAGCATATGGGCGCCTAGCAAACCTCAGAACAGCATTCCCACATCTTAATAAGGAATCGTTCAGGACCCTGTACACCGTATACGTTAGGCCCATATTGGAGTAGCGGCACCAGTTTGGAACCCACCCTAGCCCGCTGTAAAGAAACTAGAGAAAGTGCAAAAGGGTTTGCCCCAAGTCTAGTCCCCGAGCTAAGAGGTATGTCCACGAGGGGAGGTTAAGGGAAAAACAACCTGACGACACTGGAGGACGAAGAGTAGGGGGGGGATGATAACGATTTTCAAAATACTGAAGGAATTGACAAGGTGGACAAAGGGGGTTCCAGAGAATGGGCACAGCAACAAGGGGGGCACATTGGGAAATGAAGACACAGATGAATCACGGGATTTGGAGTATTTCTTCAGCCACAGGTAGTCAGGGGAAAGGGAAAAGTTTGGGGGAAAAAGATGTAGTGGGGGGCAAATCCCTACTAGCTTAAGCAAGGTACTAAAGCTATGGGTTTGGGGGAAATGACCTATGGGGGACCCGTGAAGAGGGGGGGGGCCCGGGGCTTGGACTCGACCATGCAACCTCAACTAGGTGAGTACACACACACCACACACCACATACACGTTAAGAGGAAAAAGGTATACAAGACACAGGAGCCCGGAAATAAAGAGGGTTGCCGAAACGAAAAAGATGGATAAGGGGGGGCCCCCCGGGAATACGAGAATGACATAGCATCAAAAGCCAAATCTGACCCAAAGCTGTTGTACAGCTACATCAGGAGGAAAACAACAGTCATGGACCAGGTAATCAAGCTGAAGAAGGAAGGAAGGAGAGATCACAAGAAACGACCAAGAAATATGTGTATAGCTCAACACGAGATTTTAGGAAGTATTTACGGTGGAGACAGGACTCCAGCAAGCCGGAATGGTAGCATATACCAACAAGTGCTAAACACACTACACACAACTGATGAGGAGGTGAAGAGGAAGCTAAGCAAACCTTAAAGGCGGTGGGACCTGACATCTCTCCATCGGTCCTGAGAGAGGGAGCAGAGGCACTGTGTGAGCAACTAACAACAATCTTCAACATATGTATCGAAACAGGGTGGCTATATGAGGTGAGGAAGACAGAAAATGTAGTCCCAGTTTATAAGAAAGGAGATGGACAGGCAGCATTAATCTACAGACCAATGTCACTGACATGTATAGTATGCAAAGTCATGGAGAAGCTTATCAGAGAAAGAGCTTATACACGATAACCAGCACGGTTTCAGGAAGGGAAATCCTGTGTAATAAACCTAACTGAGTTTTATGACTGCAAGAAGGCTTTTGACACAGTTTTGCACAAGAGATTACTGTAAAAGCTAGAGGAGCAAGCAGGAATAACAGGAAAGGCCCTGCAGTGGATCAAGAATACCTGATAGGAAGGAAACAATGAGTGATGTTACATGACGAAGTGTTGGGAGTGCGCGCATGTGACGAGCAGGGCTTCACAACGGTCAGTCTTAAGGTCTGTGCTGTTTCTGGCATATATGAATGACATGACGGAATAAATAGACTCTGAGGTGTCCTGTTTCCAGACGACATATAAAGCTAATGTGGAGAATTCTAGCAGATGAGGATCAGGCAGGACTACAAAGCGATCTGTACAGACTGCAAGTTTGGTCCAACAATTGGCTCCTGCAGTTGAACCCCACCAGTGCAAAGTCATGAACACTGGGAATATGTGGTATTTTCGGTGAGATGAATGCATAAATTTAATGAAATAAAAGACCACTGTATGGTAAGAGTTTGCATGCAAAGAATATGTTACAATTTATTTTGCGTATGTCACACTCCCATATAAACTGCCTCCTAACCAGTGAACCAGGTGCTAAGGTTTTAACGATCAATAGGGTACCCGTCGTTCAATCAGAACCTTGGCTCATTGACCAATCACAGGCAAGCCCGCCAAAGCTGAAGCAATGTGATTCACTTTCGGACTTGCCTACCTGCTGGTTGAGTACGGTGCGCTCTCTCTGGCTTCTGCTTTGCCATCTGCTGCCGTGGTGTAGACTTATTATTCTGTCTGCACATATTGTGCATAGTGTGCATATCTGTATATACTGGGTGAAGGCAAAATATGCATTACAGTCTACTTCTAAGCTTTTGCTCCAATTCCCATTACGACCAAGTCTCACACAGGAACACAAGAAAGAAGGAACACTGCAACAGGCCTACTGACCCATGCAAAACAGGTTCATGTCTCTCCCCCTCCCCTGGATTAGCCCAATGACCCACCTAGTCATGGTCACTTACACTTAAGGAAGGAGCAAGGCATCAAGGCCCAACTCACACCCACCCACACGCACTCATGTATTTATCTAACCTAGTTTTAAAACTACATAACGTTTTAGCCTCTATAACTGTACTCTGGAGTTTGTTCCACTCATCCACAACTCTATTACCAAACCAGTGCTTTCCTATATCTTTCCTGAATCTGAATTTTTCCAACTTGAAATAATTGCTGCGAGTCCTGTCTTGGCTGGAAATTTTCAGCACACTATTTCATTCCCTTTATTAATCCTGTTTTCCATTTATACACCTCGATCATATCCCCCTAATTCTACGCCTTTCGAGAGAGTGCAGATTCAGGGACCTCAGTCTATCCTCATACGGAAGACTTCTGATACATTGGATCAATTTTGTCATCCTCCTCTGTACGTTTTCCAGTTCCTTCTAGATCCATTCTGTAATACGATGGCCAGAACTGTGCAACATAGTCTAAATGAGGCCTAACCAAGGACATATAGAGTTGAAGAACAACCTGAGGACTTCTGTTATTTATACTTCTAGATATGAAGCCAAGGATTCTGTTAACTTCATTGTGAACACTAATGCACTGTTGTCTTGGTTTTAGATTACTGCTACCCAGAACTCCTAAATCCTTTTCGCAATCAGTAGTATCACGAACTACATTATTTAGTTTATATGTGGCATGTCCAACATTCAAAGCTTTACATTTGTCTATCTTAAACTGCATCTGCCACTTCCCCGACCATTGCATCAGTCTATTCAAATCATCCTGGAGTGCTCTAGTGTCCTCATTAGAATGAATTGGCCGGCCTATTTTGGTGTCATCAGCAAATTTGCTTATGTCGTTATTTATTCCCTCATCTATGTCGGTAATATAAATTGTGAACAACAACGGGCCCAACACTGACCGCTGCGGAACACCGCTTGTGACATGCCCCCATTCTGATTCCTCCCCATTTATGCAAACTCTCTGCTGCCTATTTGTCAGCCATGCCTCTACCCAGGAAAAAAATTCTCCTCCTATTCCACGTGCCTTAAATTTCCTCAAAAGCCTTTGATATGGAACTCTATGGAAAGCCTTACTGAAGTTCATATACACAATATCATATTCATTACCATGATCTACCTCCTCAAACACCTTAGTGAAAAAAGTTAGTAAATTTGTAACACAGGAAAACCCCTTTGTAAAACCATGTTGAGATTCATTAATCAATTTATGCCTATCAAGATGGCTACGAATTGCTTCGGCAATTATTGATTCCATAAATTTTCCCACTATGAAGGTAAGGCTTATTGGTCTATAGTTCGAAGCCAAGGACCTGTCACCTGCCTTGTAAATAGGAATTACATTTGCCATTTTCCACTT
Organism: Cherax quadricarinatus; assembly: GCF_026875155.1. Lineage (NCBI taxonomy): Eukaryota > Metazoa > Arthropoda > Malacostraca > Decapoda > Parastacidae > Cherax > Cherax quadricarinatus. The sequence continues at coordinate 45,298,314 of NC_069407.1, read as the reverse complement.
ATCAGGCACTATGCCAGTTTGTAGTGATATGTTAAAAAGATTAGCCAAAGGTATGCTAAGTTCCTCTTTACATTCCTTTAACATCCTTGCAAACAGTTCATCAGGACCTGGGGATTTGTTAGGTTTTAGTTTCTCTATTTGTCTGAGGACCATGTCACTAGTTACCGCAGTCGTGCATAGTTTATTATCATCCTGTTCTACATAATCTATTTTTTCAGGAATTTCGCTAGTATTTTCCTGGGTGAAAACTGAGAAGAAGCATTGAAAATTTCACACATATCCTTATCACTGTCAGTGATCTGACCTGAGTTACTCTTATGTGAGCCAATCTTGTCCCTAATCTTACTTCTGTATACCTGAAAGAACCCTTTTGGGTTAGTCTTCGAATCCGTTGCGACCTTAGCCTCATAATCCCTTTATACTTTTTCTTATTCCTTTTTTTATTTCTCTCTTTAATTGAATATATTGATTTCTTAACTGCCCATCCCCTCTTTTGATACGTCTATATATGCCTCTCTTTTGGCCAGTGAAATGTTTTAATCTATTGTTCATGCATTTGGGATCATTTTTGTTAGATCTAATTTCCCTACTCGGAACAAAAGTTGTCTGGGCAGCTAGAACTATGCTCTGAAAAACGTCATATTGGCAACCAAGATCACCTTCCTGACCCATAATCAGGTCATCCCAATTTACCCCACCCAGGTAATTTCTCAGTCTCATGAAATCGGCCAAGCGAAAGTTTGGGACAGAGATCTGATTGCAGTTATCTGGGTAATTCCATGATATACTGAAACAGTGATTTGTGATCACTTTCCCCAAGCTCTCATTAACCTCAAGATTATTAATTAGTGACTCTTTGTTGGCAAGAACGAAGTCAAGCAGATTCTTTCCTCTAGTTGGTTCTGTTACAAACTGTTCTAAAAAGCAATCCTGAACCGTATCAAGAAAGTCACTAGACTCAAGATTTCCTGTCATATTGTTCCAATCGGTTTGTCTGAAGTTAAAATCTCCCATTAACACAACATTATCGTATCTAGATGCCTTGTGAATTTTGTCCCATAACAGCTTACTGCACTCCCTATCAAGGTTTGGGGGCCTATAAATCACACCAAAAATTAATTTGTCACGACCCTCGAGAAACTGTTGCCAAACAGATTCTGTGTCCAATGTTTCTAATCTTATATCATGTTTAAGATAACAATTTAAATTATCTCCGACTTACAGCGCCACTCCACCACCCTTCCTGTTGACCCTATCAGTGTGGAATAGTTTATAACCCTGTATGTTGCGTTCAGAAAGCATTTCTCTATCTTTCAGGTTGAACCAGGTCTCGGTTATACCAATAATATCTATATTATCTGCACTTGCAAGTAATCTTACCTCATCTATATTATTTTTTAGACTCCTACTATTTGTATAGTAAACCTTAAGGGAGCTAATCACTCACTGCTCTCTACTATCTCTCTTTGTTTGTTGATCAATTGATTTGCCTTTACTAGCAACTTTATTTTGAATATTGATTTTAAACATATCCCTGAGGTATCCTGGTAATTTCTGCTGTTTTCAACCCTAATACTGCAGCCTGATTGCTTCCCACAAACACCCATACCAGTATAATCTTGCATACATATCATATTTGCCATAGAATTTGTCCCAGTTATCAATGAATGGGATTGCAAGTTCCTTGCAGTACCTGTCTAGCCAGCAATTTATACCAATTGCCCTAGACATCCCTTCATTGCCCACTCCTTTTCTAGGCAAGATGCTGCATATGACTGGGATCCCTCCCTTAGACCTGACTACTTCTATGGCTGACCTGTACTTATCCAGCAGCTCCTGTCTCCTGCCCTTCCCAGTGTCATTACCCCCAGCACTAAGACAGATAATGAGCTTGTTCCCATTATCTAACATAATATTATCCATCCTGCTGACTATGTCACCAACACCAGCTCCTGGGTGTTGGACCATACAAAAAGCATGGTCCACATATCTTACCTGAGAATCTCCTACAATTAGAACATTCTTACCTTGTTTAGCAGGGGAATCAGAAGTACCTTCAGCTTCACTAACCACTGAAGTACACTCGTCCTGGAGAACAGAGAATCGATTTCCTACTTTCACATCTTCTCTATTAACCCTCCTTATCTTCCTTCTTCCTGAACTGTGAACCACTTGCTACTTAAAGTGGCTGCCACTCTCACTGCTGGTGACCATTTCCTCCTTACCAGCTAAAACCATCTCACATTCACTCCCAAATCCAAGTAGGTGAAGCTTCAGCCTCATATTTTCCTCCTGAAGAAGTAGAACCTCCTTCAACACTTGAGCCTGAGATTCTAAAACACTACAACAAGCCATGGAACTTGGTAACTCCCCATGCTAAATCCCAAGAGCTTAGGCAGGTATGACCACACATTACCACTGACCTCACAGGCCATTCTTTACTTGTGTTCGTAATATGGGAGCTCGGTCCGGGCGCTGGAGCTGGAGCTAGAGCTGGTCTTGGTATCGGTCAGATTGCATCGCTATCACCTTTTGTATTGCCTGTCAGCCTTGCTAGTTTTTTGGGTCATGAAGTAGGTAATGGTAAAGTAGCCCAAAATTTGCTAAAATTCTTGCCATTAAAAATTACCCATACCTCATGATAGTTTTTTAGGAATGGTAGGTTTCTACAGACGATTCTATAAGAACTTTGCAGATGTTGTAGCCCCCCCTAACCTCACTTACAAGTCAGAAACAAAAATTTCAGTGGACCCCAGAGTGTCAACATGCATTTAATAAAGCCAAATGGCTACTTTGTACTGCACCCATTCTCCTGTCTCCCGATTTTTCTAAACCTCTTGTATTACAAGTTGATGCATGCGAATTAGGGATAGGGGCAGTACTCCTACAAAAATCCAGGGCAGAGTGGTTGCAGCCTGTCGCTTACTTCTCTGCCAAGTATCAACCTCACCAAAGGGCTTATGCCACAATTGAGAAAGAAGCCCTAGCTCTGATATTTGCATTGGAACATTTCGAGGTCTACATGGGGCAGTCGTTCCAAGTAGTCACAGTCTACAGCGATCACAATCCTCTGGTTTACCTCAACGCTATGAAAAACCACAACATGTGTCTGATGAGATGGAGTCTCAGGTTGCAACCTTACACTAAATTCATCCATATTGCTGGCAAGGAAAATAAGCTGGCCGATTCCCTTTCCCGTGTTTAATTCAGGTTAGGATGTGTTAGGGACCATATTGGTAGCTTAGCTCTTTTTCCCCCTTTATAAAATGTTTTTTAATGATGTCAGTGACTTTTTTTTTAGTGAGGGGACATTCTGCTGCCGTCTGCAGGTGTCTTGAACCAACGTTAACCACACTGTTTGCTGTCTCGCTCTAGGGTAGAGTTTGACTTTAAGTCTCGAGAAAAGTTGTGCCCCATCTAATGAATTGGATGATTGAGAGGAAAGGCAGTTTCATTATTGTTCAGTGTCATGGTGGCATGCTAACTATGGAGGTGGAGGCCCAGTCCTGGCTATCAGAGCCCTTTTGGAGCAGGGGTGTGGCATGCAAAGAGTATGTTACAATTTATTCGGCGTATGTCACACTCCCATATAGGCTGCCTCCCAACCAGTGAACCGGGTGCTAAAGGTTTAATGATCAATAGAGTACTCATCATTAAATCAGTACCTTGGTTCATTGACCAATCACAGGCAATCCCACCAAAGCTGAAGCAATGTGGTTCACTTGCAGTAAGCATTGGCAGACTTGCCTACCTGCTATATGAGTATGGTGCATTCTCTCTGGCTTCTGCTTTGCCATCGGTCACTGTGGTGTACACTTATTATTCTCTCTGTACATATTGCTCGTAAGGCAAAATGTACATTATAGCCTACTGCTGAGTTTTGTTTGCTCCTGTTCCCATTACGACCAGGTCTCACAAGCCATTCTTTACTTGTGTTCGTAATAATACTCAAATCATATCTTCGCTGATGACAGCTTAAGACACCTGCACCCTCTGCCAGGGGAGTCTCACCTCCGTTGTCTGCTATCTAATTACCCACCATGGCTGGAAAGAGGTGATTATAACCAGGATTAATACTTGCCCTTTTAATATAATGACCGCTGTTTCAAGGATATCACCTGGAAAGTCATGGGGGAATCTCATCTGTGTTTGAGCAAAGGCCCAGTGATCACAGCCTTGAATGGTTAGCGCTATTCACCTGACATCGACCGTAGGCACTGCAGTGGTAATTAGTCATATGTCAGGTAAAACATTGACTTAACCTGATTTATTGTAATGGGAGCTGGTGACGTTACAACATTAAAGAGAGGTTGATATCGTTGGTTGGAGATGGAGAATGACGTCGGATGTCTTCACTTCTGTCATCTGCTTGGCACATGGAACATCTGATGACTATCACCTCGTTAATAGCCTGTAATTATTCATGGCAGGAAGAGTGTCCACAATTCTTCCTGGATATTGTCAGTGCTACGACACAGAATTATGTTGCACATGAAATGCCATGACTGTTTCAACGTTCAGTGCTGCATGGCCCGGTTACAGATACCCGGTCACTTCTGTCACGTCTTACTAGTTGAATTCAAACTGCAATCTGCTTATTGCAGCCTCTCACCTTTTATATATGGGCAGATATCTACTGGCATAGTGTCTACAGGAGTTAGGTGCCGGCTCTGGTGATACAATACAATGAAAACGAGTGGATTCCTTGAGTTTGAGGAGTGGGCTGTGAAGTATAACACCCCTAGGTGTATTATGAAGTTTGAGGCAAATTATCTCTAATTTTTTCCCAGTCCTGGGAAATAGCAATATCCCCAGACAAACACATGGGTGTGAAAGGTTGCAGAGATTTCTGCAAGGAGGGAAGAGGTCTTATAATCATTGCAATCTAAATACTGCTTAGTAAGATACACATGTTAAGATTAATGGATATTTCTGGTATGCTCTAATTTAAAACTGCTGAATGCAGGATGCTTGGCTGTAAGATATGTGAGCTTCATCTCTGCTAGTGCAAAAAAAAATGGTTCTGACCCTCTAACCCACTCTGCCCTGCCAGTGTGGGAAATTGGAGAGAGGGATCATTGCCCCCCTGTTTGGAGAAAAATCTCTCCATAAGAAAGGTCAAAGAAGACTGCTGATGGAGTACAGGTTAGGGGGCCAAAGGCTGCAAACCTCACTCAAAGAAAAGGATCCTGGGATGAGTGTCGTACCGAGTACATTTTCTGAGGCATACATCAAACAAATAACTGCTGCAGCATATGGGTGCCTGGCAATCCTAAGACCTAAGAACAGCGTTTCGACATCTGAGTAAGGAGTCATTCAAGACACTGTACACTGTGTACGTCAGGTCCATATTTGAGTATGCATCACCAGTATGGTACCCACACCTGGCCAAGCACATCAAGAAATTTTAGAAAGAGCAAAGGTTTGCAACAAGACTAGTCCCGGAGATAAGGGGTATGTCCTACGAGGAGAATTTAAGGGAAATCAACCTGATGACACTGGAGGACAGGAGGGATAGTAGTGACATGATAATGACATATTAAATACTAAGAGGAATTGACAAGGTAGATAGGTACAGACTGGTTTGAAGATGGGGCACAGCAACAAAGTGGTCACTTCTGGAAGCTGAAGACTCAGATGAGTCACAGAGATGTTAGGAAGTATTTCTTAAGTCTTAGAATTGTCAGGAAGTGGAACAATCTGGAGTGATGTAGTGCATGCAGGCAGGGCCAGAAGCTGTGACTCGACCCCTGCAACCACAAATAAGTGAATACAAATAGGTGAGTATACACACACACACGCACACACACACATACACATACACATACACACACACACACAACCACATATAGGTGAGTACACACACACACACACACACACACACACACACACACACACACACACACACACACACACAACACGCGCGCACTCACGCACGCACGCACACACTTATATACAACAGGCCAAGTGTCTAATCGACATGTGCCTAGGACAGAATGGTAACTAACTAACAAACACACACACACACACACACACACACACACACACATCCATATACACTAACCCACCAACCCACACTCATCAACACCCTACAGGCACACACACTCGCCCACAAACAAACTTACACACATACATACAAGCCCCTGAAACCACATATAGCTGAGTACACCCACACACACCTACCAGTTTCCTGACGTGAGATGTAAAATCTTGGCATTTATAAACACAGAACTCAAACTGACATTACAAGTGGGAACTACTGATAAGACAGAAAAGCAAAGGAGCTGATAAGGAACTGCCAGAGCTCGCCAGGAGACTGCTGGAATGACACAGAACATAATGAGGTGACTACCACATGCAAGAACTTGCAATGAGATACCTGACCTGAAAATCAAAGAAGCCAGAGAAAGTGATAAAGATAGAAGGATTGGAAAACAACAGACAGGAGCTTCATGCACAAGAAGCAAAAATGAAAGATGGAAATGACTACCATCTCTCAGTCCATAGGATGGAGCATCAAGCCGTCAAACCTTGAAGGTACTACCCACCCCTCCTTCCATCGTGTGTATACTCACCTAGTTGAGGTTGCAGGGGTCGAGTCCTAGCTCCTGGCCCCGCCTCTTCACTGTGTGTGTGCGTGTGTGTGTGTGCGTGTGTGTGTGTGTGTGTGTGTGTGTGTGTGTGTGTGTGTGTGTGTGTGTGCGTGTGTGTGTGTGTGTGTGTGTGTGTGTGTGTGTGTTACTCACCTAGTTCTCACCTAGTTGAGGTTGCGGGGGTCGAGTCCGAGCTCCTGGTACCGCCTCTTCACTGGTCGCTACTAGGTCACTCTCCCTGAACCGTGAGCTTTATCATACCTCTGCTTAAAGCTATGCATGGATCCTGCCTCCACTACATCGCTTCCAAAACTATTCCACTTACTGATTACTCTGTAGCTGAAGAAATACTTCCTAACATCCCTGTGATTCATCTGTGTCTTCAACTTCCAACTGTGTCCCCTTGTTACTGTGTCCAATCTCTGGAACATCCTGTCTTTGTCCACCTTGTGTGTGTGTGTGTGTGTACTCACCTAGTTGAGGTTGCGGGGGTCGAGTACGAGCTCCTGGCCCCGCCTCTTCACTGATCGCTACTAGGTCACTCTCCCTGAGCCGTGAGCTTTATCATACCTCTGCTTAAAGCTATGTATGGATCCTGCCTCCACTACATCGCTTCCCAAACTATTCCACTTACTGACTACTCTGTGGCTGAAGAAATACTTCCTAACATCCCTGTGATTCATCTGTGTCTTCAGCTTCCAACTGTGTCCCCTTGTTACTGTGTCCAATCTCTGGAACATCCTGTCTTTGTCCACCTTGTCAATTCCTCTCAGTATTTTGTATGTCGTTATCATGTCCCCCCTATCTCTCCTGTCCTCCAGTGTCGTCAGGTTGATTTCCCTTAACCTCTCCTCGTAGGACATACCTCTTAGCTCTGGACTAGTCTTGTTGCAAACCTTTGCACTTTCTCTAGTTTCTTCACGTGCTTGGCTAGGTGTGGGTTCCAAACTGGTGCCGCATACTCCAATATGGGCCTAACATACACGGTGTACAGGGTCCTGAATGATTCCTTATTAAGATGTCGGATGCTGTTCTGAGGTTTGCTAGGCGCCCATATGCTGCAGCAGTTATTTGGTTGATGTGCGCTTCAGGAGATGTGCCTGGTGTTATACTCACCCCAAGATCTTTTTTCCTTGAGTGAGGTTTGTAGTCTCTGACCCCCTAGACTGTACTCCGTCTGCGCGCCTTCTTTGCCCTTCCCCAATCTTCATGACTTTGCACTTGGTGGGATTGAACTCCAGGAGCCAATTGCTGGACCAGGTCTGCAGCCTGTCCAGATCCCTTTGTAGTTCTGCCTGGTCTTCGATCGAGTGAATTCTTCTCATCAACTTCACGTCATCTGCAAACAGGGACACCTCAGAGTCTATTCCTTCCGTCATGTCGTTCACAAATACCAGAAACAGCACTGGTCCTAGGACTGACCCCTGCGGGACCCCGCTGGTCACAGGTGCCCACTCTGACACCTCGCCACGTACCATGACTCGCTGCTGTCTTCCTGACAAGTATTCCCTGATCCATTGTAGTGCCTTCCCTGTTATCCCTGCTTGGTCCTCCAGTTTTTGCACCAATCTCTTGTGTGGAACTGTGTCAAACGCCTTCTTGCAGTCCAAGAAAATGCAATCCACCCACCCCTCTCTCTCTTGTCTTACTGCTGTCACCATGTCATAGAACTCCAGTAGGTTTGTGACACAGGATTTCCCGTCCCTGAAACCATGTTGGCTGCTGTTGATGAGATCATTCCTTTCTAGGTGTTCCACCACTCTTCTCCTGATAATCTTCTCCATGATTTTGCATACTATACATGTCAGTGACACTGGTCTGTAGTTTAATGCTTCATGTCTGTCTCCTTTTTTAAAGATTGGGACTACATTTGCTGTCTTCCATGCCTCAGGCAATCTCCCTGTTTCGATAGATGTATTGAATATTGTTGTTAGGGGTACACATAGCGCCTCTGCTCCCTCTCTCAATACCCATGGGGAGATGTTATCTGGCCCCATTGCCTTTGAGGTATCTAGCTCACTCAGAAGCCTCTTCACTTCTTCCTCGGTTGTGTGCACTGTGTCCAGCACTTGGTGGTGTGCCCCACCTCTCCGTCTTTCTGGAGTCCCTTCTGTCTCCTCTGTGAACACTTCTTTGAATCTCTTGTTGAGTTCTTCACATACTTCACGGTCATTTCTTGTTGTCTCTCCTCCTTCCTTCCTTAGCCTGATTACCTGGTCCTTGACTGTTGTTTTCCTCCTGATGTGGCTGTACAACAGTTTCGGGTCATATTTGTCTTTCGCTGCTATGTCATTTTCATATTGTCTTTGGGCCTCCCTTCTTATCTGTGCATATTCGTTTCTGGCTCTACGACTGTTCTCCTTATTCTCCTGGGTCCTTTGCCTTCTATATTCTCCATTCCCTAGCACACTTGGTTTTTGCCTCCCTGCACCTTTGGGTAAACCATGGGCTCATCCTGGCTTTTTCATTAATCCTGTTACCCTTGGGTACAAACCTCTCCTCAGCCTCCTTGCATTTTGTTGCTACATATTCCATCATCTCATTAACTTGCTTCCCTGCCAGTTCTCTGTCCCACTGAACCCCGTTCAGGTAGTTCCTCATTCCTGTGTAGTCCCCTTTCTTGTAGTTTGGCTTCATTCGTCCTGGCCTTCCTGCTTCTCCCTTAATTTGTAGCTCTACTGTGTATTCGAAGCTTAAAACCACATGGTCACTGGCCCCAAGGGGTCTTTCATATGTGATGTCCTCGATATCTGCACTACTCAAGGTGAATACTAAGTCCAGCCTTGCTGGTTCATCCTCTCCTCTCTCTGTTGTAGTGTCCCTTACGTGTTGGCACATGAAGTTTTCCAGTACCACCTCCATCATCTTAGCCCTCCATGTATCTTGGCCCCCATGTGGGTCCAAGTTCTCCCAATCGATCTCCTTGTGGTTAAAGTCACCCATGATCAGGAGCTTTGCCCTGCATGCATGAGCTCTTCTGGCCACTCTAGCCAGTGTGTCAACCATCGCTCTATTGCTCTCGTCGTTCTCTTGCCTTGGCCTCCTGCTGTTCTGTGGTGGGTTATACATCACTGCTATTACCACCTTGGGACGTCCAGAGTGAAGTGTTCCCACTATGTAATCACTTTCTTCTCCGCTGTCTCCTCTCTCCAGCTCATCAAAATTCCAGCGATTTTTGATCAGCAACGCCACTCCTCCACCCCCCCTGTTCCCTCTGTCTTTCCTCAGGATTTGGTATCCCGTTGGAAAGATGGCATCTGTTATCATACCTGTAAGCTTGGTTTCTGTGAGAGCTATGATGTCCGGTGATGCTTCTTTGACTCTTTCATGCCACTCCTCCCACTTATTTGTTATTCCATCAGCGTTTGTGTACCATATCTTCAGTTTCCTTTCCAACACTGTGGTTTGGGGGGCCTGTGAGGGTGGGAGACCTGGTGGCATACTGTGGGATTCTATAGCTCGGTGTTGGGTGGAGGCTGTGGGTATGGATTGTAGTGTGTGTTGGGATGGTGTGATAGGTTGTATGGTTCTGAGAGTAGTTGTGTGTGTGCTTGCCCTTGCTGTTCTGTTCTGCTCTGACTGACCTCTGCTGGTTCCCTCCTTGTCTCTTTTCCTAGCTCCTTTCGCATTTTTGTCCTCTCCCTCAGCTGCTGTCGTTCTGATTTTGTTCTGTCTCTGTCTAGGATCACCCTCTTGTGTGTGTGTGTGTGTGTGTGTGTGTGTGTATGTGTGTGTGTGTGTGTGTGTGTGTGTGTGTGTGTGTGTGTGTGTGTGTGTGTGTGTGTGTGTGTGTACTCACCTATTTATACTCACCTATTTGTGGTTGCAGGGGTCGAGGCTCAGCTCCGGGCTCCGCCACTTCACATGTCGCTACTAGGTCCTTTCTCTCCCTGCTCCATGAGCTTTATCATACCTCCTTTATACCTTTGAAGAGTTTCGAGAGTTTATCTACTCTCTGAGCCCGGCCATGGGCCAGGCTTGTTTGGTGCTTGCCTGATCAACCAGGCTGTTGCTGCTGGAGGCCCGCTGCCCCACATATCCATTACAGCCTGGTTGATCTGGCACCTGGTGAAGATACTTGTCCAGTTTCCTCTTGAAGGCTTCTCGTCGTAAAACTATGTATGGTTCCTGCCTCCACTACATCACTTGACAGACTATTCCACTTCCTAACAACTCTGTGACTGAAGAAATACTTCCTAACATCCCTTTGACTCATCTGAGTCTTCAACTTTAAATTGTGACCCCTTGTTTCTGTGTCCCATCTCGGGAACATCCTGTCTCTGTCCACCTTATCTATTTCTCGCATTATTTTGTATGTCGTTATCATGTCTCCCCTAAACCTCCTGTCCTCCAGTTACGTCAGGCCGTTTTCCCTTAACCTTTCTTCGTAGTACATTTCCCTTAGCTCTGGAACTAGCCTTGTTGCAAATCTTTGCACTTTCTCTAATTTCTTGACGTGCTTGACCAGATGTGGGTTCCAAACTGGTGCTGCATACTCCAGTATGGGCCTGACGTACACTGTGTACAGCCTTGATTAATTACTTACTGAGGTATCGGAATGCTATTTTCAGGTTTGCCAGGCACCCATATGCTGCAGCAGTTATCTAGTTGTTGTGTACTTCCGGAAACGTGATCGGTATTATACTCACCTCAAGATCCTTTTCCTTGAGTGAGGTTTGCAATCTTTGGCCACCTAGCCTATACTCTGTCTGCTGTCTTTTTTGCCCTTCCCGATATTCATGACTTTGCATTTGGCGGGGTTAAATTCGAGAAGCCACTTGCTGGACCATGCGTCCAGCCTGTCCAGGTCTCTTTGTAGTCCTCATCTGATTTAATTCTCCTCATTAACTTCACATCATCTGCGAACAGGGACACCTCTGAGTCTATCCCTTCCATCATGTCATTCACATATACCAAAAATAGCACTGGCCGTAGGACCGACCCCTGTGGGTCCCCGCTCGCCACAGGTGCCCACTGTGATACCTCATCACGTACCATGACTCGATGTTGCCTCCCTGTCAGGTATTCTCTGATCCATTGTAGTTCCCTTCCTCTGTGTGTGTGTATGTGTGTGTGTGTGTGTGTGTGTGTGTGTGTGTGTGTGTGTGTGTGTGTGTGTGTGTGTGTGTGTGTGTGTGTTAGTGTTATCATCACGCTTGGCTGTGTGCTCTGACTGCACCTTCCATCATCAGATGATATCACTCCCCACACTACACTTTCCTCCCATCCTGATTTATTCTCTCACTTCCTTCTGTCCTTTTATAAGTTTCTTGTCCCATCTTCTCACCAGCTTTATGATTCCTTTAAATTTAAAATAATCATCCACATGCAGTTTCTTACAGCAAACATGAGTTTCTTTTCTAGATTATTTATATATTTCTTCATATTATATATACCTTCATAAAATATTTGTAATTATAACCTTACTTTGTAAAGGGGTGGACCGGTAAGCCAGCGGAAGGCCTCGATCAGATGATCAAAAGCTCCAGCTGCGGTTCATCATGGAATCGAATTTCTCTTCTTTGCCAGGGAGGCGCTACACTCTGTGAACTGAGGTTACTCTGCCTCTGGTTATTAAACATATGATGTGTCTTTACACACACACACACACACTCACACACACACACACACACACACACACTTGGGGCCAGGAGCTGAGTCTCGATCCCTGCAACTACAATTAGGTGAGTACACACACAGAACGTCCACGTGTATGTTTCCAGGAATTAATCCCAGGACGTCCTCGGCGAGTGTCAAGTCTGTGTGGGATTAATATATCACTGAGCCAAAAGAAGAAAGAGAGAGAGAGAGAGAGAGAGAGAGGAGAGAGAGAGAGAGAGAGAGAGAGAGAGAGAGAGAGAGAGAGAGAGAGAGAGAGAGAGGAAGGAAGGAAGGAAGGACTATGTGGTGGTAGTGGTGGCAGAAGTAGTAACAAAGGAATATCGGAGGAGTGTATAGAAGAGATAACAGGCTCAAAATCCTGATGAAGTTGACATTTATGATTGTGTAATCATACGATGCGACAGAAAGTGTCAATAGGCAGTGAGGAAGAAAGTGTGAATGATGGTGATGGGATAAATAGTGGCTGATAGGGTGGATGGAATAGGTGAGAGCATGGAAACGATGAAGTTAGAGTACGCCATGACACACTCCCATGCCACCAGTTAAGTCACCCACCACCATCATCATACCACCATCACCACACCACCACCACCCGACCGCCATCCATCACCACCACCAACACCACACAATCATCACCACCACCGACACCGACCACCACACCACCACACACCACCACCATCAACTACCACCATCACCACCACCATCACCACCACCATCACACCACCATCTCACCACATCACCACCACCACCACCACCATCATCACCACCATCACCCACCACCATCACCACCACCATCACCACCATCACCACCACCATCACCACCACCACACGCCACCATCACCACCACCACCACAATCATCACCACCATCACCACCACCATCACCACCACCATCACCACAACCTAACACTAGCACCATAACAGCCACCAAAATCTTACACCGCCTCCACCTCACCCTTATACAACCACCACCACCATCACCACCACTTGAACTACACACCACCAACCACTATCCCTCTCTCTCCATCACACCTCTGTGAAGCCACAACTTCATCACATGGCCGCTTTCCTACGTCTTACAGTCACTCTAGAGTGTTAACTGAGACCAGACATCAGCTCATACTCTTCACGTACACATTCTGAAGATAACTGGTTCCTTGAAATATAATGTTTCTGTATATTTAACACAGAACAAACAATAGAAATTTTACCATATATATGGCATGGAAACACAGGGGAAATAGAAGGTACGTTACGCAGGGATAAGTTCTCCGGACAATAATCCGTGAGTGAGCCACTGAGCCAAATGAGCCCAATAATAACCTGATCTCATCTGGAAAGAGACCCACAGCTCCGAGGTTTCTTGTCTCTTAGGTCTCCATGTCATATTTCTTTTCTGTCTTCGTTGCTTTCGTCTCTGCTGTCATGCACGCACAATGCAACTCAAGCCAAGGCAGACAAACATGCACAAGTCAGAGTGAGATGATCCAGGTTCTCCTGACTCTGCCACTCTAGCTTATCAAATCATCTCTCAGAGGCAGATTTTACATATAAAAACACCAGTCGTTTTTTTATGTATAAAATGTATTTGTTCACAAGGCTCGAAGTTGAATTATTATACAGGAGTGTCACTTTGTGACAGTTCACTTTGTGACAGTTCACTTTGTGACAGTTCACTTTGTGACAGTTTACTTTGTGACAGTTCACTTTGTGACAGTTCACTTTGTGACAGTTTACTTTGTGACAGTTCACTTTGTGACAGTTCACTTTGTGACAGTTTACTTTGTGACAGTTTACTTTGTGACAGTTCACTTTGTCACAGTTCACTTTGTGACAGTTTACTTTGTGACAGTTCACTTTGTGACAGTTCACTTTGTGACAGTTCACTTTGTGACAGTTTACTTTGTGACAGTTCACTTTGTGACAGTTCACTTTGTGACAGTTCACTTTTTGGCAGTTCACTTTGTGACAGTTCACTTTGTGACAGATCACTTTGTGGCAGTTCACTTTGTGACAGTTCACTTTGTGACAGTTCACTTTTTGGCAGTTCACTTTGTGACAGTTCACTTTGTGACAGTTCACTTTGTGACAGTTCACTTTGTGACAGTTCACTTTGTGGCAGTTTACTTTGTGACAGTTTACTTTGTGACAGTTCGCTTTGTGATAGTTCACTTTGTGACAGTTCACTTTGTGACAGTTCACTTTGTGACAGTTCACTTTGTGACAGTTCACTTTATGACAGTTCACTTTGTGGCAGTTCACTTTGTGACAGTTCACTTTGTGACAGTTCACTTTGTGACAGTTCACTTTGTGACAGTTCATTTTGTGACAGCTCGCTTTTTGGCAGTTCACTTTGTGACAGTTCACTTTGTGACAGTTCACTTTGTGACAGTTCACTTTGTGACAGTTCACTTTGTGACAGTTCACTTTGTGACAGTTCACTTTGTGACAGTTCACTTTGTGACAGTTCACTTTGTGGCAGTTCACTTTGTGACAGTTCACTTTGTGACAGTTCACTTTTTGACAGTTCACTTTGTGACAGTTCACTTTGTGACAGTTCACTTTGTGACAGTTCACTTTGTGACAGTTCACTTTGTGACAGTTCACTTTGTGACAGTTCACTTTTGTGACAGTTCACTTTGTGAAGTTCACTTTGTGAAGTCACTTGATTTGTGCAGTTCACTTTGTGACAGTTCACTTTGTGGCAGTTCACTTTGTGATAGTTCACTTTGTGACAGTTCACTTTGTGACAGTTCACTTTGTGACAGTTCACTTTGTGACAGTTCACTTTGTGGCAGTTCACTTTGTGACAGTTCACTTTGTGATAGTTCACTTTGTGGCAGTTCACTTTGTGACAGTTCACTTTGTGGCAGTTCACTTTGTGACAGTTCACTTTGTGGCAGTTCACTTTGTGACAGTTCACTTTGTGACAGTTCACTTTGTTAGAGTTCACTTTGTGACAGTTCACTTTGTGGCAGTTCACTTTGTGGCAGTTCACTGTGTGAGAGTTCACTTTGTGACAGTTCACTTTGTGGCAGTTCACTTTGTGACAGTTCACTTTGTGACAGTTCACTTTGTGACAGTTCATTTTGTGCAGTCACTTTGCGACGTTTCACTTTTGTGACAGTTCACTTTGATTACGAATTCACTTTTTGCAGTTCACTTTGTGACAGTTCACTTTGTGGCAGTTCACTTTGTGACAGTTCACTTTGTGACAGTTCACTTTGTGACAGTTCACTTTGTGACAGTTCACTTTGTAACAGTTCACTTTGTGACAGTTCACTTTGTGACAGTTCACTTTGTGACAGTTCACTTTGTGACAGTTCACTTTGTGTCAGTTTTTCTTTGTTGGCAGTTCAAATTTGGACAAATTCAATTTTTTGACAGGTTTACTTTTTTTGGGCAGTTAACCCTTTTAACAGTTTTACTTTGTGACAGTTTAAAATTTTTTGACATTTTCCCCTTTTTGGAAAAAGTTTAAATTTTTTGGCAGTTCACTTTGTTACATTCACTTTGTGACAGGTCACTTTTTTAAAATTTACTTTTAACCCGTTTTACTTTTTGACAGTTTTTTCTTTTTGACACTCACTTTTTTGACGTTCACTTTGTGACAGTTCACTTTGGACAGTTCAATTTTTGACATTTACTTTGTGACAGTTTTACTTTATGACAGGTTTTTTTTTGGGAACAGTTCACTTTTTTACAGTTTACTTTTTGACAGTTCACTTTTTGACAGTTTACTTTTTTTGGGAGTTTTACTTTGTGACAAATTTTACTTTGTGACAGTTTAAATTTGTGACATTTTTCTTTGGGGACATTTTACTTTTGTAACATTTTCTTTGTGACAGTTTTCTTTTTGACAGTTTTAAATTTGTGACAGTTTTTTTTGTGAAAAGTTTTACTTTGAAAAAAATTTTTCTTTTTGACAGTTTACTTTTTTGACAGTTTTCTTTGTGACAGTTCAAATTTTAAACAGTTTACTTTGTGACAGTTTTTCTTTGTAACATTTACTTTGTGAAAAGTTTACTTTGTGACAGTTCACTTTGGAAAAAAGTTCCTTTGTGACAGTTTACTTTTGGGAAAAAGTTTTTTTTTTTTTTGGGGACAGTTTACTTTGTGACAAATTTTACTTTGAAACAGTTCACTTTGGGGACCCGTTTACTTTGTAAAAAAGTTTACTTTGGACATTTTTCTTTGTGACAGTTCACTTTGAAACAGTTTACTTTTTGACAGGGTTTTTTTGTAACATTTTCTTTTTTGAAAAGTTTACTTTTTTGACAATTTTAAATTTGAAACAGTTTTTTTCTTTTTTTTGTAACAGTTTTTCTTTGTGACATTTAACCTTTTTGACAGTTCACTTTGAAAAAGTTCAAGGGGGGGGTTTGGGGGGGGAAAGGGGAGGGGGGGGGGGGTGGGTTTTGGGGGGGGGGGGGGGGGGGGGGGGGGGGGGTGACATTTTCTTTTTTAAAAGTTTAACATTTTTAACAGTTTCCCTTTTTTGGGCAGTTTTTCTTTTTTGACAGTTTTACTTTGAAAAAGTTCACTTTTTGACAGTTTTCTTTGTTTAAAAATTTTCTTTTTTGGGCGTTTACTTTGGGGAAAAAGTTTACTTTTGGCCGTAACAGGGTTTTTCTTTGTGACAGTTTTCTTTGTGAAAAGTTCACTTTGTTTAAAAGTTTACTTTGTGGAAAAGTTTACTTTGTGACAAAATTTTCTTTGTGACAGTTTAAAATTTGTGACAGTTTTACTTTTTAAAATTTACTTTTTAAAAGTTTTACTTTGTTACAGTTTACTTTTTTGACAGTTACTTTTGGGGAAAAGTTTTTTTTGTGACAGTTTACTTTGTAACAGTTTTCTTTTGTTACAGTTTAAATTTGTAACATTTTTCTTTTTGACATTTTTACTTTGTAACAGTTTTACTTTGTAAAAGTTTACTTTGGAAAAAGTTTCTTTGTGACAGTTTACTTTTAAAAGTTTACTTTTTTAACAAATTTTAAATTTGGGGTTCCTTTTTTAAAAGTTTACTTTTGGGGCAAATTTTCTTTTTTTGACCGTTTACTTTGTAACAAATTTCCCCTTTGTAAAAGTTTACTTTGTTAAAAAGTTTACTTTGTAACAAATTACTTTGTAACAGTTTAAATTTTTGACATTTACTTTGGGAAAAAGTTTTCTTTGTGACAGTTTACTTTTTTAACAGTTTACTTTTTGACAGTTTTTTTGTTAAAGTTTACTTTGTGAAAAGTTTTTCTTTGTAACGGGTTTTTTTTGTAACATTTACTTTTGGGGAAAATTTTTCTTTTGACAGTTCACTTTGTAACAGTTTAAATTTTTAACAGTTTACTTTGTGACATTTTTTTTTGGAAAAGTTTTTCTTTTTTAAAAGTTTACTTTGTAAAATTTTTTTTTTGTAAAAGATTACCCTTTTTGACAGTTTAGAAAATTTTTCTTTTTTAAAATTTACTTTTTAAAAGTTTTACTTTGGGAACCCGTTTACTTTTTTTAAAAGTTTACTTTTTGGGCAGTTCACTTTGTAACAGTTTAAATTTGTGACAGTTTTACTTTGTAAAAGTTTACTTTGTAAAAGTTTTACTTTGTAAAAATTTACTTTTTTGACAAATTTCCTTTGTAACAGTTTTTCTTTTTAAACAGGGTTTTTTTTACTTTTCCTTTTTTAAACATTTTTTGTCTTACCTTTCATTTATTTGGCATTTTCCTTTTTCTTTTCCCCCTTTTACCCTTCCCCCCCCCCTCCATTTACCCCTTTCTTTCCTTTTTTAAAAGTTTCCCCCTTTTCCGTTTACCCCCTTTTTTTTCTTTTAAATTTACTTTTCAATTTTCTTTTGTTACCTTCAGTCCCCTTTCCTTTTTTCCCCTTTACCCCCCTTTTCTTTTCCCCCGTTAAAATTTTTTCCTTTTTTACCTTTTTCTTTAACCAGTTTTCAAAATTTTCCCTTTTACCGTTTCCTTTTTAACCCTTTTTTTTGAACTTTACTTTTTACATCCTTTTCATTTCTTTGTGCGTTTACTTTTTCCCGTTTTACCCTTTTAACCTTTATTTTAACAGTTTTTTGGAAAAGTTCACCCCCTTTTCCATTTTTTGTAAAATTTTCTTTTAACGTTACCTTTTTTTAAACAGTTTTACTTTTCAGGGCAAAAAAATTAACAATTTTTTTTGTTAACCCTTCCCCCCTTTTAAACCCCCAAATTTTTGCAGCCCCGTTTGTGGTTTTCAATTTTGGAATTATTTTGTAAATTTGTTTTAATTACCTTTTAACATTTTTAATTTTAAAAGTTTTAAATTTTGGTAAAGTTTAAAAAGTCAATTATTTTTTAAATTTAATTTTTAACCCTTTCATTTTGTGGTTTTTATTTGTAAAATTTTAATTTGCCAAGGGAATTTTTAAGTTTTTTTGTAAATTTTCTTTTAATTTCCCTTTTGTGCAGTTATTTGGCCGTTTCCCTTTGAACTTTCTTTTTACAGGGGTTTACGTGACAGGAGGGGGAAATTCCCTTTAAAAGTTTAATATTTCAGTTTTCCCCGTAACTTTCCTTTTGGGTGGGTTATTTTTAAAAGTTTACTTTTTCTTTATTTAAATTTCTTTTAAGTTCCGTAACTTTTTTAAAAGAACTTTGTAAGGAAATTGTGAATTCACTTTTTAAAAGGTTTTTTGTAAAATTTAAAATTTGTACCAGGTTTCCCTTTTTTCTTTACTTTTGACCTTAATTTGTAAAAGGGTTTCTTTGTAAGTTTACTTTTTGGGTTGTTTCTTTGGAATTATTTTCAGTTTTTTGTTAAAAAGGGTTTTTTTCTTTTTGGGAAAATCTGTTTTGGGCCCTTACTTATTTGTTATTTATCCCCTTAAACCCATTTTCCCCCTCCTCCTTATTCCCTTCCTCTCTTTCCTTGTTTTAACCGGGCTTTCTTCCTTGGGCAAATTTTCCCCCCTTTTTTAAATTTTTCTTTCCTTGTTTAATCCCTTTATTTTTTCCCTTTTCCCTTTCCTTCCCCCACCTTCTTTCTTTGTTTCCCCCCTCTTTTTTTGTTTTAATTCCCAAGACTGTCTCTTTGTTAGTCTCGTGTACACTGTTTACTCTCAGGGGCAAAATATATATAAAATTATTTACTGTACCATACCACCACCAATCACCACCACCACTGTTGCAACCCCTGAATGGGTTACAATGATTATTATGTATATATATAATGTATATTACCTTTTCATATAATTTTATATTGCTTATATTTGCGATAATAGCTAAATCGCAAATGTATTGCCTTATATTGTTATTTGACGTAGCTTATGTTGTTAGGATGTACATAATATGTGCTCAGTTCAAGTCTTGATTGTCAAACTACTGTAATTATCGCTTGTCGCTCGTTATACTGCCGGCTTCTGAGCTGTGCTGTCCCACGGGCTATCACGTGATCGAGGGGGGGGGTGTCCTCTCCTCTCGTGAAGTATTCAGTCTGCTCTAGACTCGCTTGGTGGTTGGACAGATTGTCTGTCTCATTATTCTTGTTAGTTCTGTAGAACTCTGTTCACAGAACATTGTATAGACTTAGTGATTTTCGACGTTGTACTGAGGTTGTGTGTCTCATAGACACTCTCAGTATCTCAGGTCCTTAGCTATAGCTTCTGACCTAATTTTGTACTGGTTTCTGTGTATTGTCACAGTAGGGTTTTTCCTATGCTGAACTTAGTTTCAGTAGTATGGGAGTTTTGTTACTTTTGTGGAGGATCTGCTGATGGTCCCTACTTAGTGTCGTTATATTATCTCCTTAATCCTGATTGTGTCGCAGTCTCTTGTTATATGCTATGGCTTAGCATTCTTTTCATTGTTCAAGCAGACTGTTCTGGTTGCCAGTCGGTCAAGAAGTTAGTTTATGTGAGGACTTTGTCAGTCACTTGTTTAAGTCTAGTCGAGTCTTGAGACATAGCGAACTACTTAGAGCACTTACACACATACACACTTACTTGTACATATTTGTAATATCTTATTAAATGTTAATGTACCAGACGGTACTAAGAATTATAAATGTATATGTCTTTCAGCACAATAATATTGAACTCGAGAGATTGATTTTATTTTGATTGCTGTAATTAATTTAATTTGATAATATACCTCTAGACTTAATAAATTTATTAAATTTTAATTTCTCAGTTAGTAGCCTACCAGTTGTAATCCTGAAGCACTATTGAATAATACTGAATTTTAATGGATAATTGGACAAGGATACTGACTACTTGTTACGAAAACCCAGTAACAGGCTGGATGCTAGAAGGGCAGTCCTTTCTAGTATTCACTGGAGATCTCTTAAGTTTTTAGAATCGCGTTTTTTTGTAACAACCACCACCACCACTACCACCACCACCACCATCATCACCACCACTACCACCACCACTACCACCACCACCACCACCACCACCACCACCACCACCACCACCATTACCACCACCAGTACCACCACCACTACCGCCACCACTACCACTACCACCACCACACCATCATCACCACCACCACCACCAATCACAACCACCACCACCATCACCACTTCCGCCACCACTACCACTACCAGCACACCACCATCATCACCACCACCACCAATCACCACAACCACCACCATCACCACCACCACCAATCACCACCACCACCAAAACCACCACCATCACCACCACCACCACCACCACCACCACCATCATCATCACCACCACCACCACTAAAACCCCCCTACCACCACCAACACCCCACCACCACCACACCACCACCACCACCACCACCACCATCATCACCCCACCCCCACCACCACCCTCTCATCACCACCACCACTACCACCACCAACCCCACATCACCACCACCACACCCCCCCTACCTCACCACCACCACCACCACTACCACCACTACCACCACCCCCACCACCATCATCACCACCACCATCAATCACCACCACCACCACCACCACCACCATCATCATCACTACCACCACCACCACCATCATCACCACCACCACCACCAATCACCACCACCTCCACCACCACCCTCACCATCATCACCACCACCACCATCACCACCACCACTACCACCACCACCATCATCATCACACCACCAATCACCACCATCACCACCACCACACCACCACCACCACCACCACCACCACCACCACCACCACCACCACCATCATCACCACTACCACCACCACCACCATCATCACCACCACACAACCACTGCCATCACCAACATCACCACCACCATCACTACCATCATTATCACCACCATTACCATTACCACCACCACCACCGCCAATACCATCACATCACCTCCCCACCATCACCATCACCACCATCACAACCACCGCCACCCCCACCAACACCACAACCACCATCACACCACCACCACCAACACCATCACCATCACCACGACATCACCACCACCACCACCATCATCACCACCACCACCACCACCACCACCGCCACTACCATCAGTATCACCACCATTACCAACACCACCATCACCATCACTACCATCACCATCATCACCACCACCATCACCACCACTACCATCAACCATCACCACCATTACCAACACCACAACCATCACCATCACCACCACCAACACCACCACCAACACCACCATCAAC
The DNA here is from genome assembly GCF_026875155.1 of Cherax quadricarinatus. Classification (NCBI taxonomy): domain Eukaryota; kingdom Metazoa; phylum Arthropoda; class Malacostraca; order Decapoda; family Parastacidae; genus Cherax; species Cherax quadricarinatus. The sequence continues at coordinate 45,276,464 of NC_069407.1, read as the reverse complement.
TCCACCACCAACACCACCACCAACACAACCACCAACACCACCACCAACACCCACCATCAACACCGCCACCAACACCACCATCAACACTACCACCAACACACCACCAACACCACCACCAACACCACCACCAACACCACCACCAACACCACCATCAACACTACCACAATCACCACCAACACCACCACCCACCACCACCACCACCACCACCACCAAACCCCCACCACCACCACCACCCACCACCACCATCACCACCATCAACAACTCCACCACCACCAACAACAGCAACAACAACAACAACAACAACACCACCAATACCACCACCAACGCCACCACCAACACCACCACCAATACCACCACCAACACCACCACCAATACCACTACCACCATCACCATCACCAACACCACCACCAACACCACCACCACGAACACCAACATCAACACCAACACCACCACCAACACCACATAACACCAACTCCACCACCAACACCACCACCCTCACCACACCACCCTCACCACCAACACCACCACCAGCACCACCACCAACAACCACCGCCAACACCACCACCAACACCACCACCAACACCACCACCAACCACACCACCGCCAACACCCCCCACCAACACCACCACTAACACAAACACCCACCACCAACACCACCAGCAACACCAACACCACCACCAACTCCACCACCAACACCACCACCAAACCCCCACCACCACCACCCCCTCCATCAACGCCACCACCAACACCACCACCATCACCTTTCCCTTAACACCACCACCAAACACCACCACCAACAACCACCACCAACACCACCACCAACAAACCCCCACTAAAAACAATAACCACCACCCAAAACTAACACCAACACCAACATCAACACCAACATCAACACCACCACCAACACCACCACCAACACCAACACCAACACCACCCACCAAGACCAACACCCAAACCCCCACACCACCATCAAAACCATCACCAACACCACCACCAACACCACCATCAGCACCACCACCAACACCAACACCATCAGCACAACCACCATCAACACCACCACCAACACCACCCCCAAAACCAAACCCCCAACCCAAACCCCCAACACCACCATTAACACAAACCCCCAACACCCACCACCAACACCACCACCCCCTCCACCACCAACAAACCCCCACCATCACCCCCTACCCACCAAACCCACCACCAACCCCCACCACCAACAAACTCACCAACCCCCCACTAAACCCCCATCACCACCACCAACCCACCCCCGAACACCCCAACCCTCACCACTACCACCATCACCACCCCCAACAAACCAAACCCCTTACACCACCACCATCACCACTACCATCATCACCATCACCACCAACCCCCCACCACCACACCCCCACCAACACCACCACCAACACCAACCCCCAACACCCCCACCAACACAACCACCAACACCACCACCCCCAAAACCAACCCCCACCACCACCCACCACCAACACCCCCCCAACACCACCACCAACACCACCACCCAAAAAAACCAAACCCCCAACCCACCAAACCCAAAACCACCACCACCACCACCACCCAAAACCACCACCAACCCCACCACCATCACCACCACCAACACCACCACAACCCCCACCACCAACACCACCACCAACACCACCACCCCCCACACCAAAAAACCACCACTTCACCACCACCCCAAACCAAGGTGACCTGGTATTACCAGGGGAAGAGCTAAAATTGTCTCCATCGGAAATAACTTTTCCCAAACAAGAGGTGCGGGCCTTTTCTAACAACTTTATGATAGGGTCTTCCCCCAAAAATAGATATAATCCCAGCAATTTGCATAGCGGCCGGGGGCAGATTTGACGCGTAATTTCCCCGAAGGGAAATTTTTCCCTATATTTCCATTAAACCGCCGGGGATTTTCTAGCAGTTTTTTTTTCAGGGTTTTTGACCCATAGGTTTGTGTTTATTGAAATATTTTTTTTTAAAAGATGCCTTTTTTTTTGGGAATTTTTTAAAAAAAAACAATGGGTAAATGTTAATATGGAATATTTTTTGAGATAGCCATTTTGCCTCCCCCTTTTCGGGGTCACGGGGAAACGGGGCCCTTTTTTAAAAACCCTACGTCAGTGAAAAAAAAAAACCGGTTTCCGCCCATAAATTTTTTTTTAAAAAATTATTTTGCAAAACTGAGCTTAAAAGTATTTTGAAAATCTGTACCTTTACATTTTTGGAGTTTCTTCCTCTTTCTTTTCTTTTTCACTTAAAATTTAAAACATACTGCCCCAAATAAATAAATATAATATAATATATAAAAAATTTTTATTATATAAATATATATATAAAATATATATATATATTTTATATTTATATATATATATATATAATAAATATTTTTTATCTTCTCCGCCTCGCCAAAGAATGACAGGGCAAAAATAAAAAAAGGTAAAAAAAGAGAAAAATAAACTTTTCTTTCCCCGAATGCAGCAATAAATTTTTCCTCCTACTCTTCTTTTTGTAAATTTCTTTAAGTCGAGACATCTGTAAAAACGATCCAAATATTTTTTTTAAACCCTTTTAAAATCCATATCATATTTTTCTTCCTGGAATATTAAATTTACAACTTGGAGCTATCATCCCCTTTCCCTCGGACAGAAAATTTATTGCTTTTCCCCTTCCCTAGAGGGTGTATGGCCTCCACTATTGGTGATTTAAAAAATTTTTTTTGGTCTCAGCGTCATCCGAAGAAAAATCCTCCAAATTTTGTATAAACCCCCCGTTTTTTTTAACTTTACCTCAGTGCAAAGGTTTTGGGGGTAATGCGGAATCAGGTATAATTTCTAATGCAATTCGATATTAGCACTGAGGGGAAAATAACCAAAATTTTTCAAATAGGAAATATTTTGCCGATTACAATTTATTAAAAATTTTCTGTTAGACAGTCCTTTAACAAATTGGAAAAACCCAAGATGTCAGATAAAAAAAATTTAAAAAAAACCCAAAATGAAAGACTTTTTTTTTTGTTTTCTCAGAGAGACCCCAAAATACAAAAAAATAAAAAGCACCCTTAGTTCCAAGCCGCTCAAAAGTTGCATTATCAAATTTTCGTGTTGGGAAGGTTTATAATGAATCACTTAAGGCACTAACATATCGCATGAAAACCAGTAATTAATTCTTCCTGATATCTATCATGAAAAAGGCAAATTGTGGACAACAAATGCCAAAACCATTTCAAACGTTTGTCTAAGTTAAATTGATCAGCTTTAAATGTTTATGTACTAAGTTCTCTTTGAGCTTTTTAGTAAGTTCTATTTGAGTTTTTGGTATATAATCATGTCTTAATGGCTTTCATATGGTAAGAGTAATTAAAATTTGCTTTAAGCAGATTTAACCTAGAATAACTCAACAAAGTCATATACAGAAAGAACAAACAGGCACAATACCGTGACTGGAACCATACACAAATAACCCGCACATAGGAGAGAGAGGCTTACGACGACGTTAGGGTTCGATTTGAACCATTTACAAATCACACTAACACAAAAGAGTGAGGGAGCCAGTATATATATGGCAAGGGGGGACAGGGACGGGACAAAGAGAGGAAGAATACAGAAGCAGTGGTAGTGGTAATGCAGGTAGTGGAAGTAGTAGTGATAGTAGAAAGTAGTGCGGGTTATTTGTTTAAAATCGAATATTGTGACTTATTTACGATCAGAAGAGACATTCCCCAGTTAATAAAATGCATACAAGCAAAAATCAATGCACTGCTTCCTTTGAGGAAACTGCATCAGCACTAGAAGCTTGAAGCCGACTAGAAGATTCATTCTTTAGTTATTGCACAGAATCCAAGAATTCTAAGTTTATCAGCATTGCAAGCAAATTGAGAAAGAAATTTGCATCCACACGGCCATTAAAGATGCACCAGTTTTTAAACACTGGTATAACGCAGAAGTGGCATACTCCAGTTATTCAGTGCAAAATAATCCGATATTATTTAGAAACAAAACTGGCATAAGGACACCTACTCATTCGTGCTGAAAGGTTAAAGCAGGTCAGAAGAGGAAACCAATATCGGAAATGGACTTTAATCAAATGTATCAGAGGATTCTTACACATGCTAATTGTTACACGAGCTTAACTAGTGGTTCACAAGGTTAAAAATTTGAAACCACCTAGACAAAGCGTTCTGAAGTTGTAGTGGAAGACAAGAACACTGTACCTTACAATATGAGCGGACTTGAATAAAGCCATAGGAAAATGTAATATTTAACGGCTCACTAAACTCGTGAAAATGAAAAATACCATAAAATCAAGTTTTTAGCAATTTTCTTTCTTTTTACAGTTTCATTCTGTTTAAAATTCTCTACAATCCCATAAAAATATTTTATTTTCTGATTGTTAAAAAAGTTCAATTAGGAATAAAATGTCACCTATACATCCTATATTCTGTACAAAAATACGTCTTATTACGATAAACCAGCAAAGAGTGTTTCAAGCCGATCAGAAGAGGCATTATGGAGTTATGCTTGGCAATGGATTTGTTTTAAACAATTGCAAAATAAAAATTGATAAAGAACTCAAAGAGAATGCAAAGCATCCCTTATTGATGCCCACTGACAATGAAAAGTTTGAGGCCTATTAAAAAGCCCATTCTCCAGTAATTGACCTGAATCTAACTATAACGGAACCTCGGTTGTCGACTGCATTACTTGTCGAACAAATTGGTTTTCAAACAAGGAATTCGAGAAAAAATGTCCTATTTTTGGTACGTTTTCATGGTTATCGACTGACAACATAGTTCAGGTCATGTGTTCACTGAATGCTCACTAGACACTGAGACGACATCATGGGTCTCAGTCAGTATAGCCACTAATTCGTTTGCTGTAAACATCTCTTGAGCTTTTGTTGTGCATCTTGTGAACTTTTTATTTTTAATTTGCGGTTTTGGTGCATTTTTTTTTTATTTTGAGATAAGCCATCATAGGTCCAAAGAAGGATGAAGAGATGAAAGCAAAAAGAAAATTTGTTAAAAGCACTGTTGAGTTTTGAAAAAGAAGTCATTAGAAAGTATGAAGACAGGCTTGTTTTGCCCTGTTTTAAAATCTGAGGTTAGAGTGTTAAAGGAGGAGGTCCTACTTCTTCAGGAGGAAATTAGAAGGCAGAATGTGCACCTCGATGGGTTTGAGAGTGAGTGTGAGGTGGCTGGAGTGGGTGAGGGAAATGAGGCTAGCAGCAGTGAGGACCAGTCTCTCACTCGCTGCGAGGAGGCTACCAGCAGTGAGGAACAGTCCAGCACCTGCTACAAGTTGTGAGTGGTTTCTAGTAATGGGAAGATCATCAAAATAAGGAAAGCTAAGAGAGGTTTGAAGGTAGGAAATCGTTTCTCTGTTCTTCAGGATGAGTGTAATTCAGTGATTAGTGAAGGTAAAGGTACTACCTCCCCTGCTAATAGAGGTGTAAGTGCATTCTTGTGGTTGGTGACTCACAGGTAAGATATATGGGCCGTGCTTTCTGTAATAGGAATAAGGTGAGACATAGAGTGTGTTTTCCTGGAGCTAGTGTTGGTGACATGGTCAACAGGTTGGATAATATCATGACAGGCAATGGGAACAAGCCCATTATCTGTCTCACTGCTAGTGGAAATGATATTGAGAAGAGCAGGAGAGAAGAGCTGCCAATAAGTACAGGTCAGCTATAGATTTAATTAGGTCTAAGAGAGGGGTCCCAATCATGTGTAGCATCTTGCCTAGAAGGGGAGTGGGCAATAAATGGATGTCTAGGGCAGTTGGTGTAAACTGCTGGCTAGACAGATACTGCAAGGAACTTACAATCCAATTCATTGACAAGTGGGATAACTTCTGTTGCAAACATGATATGTATGCAAGGGATGGGGTACATCTCTCTGAGGTAGGGGTGGTAGTATTTGCCAACTCGATTGAGAGGGCAATTGCTGACATGTCTAGGATTTGAAACTGATAGAAGATAGAGGTGTGTGTGTGTGCGTGTGCGTGTGCGTGTGCGTGTGCGTGTGCGTGTGCGTGTGCGTGTGCGTGTGCGTGTGTGTGTGTGTGTGTGTGTGAAAGTCAGGTTGCAGCATTAGGGTTGAAAACAGTAAATGTTTAAAAGCCATTATTCATCATAAAGTTACAAATAAAGACAATGGATCAGGTCAGCAAACAAAGGGAGACACCAGAGGCCAGCGAGAGACTAGCTCCCTTACGGTTTACTATACTAATAACAGGAGTGTAAGAAATATGATAGATGTGCTAAGACTAATTGCATGTGCAGGGAACATAGATATTATTGCTATAACAGAGACCTGGCTCAATCTGAAAGACAGAGTAATGCCTTATTGTTACAGGTTATGCCCAACATTTTTTGAGTATATTCCAGCTACGAGGTTTCACTTATTATTATATAGCAGACTTCTTCACTAGTAGCTACAGTAAAGATTTCCGACTTTATATTATTATCAGACATCATGTATCATGATACTAGGATATTGCTCTTCTATTTTATTATATACATGTTAGTGCTAATATTTATATATATATAGAAACAGGGGAAAAGAATGGAATTACTAGTTAAAAGGCCGGCCGTTAGTTATGCTGCCGGATGGAGTCAAAGCTTCTGTCACGTGAGAGTTACTGGTCGCTGACACAAGCAGTAGGTTCAGGCCCTCAGCCGTCAACGTAATTTTCCCTGGCGTTATAGAAGTATTAGTCTCTTACATGGGACAATATAGAATATCTCTTAGCAGATAACTGTTTGGGTTATGATGTGGAATAATTCAATGGGTCTCTCTTGATTGTTACGACTTGTTGTAAGGTATTGATTATTTAATACGCCTTTACGATTTTCTAACTTTACCATTGGGATCTATGCTTTCCTGGTAATGGTCTTTATTAAGATCAAAGTTCATAAATTTATGAGTATTTATTCTAAGTTTAAAATTATTAAAAATAAGAATTTTACTCTGGAATTTGAGTCATCCTCACAAGAAAGAAGGAAGGTTAACAAATGAAATTATCATTGAGTAAGCACAGCTACATTGCTGCTCAATACCCTTGTTGTGTATGAAGTTTTACCCCTAGACAAAGCCAATATTCAAACTGATTCCCCAGAAAGGATCAGTGGCCTAAAGTTAACCCCTCCATACGCAACACTTCTGAATACAACTTACAAGGCTATAAATTATTCTACATTGATAGGGTCTGAGATAATTTAAATTGTTGTGATAGACATAAAATTAGAAGCTTCTCGAGTGCCGTGAAAAACTAATCTTGGGTGTGATTTACAGGGCCACAAACCTTAATAGAGAGTGCAGTAAACTGGCTATGGGACGAAATTCGTAAGGCATCTACATAAAATAATGTTGTGCTAATGGGAGATTTTAACTTTAGACAAACTGACTGGAGCAATTTGACAGGAAATTTAGGGCCAAACGACTTTCTTGATACGATTCAGAATTGTTTTTTTAAAACAGCTTGTGACAGAACCAATTGGAGGAAATAACCTGCTCGACTTGGTTCTTGCCACCAGGGAATCACTAATTAATTATCTTGAGGTTAATGATGAGCTTGGGGAAAGTGATCATAAATCTCTCAGTTTTAATATATCATGGAATTACCCTAATAAAGGCAATCAGGTCTCTGTCCCTGACTTCCACTTGGCTGATTTCATAGGACTGAGAAATTACCTGTGTGGGCTGAACTGGAATGACCTGACTATGGGTGAGGTAGGTGGTGATGGTTGCAATAGGATGTTTTCCAGAGCATACTTCTAGCTACTCAGATAACTTATGTTCCAAATAGGGAAAGCAGATCAGAAAAAAAAGATCCTCAATGGATAAACAATAGATTAAAACATCTCAATGGTCAAAAGAGAGGCATATATAGGCGAATCAAAAGAGGAGAGAGGCAGTTAAGAAATCAACATATTCAGCTGAAGAGAGAAATAAAAAAAAAGAATAAGAAAAGCAAAGAGAGATTATGAGGATAAAGTTGCAAGGGAATTGAAGACTAACCCAAAAGAAATCTTTCAGGTATACAGAAATAAGATTAGGAACAAGATAGGCCCACTCAAAAGTTACTCGGGTCAGCTCACCAACAGTGATAAGGAAATGTGTAGATTTTAACACTTACTTCCTCTCAGTTTTTACACAGGAAGATACTAGCGAAATTCCAGAAATAATAAATTATGTAGAACAGGACGATAATAAACTATGCACGATTGGGGTAACTAGTGACATGGTCCTCAGACAAATAGAGAAATTAAAACTTAACAAATTCCAGGCCATGATGAATTGCTTGCAAGGGTTTTAAAGGAATGTAAAGAGGAATTTATCATACCTTTGGCTAATCTTCTCAATATATCACTTTAAACTGGCGTAGTGCCAGACAAGTGGAAAATGGCAAATGTGAAACCTATTTACAAAGCAGGAGACAGGTCCTTAGCTTCGAACTACAGACCAATATGCCTTACCTCCATAGTTGGAAAATTTATGGAATCAATAATTACTAAGACATTTCGTAGACATCTCGAAAAGCATAAATTGATCAGTGAATCTCAGCACGGTTTTTAAAAAAGGACGTTCCTACCTTACAAACTTATAAACTTTTTTCACTAAGATATTTGCAGAGGCAGATCATGGTAATGAATATGGTATTGTGTATGTATTGTGTAAGGCTTTTGACAGAGTCCCACATCAGAGACTATTGAAGAAAATTAAGGCACACGAAAAACGTGGAGAAGTTTTTTCCTGGATAGAGGTGTGGTTGACAGATAGGCAGCAGAGAGTTTGCATAAATGGGGAGAAATCTGAGTGGGTAAGCGTCAAGACCAGTGTTCCACAGGGGTCAGTGTTGGGCCCCTTGTTGTTCACAATCTACATATATGACATAAACGAGGGAATGAATAGTGATATAAGCAAGTTTGCCGATGACACCAAAATAGGCCGACGAATTCATTCTGACGAGAACAGTAGAGCACTCCAGGAAGATTTGAATTGACTGATGCAGTGGTTGGAGAAATTCTGGTTAGCAGTAACCTAAAACCAAGACAACAGTGCATAAGTGTTCTCACTAAAGCGAACATAATTCTTGGCTTCATATCAAGAAGCATAAATAACTCTATATACCATTGATTATGTTGCACAGTTTTGGTCACCATATTACAGAGTCGATATAAATGCTCTGGAAAATGTACAAAGAAGGATGATAAAGTTGATCCCATGTATCAGAAATCTTTCCTATGAGGATACATTAAGGACCCTGAATCCGTACTCATTAGAAAGGCGTAGAATTGGGGGGTTGTGACTTAAGTGAATAAATGAAAAAAGGAATAAATAAAGGGGATGTAAATAGCGTGCTAAAAATATCTAGCCAAGACAGGGCTCGCTGCAATGGTTGTAAGTTGGAAAAATTCAGATTCAGGAAGGACATAGGAAAGCACTGGTTTGGTAATAGAGTTGTGGATGAGTGGAACAAACTCCCGAGTAACGTAATAGAAGTTAAAACGTTGTGTAGTTTTAAAAAAAGTTAGATAAATACATGAGTGGGTGTGGGTGGGTGTGAGTTGGACCTGACTAGCTTGTGCTACTAGGTCTGATGCCGTGCTCCTTTCTTAAGTGAATATGTCCTGACCTGACTAGGTTGGGTCATTGGATTAAGCCGGTAGGAGACTTGGACCTGCCTCGCATGGGTCAGCAGGCCTGTTGCATTGTTCTTTCTTTCTTATGTTCTTAAGTGTGGTTGATATAGCAAAACTTTCTGGCAAATCAAAGTCTACCATTACCGCACCAAAAGGAAAAAAATAAAGGAGCTGACCTTTCAAAACGCGCGAAAGTGATATCAAAGCAAAGGTCACAAATTATTGAGAAGGTTGAAAAACTCTCAATTATTTAGATAAACGAGAAACAGTTACACGGTAATAGTGTTTCAGAGGCCATTATTTGTGAAAAAGAGAGGCAATTGTTTGATGACCTGATTAAAAAAAATGGAAAAAGTGCTGAAACTTAATCCTTCACGGTTAGTAGGGGTAGGTTTGATAATTTTAAGAAAAGAAGTGACATTCAAAGTGTGGATAGGCATGGGGAGGCCTATGTTACTGAATTCCAAGGGTAAGTAGAAGCTGAGAGGCTTGACCCCAGCAAGTGTTTAATTGTGACGAGACAGGCTTCTTCTGGGAGAAAATGCCCAAGTGGACCTACATAACTGAAGAGGAAAAGTCAATGCCAGGACACAAGCCAATGAAAGACAGGCTCGCTCTGTTACTGTGGGACTTAAAACTGAAACCCTTACTTGTTTAACATTCCGAAAATCTACGAGTTTTTAAGAAGAACAATGTAATGAAAAACAAATTGGCTGTAATGTGGAGGGCCATCACGAAAGGTTGGGTAACAAGACATTTTTTTATTGAGTGAGCTCATGAGGTCTTTGCTCCCACTGTCAAAAAGTATCTCATAAAAAAGCAATTGCCACTCATGGCCCTTTTACTTATGGATAATGCTCCTGCTCACCCTACAAGTTTGGAAAACAGGCGGGAGGATTCATTTTATAACTGAAGTTCCGACCCTTCTATACCGCCCTCTCATCCAGTCCATGGACCACAGTCATTTCAAACTTCAAGAAAACTCACACCAATGCCTTTAAAAAGGTGTTTTTGAAACACCCAGAAAAATTTAAAACCCTCAGAAGTTTTGAAAGACCATTTAATACCCCCCCTGCCGGGGGCTTAAACAAAGCCGGGAATGTTTTTTCCAGGACCATGAGCCACAAGGAAAAAAATTTGGGCCTGACTTTGTGGCAAACCGGGGGTTTTGAAGGCTTTAAGTTAACCTGACTGAAAAGGAGCCCAAGGGGAAATAAGTCCTCTGCTGATTTTTTTGGGGTAATCCTAGTTCTCTACACAATGCTTAGTATAAAATTTATGTAACTGTATTTGGTATACCTAAATAAACTTACTTACTTACTTACTTACTAAAAAAATTCTGTTTCCCGGGGAAAACCCCGGACCAAAGATGACGAAGATAGTGGTTGGGGGAACAACCTGAACTCACCACAGATGAACTTTTAAACCTCAGAAGAGCAGCAAAAGACGCAGAGGAGGAGCGTCATGGAGGGTTAGGAGGGGGGATGATATACCCCCCGCACTTGTTAAGGAAAAGTATGCAAAAAAGGGGGGAAGTGCAGGATTTCTGAAAAAACCCTCCCAAAAAATCATGCCATCCGTCTTCAACATGTACACTGACCGTGTAAATGTCTCGATTTTAAAATTAAAAGAAAAAGGGGCCTCAAACAAACCCCACGGACAGTTTTTAGTGAGCAAGAAACCCTGAGCCGAACAAGGGGTTTTGTGGGGAAAAGAGACAAAAAAGAGAAACAACACCAAAAGAACAGCAGTAGCATCCCCCCTCCTCTCCTCCACCTCCTGCGTCCAGTATGTCATTAGCTCACCTCTGACAGGTAAGAGGCAGTTAAATTTTCATTTAATGTACAGTATTTCAGTATTTTAGTAGTCAGTATATTTTTAATAAATTATTATATTGTTCTTTGGGGTCTGGAACGGATTAATCCTATTTACATTATTCTTTAGGGGAAAATTTGCTTTGGTTGCCATCCATTTTGGTTGTCGAATCGACATCCGGAACTGTATTCCATGAAATTTTAGACGATGTTTCGCCCAGATGTTTCGTCACGGCATGAATCCAAATGATGTACTGCCGACTATCACTGAAGAACAAACTTTGAGTGGGAAAAAAAATATAGCTCTGTGTAGATTTTAATAGCACGCTGCACACGAGCGAAACGTTGTACCAACTACAGTTTGTTTTACAATATTTTATTTCCTCCCAAGTCAAAGGAATTGCGATTTTTATTCATCGAAACGTTAAGGCTTTCTTACTGGCGTTATAACATCTAGTTCCAGACACCATCACTGAGCCGCTTTATAGACCGACTGAAAGATTTTATCTTGTTTTGCATATTAACCTCTTTCCTCTCTTCTCTCTCTCTCTCTCCTCTCTCTCTCTCTCTCTCTCTCTCTCATCGCTCTCTCTCTCCTCTCTCTCTCTCCTCTCTCCTCTTCTCTCGTCCTCTCTCTCTCCTCTCTTCTTCTCTCCTCTCTCTCTCTCATCCTCTCTCTCTCTCTCGTCTCCTCTCTCTCTCATCTCTCTCTCTCTCTCTCTCTCTCTCTGTCGTCTGTCTCTCTGCTCTCTCTCCTCTCTCTCTCATCTCCTCTCTCTCTCTCCTCTCCTCTCTCTCTCTCCCTCTCTCTCTCTCTCTCTCTCTCCTCTCGCTCTCTCTCTCTCTCTTTCTCTCTTCCAGCTTTCATGTTTACACTCGTGTCAGTAAGTCAGTCTGGCTCAGGATTCTCACCTTGAGGAGGTCCTCCAGTGAACCTGTGTATAGTAAAGTATTTCTTGTGTGTATTACAAAATCACCTGTGAGTATTGCAGTATTACCTGTGTGTATTACAATATTACCTGTGAGTATTACCTGTGATTATTACACTAGGCAAAGGGGATAAAAGCGAGTGCAAAAATTATAGGGGGATAAGTCTGTTGAGTGTACCTGGTAAAGTGTATGGTAGAGTTATAATTGAAAGAATTAAGAGTAAGACGGAGAATAGGATAACAGATGAACAAGGAGGCTTTAGGAAAGGTAGGGGGTGTGTGGACCAGGTGTTTACAGTGAAACATATAAGTGAACAGTATTTAGATAAGGCTAAAGAGGTCTTTGTGGCATTTATGGATTTGGAAAAGGCGTATGACAGGGTGGATAGGGGGCAATGTGGCAGATGTTGCAAGTGTATGGTGTAGGAGGTAGGTTACTGAAAGCAGTGAAGAGTTTTTACGAGGATAGTGAGGCCAAGTTAGAGTATGTAGGAAAAGGGAAATTTTTCCCAGTAAAAGTAGGCCTTAGACAAGGATGTGTGATGTCACCGTGGTTGTTTAATATATTTATAGATGGGTTGTAAGAGAAGTAAATGCGAGGGTCTTGGCAAGAGGCGTGGAGTTAAAAGATAAAGAATCACACACAAAGTGGGAGTTTTTCACAGCTGCTCTTTGCTGATGACACTGTGCTCTTGGGAGATTCTGAGAGAAGTTGCAGAGATTGGTGGATGAATTTGGTAGGGTGTGCAAAAGAAGAAAATTAAAGGTGAATACAGGAAAGAGTAAGGTTATGAGGATAACAAAAAGATTAGGTGATGAAAGATTGAATATCAGATTGGAGGGAGAGAGTATGGAGGAGGTGAACGTATTCAGATATTTGGGAGTGGACGTGTCAGCGATGGGTCCTATGAAAGATGAGGTGAATCATAGAATTGATGAGGGAAAAAGAGTGAGTGGTGCACTTAGGAGTCTGTGGAGACAAAGAACTTTGTCCTTGGAGGCAAAGAGGGGAATGTATGAGAGTATAGTTTTACCAACGCTCTTATATGGGCGTGAAGCGTGGGTGATGAATGTTGCAGCGAGGAGAAGGCTGGAGGCAGTGGAGATGTCATGTCTGAGGGCAATGTGTGGTGTGAATATAATGCAGAGAATTCGTAGTTGGAAGTTAGGAGAGTGCGGGATTACCAAAACTGTTGTCCAGAGGGCTGAGGAAGGGTTGTTGAGGTGGTTCGGACATGTAGAGAGAATGGAGCGAAACAGAATGACTTCAAGAGTGTATCAGTCTGTAGTGGAAGGAAGGCGGGTAGGGGTCGGCCTAGGAAGGGTTGGAGGGAGGGGGTAAAGGAGGTTTTGTGTGCGAGGGCTTGGACTTCCAGCAGGCATGCGTGAGCGTGTTTGATAGGAGTGAATGGAGACAAATGGTTTTTAATACTTGACGTGCTGTGGAGTGTAGCAAAGTAACATTTATGAAGGGATTCAGGGAAACCGGCAGGCCGGACTTGAGTCCTGGAGATGGGAAGTACAGTGCCTGCACTCTGAAGGAGGGGTGTTAATGTTGCAGTTTAAAAACTGTAGTGTAAAGCACCCTTCTGGCAAGACAGTGATGGAGTGAATGATGGTGAAAGTTTTTCTTTTTCGGGCCACCCTGCCTTGGTGGGAATCGGCCGGTGTGATAATAAAAAAATAAAAATTATGAAAAGTATTCCCTGTGTGTGTGTTATAGTATTACCCGTGCATATTATTACATACAGTATTATCATTATTGATCCTTGATAATGTGAGAAGTAACGAAAGTGCTTTGAATTTCACTATTCTTTCACAGTGGTTGTTTTGCATATTCTGAAATTACCTGTTGACTGTGATCTTATTGTATACGGTATTATCTGTGCATTTTTTATGTGTATTACAGTATTACCCGTGAATATTACAGTATGTTTTGATTAGTGTGTATAACAATATTACCAGTGTGTATTACAATATTACCAGTGTATTACAGTATTACCTGTCTGTATTACAGTATTATTTGTGAGTATTACAGTATTACCTGTCTGTATTACAGTATTACCCGTGTGTATTACAATATTACTTGGGTGTACTACAGTATTACCAGTGTGTATTACAGTATTACCAGTGTGTATTACAGTATTACCAGTGTGTATTACAGTATTACCAGCGTGTATTACAGCATTACAAGTGTGTATTACAGTATTACCAGAGAGTATTACAGCATTACCAGTATGTATTACAGTATTACCAATATGTATTACAATATTACCAGTGTGTATTACAGTATTACCAGTGTGTATTACGCAATTACTAGTGTGCATTAAAATATTACAAGTGTGTATTACAGTATTACCAGTATTTATTACAGTATTACCAGTATGTATTACAGTATTACTAGTATATATTACTGTATAACCAGTATGTATTACAGTATTACCAGTATGTATTACAGTATTACTAGTATATATTACTGTATAACCAGTATGTATTACAGTATTACCAGTATGTATTACAGTATTACCAGTATGTATTACAGTATTACCAGTATGTATTACAGTATTACCAGTATGTATTACAGTATTACCAGTATGTATTACAGTATTACCAGTATGTATTACAGTATTACCAGTGTGTATTACAGTATTACCAGTGTATTACAGTATTACCAGTATGTATTACAGTATTACCAGTATGTATTACAGTATTACCAGTATGTATTACAGTATTACCAGTATGTATTACAGTATTACCAGTATGTATTACAGTATTACCAGTGTGTATTACAGTATTACCAGTGTATTACAGTATTACCAGTATGTATTACAGTATTACCAGTGTATTACAGTATTACCAGTATGTATTACAGTATTACCAGTGTATTACAGTATTACCAGTATGTATTACAGTATTACCAGTGTATTACAGTATTACCAGTATGTATTACAGTATTACCAGTGTATTACAGTATTAACTTTGCCTGGCAGACAAACGTAGCAGGTGAGCCAGGCTGCCATGGCAGGTGAGCCAGGCTGCCATGGAAGGTGAGCCAGGCTGCCATGGAAGGTGAGCCAGGCTGCCATGGAAGGTGAGCCAGGCTGCCATTGAAGGTGAGCCAGGCTGCCATGGAAGGTGAGCCAGGCTGCGATGGAAGGTGAGCCAGGCTGCCATGGAAGGTGAGCCAGGCTGCCATGGAAGGTGAGCCAGGCTGCCATGGAAGGTGAGCCAGGCTGCCAAGGAAGGTGAGCCAGGCTGCCATGGAAGGTGAGCCAGGCTGCCATGGAAGGTGAGCCAGGCTGCCATGGAAGGTGAGCCAGGCTGCCATGGAAGGTGAGCCAGGCTGCCATGGAAGGTGAGCCAGGCTGCCATGGAAGGTGAGCCAGGCTGCCATGGAAGGTGAGCCAGGCTGCCATGGAAGGTGAGCCAGGCTGCCATGGAAGGTGAGCCAGGCTGCCATGGCAGGTGAGCCAGGCTGCCATGACAGGTGAGCCAGGCTGCAATGGCAGGTGAGCCAGGCTGCCATGGCAGGTGAGCCAGGCTGCCATGGCAGGTGAGCCAGGCTGTCATGGCAGGTGAGCCAGGCTGCCATGGCAGGTGAGCCAGGCTGCCAGGGCAGGTAAGCCAGGCTGCCATGGCAGGTAAGCCAGGCTGCCATGACAGGTGAGCCAGGCTGCCATGGCAGGTGAGCCAGGCTGCCATGGCAGTGAGCCAGGCTACCATGAAAGGTGAGCCAGGCTGCCATGGCAGGTGAGCCAGGCTGCCATGGCAGGTGAGCCAGGCTGCCATGGCAGGTGAGCCAGGCTGCCATGGCAGGTGAACCAGGCTGCCATGGAAGGTGAGCCAGGCTACCATGGCAGGTGACCAAGGCTACCATGGCAGGTGAGCCAGGCTACCATGGCAGGTGAGCCAGGCTACCATGGCAGTGAGCCAGGCTACCATGGCAGGTGAGCCAGGCTGCCATGGCAGGTGAGTCAGGCTACCATGGCAGGTGAGCCAGGCTGTCATGGCAGGTGAGCCAGGCTGCCATGGCAGGTGAGCCAGGCTGCCATGGCAGGTGAGCCAGGCTGTCATGGCAGGTGAGCCAGGCTGCCATGGCAGGTGAGCCAGGCTGCCATGGCAGGTGAGCCAGGCTACCATTGCAGGTGAGCCAGGCTGCCATGGCAATTGAGCCAGGCTACCATGGCAGGTGAGCCAGGCTACCATGGCAGGTGAGCCAGGCTGTCATGGCAGGTGAGCCAGGCTGCCATGGCAGGTGAGCCAGGCTGCCATGGCAGGTGAGCCAGGCTGCCATGGCAGGTGAGCCAGGCTGCCATTGCAGGTGAGCCAGGTTGCCATGGCAGGTGAGCCAGGCTACCATTGCAGGTGAGCCAGCCTACCATGGCAGGTGAGGCAGGCTGCCATGGCAGGTGAGCCAGGCTGCCATGGCAGGGGAGCCAGGCTGCCATGGCAGGTGAGCCAGGCTGCCATGGCAGGTGAGCCAGGCTGCCATTGCAGGTGAGCCAGGTTGCCATGGCAGGGGAGCCAGGCTGCCATGGCAGGTGAGCCAGGCTACCATGGCAGGTGAGCCAGGCTACCATGGCAGGTGAGCCAGGCTGCCATGGCAGGTGAGCCAGGCTACCATGGCAGGTGAGCCAGGCTACCATGGCAGGTGAGCCAGGCTGCCATGGCAGGTGAGCCAGGCTACCATGGCAGGTGAGCCAGGCTGCCATGGCAGGTGAGCCAGGCTACCATGGCAGGTGAGCCAGGCTACCATGGCAGGTGAGCCAGGCTGCCATGGCAGGTGAGTCAGGCTACCATGGCAGGTGAGCCAGGCTGTCATGGCAGGTGAGCCAGGCTGCCATGGCAGGTGAGCCAGGCTGCCATGGCAGGTGAGCCAGGCTGCCATGGCAGGTGAGCCAGGCTGCCATGGCAGGTGAGCCAGGCTTACCATTGCAGGTGAGCCAGGCTGCCATGGCAATTGAGCCAGGCTACCATGGCAGGTGAGCCAGGCTACCATGGCAGGTGAGCCAGGCTGTCATGGCAGGTGAGCCAGGCTGCCATGGCAGGTGAGCCAGGCTGCCATGGCAGGTGAGCCAGGCTGCCATGGCAGGTGAGCCAGGCTGCCATTGCAGGTGAGCCAGGTTGCCATGGCAGGTGAGCCAGGCTACCATTGCAGGTGAGCCAGGCTACCATGGCAGGTGAGCCAGGCTGCCATGGCAGGTGAGCCAGGCTGCCATGGCAGGGGAGCCAGGCTGCCATGGCAGGTGAGCCAGGCTGCCATGGCAGGTGAGCCAGGCTGCCATGGCAGGTGAGCCAGGCTACCATGGCAGGTGAGCCAGGCTACCATGGCAGGTGAGCCAGACTACCATGGCAGGTGAGCCAGGCTTCCATGGCAGGTGAGCCAGACTGCCATGGCAGGTGAGCCAGGCTACCATGGCAGGTGAGCCAGGCTACCATGGCAGGTGAGCCAGGCTACCATGGCAGGTGAGCCAGGCTACCATGGCAGGTGAACGAGGCTGCCATGGCAGGTGAGCCAGGCTACCATGGCAGGTGAGCCAGGCTACCATGGCAGGTGAGCCATGCTACCATGGCAGGTGAGCCAGGCTACCATGGCAGGTGAGCCAGGCTGCCATGGCAGGTGAGCCAGGCTGCTATGGCAGGTGAGCCAGGCTACCATGGCAGGTGAGCCAGGCTACCATGGCAGGTGAGCCATGCTTCCATGGCAGGTGAGCAAGGCTACCATGGCAGGTGAGCCAGGCTGCCATGGCAGGTGAGCCAGGCTGCTATGGCAGGTGAGCCAGGCTAGCATGGCAGGTGAGCCAGGCTACCATGGCAGGTGAGCCAGGCTGCCAGGGCAGGTGAGCCAGGCTACCATGGCAGGTGAGCCAGGCTGCCATGGCAGGTGAGTCAGGCTACCATGGCAGGTGAGCCAGGCTACCATGGCAGGTGAGCCAGGCTACCATGGCAGGTGAGCCAGGCTACCATGGCAGGTGAGCCAGGGTACCATGGCAGGTGAGCCAGGCTGCCATGGCAGGTGAGCCAGGCTACCATGGCAGGTGAGCCAGGCTACCATGGCAGGTGAGCCAGGCTACCATGGCAGGTGAGCCAGGCTACCATGGCAGGTGAACGAGGCTGCCATGGCAGGTGAGCCAGGCTACCATGGCAGGTGAGCCAGGCTACCATGGCAGGTGAGCCATGCTACCATGGCAGGTGAGCCAGGCTACCATGGCAGGTGAGCCAGGCTGCCATGGCAGGTGAGCCAGGCTGCTATGGCAGGTGAGCCAGGCTACCATGGCAGGTGAGCCAGGCTACCATGGCAGGTGAGCCATGCTTCCATGGCAGGTGAGCAAGGCTACCATGGCAGGTGAGCCAGGCTGCCATGGCAGGTGAGCCAGGCTGCTATGGCAGGTGAGCCAGGCTAGCATGGCAGGTGAGCCAGGCTACCATGGCAGGTGAGCCAGGCTGCCATGGCAGGTGAGCCAGGCTACCATGGCAGGTGAGCCAGGCTACCATGGCAGGTGAGCCAGGCTACCATGGAAGTGAGCCAGACTACCATGGCAGGTGAGCCAGGCTGCCATGGCAGGTGAGCCAGGCTACCATGGCAGGTGAGCCAGGGTACCATGGCAGGTGAGCCAGGCTGCCATGGCAGGTGAGCCAGGCTACCATGGCAGGTGAGCCAGGCTACCATGGCAGGTGAACCAGGCTGCCATGGCAGGTGAGCCAGGCTGCCATGGCAGGTGAGCCAGGCTGCCATGGCAGGTGAGCCAGGCTGCCATGGCAGGTGAGCCAGGCTACCATGGCAGGTGAGCCAGGCTACCATGGCAGGTGAACCAGGCTACCATGGCAGGTGAGCCAGGCTACCATGGCAGGTGAGCCAGGCTGCCATGGCAGGTGAGCCAGGCTACCATGGCAGGTGAGCCAGGCTACCATGGCAGGTGAACCAGGCTACCATGGCAGTGAGCCAGGCTACCATGGCAGGTGAACCAGGCTACCATGGCAGGTGAGCCAGGCTACCATGGCAGGTGAACCAGGCTGCCA
>NC_069407.1:45167044-45252044 GCF_026875155.1 Cherax quadricarinatus | reverse complement strand
CTAGAAAGGAATGAGCTCATCAACGACAAACAGCATGGATACAGGGACTGGATATCCTGTGTCACAAACTTACTGGAGTACTATGACAAGGTGACAGCAGTAAGACAAGAAAGAGAGAGGTGGGTAGATTGCATTTTCTTGGACTTTAAGAAGGCTTTTGACACAGTTCCACACAAGAGATTAGCGTAAAAGCTGGGGGACCAGGCAGGTATAACAGGGAAGGCACTGCAGTGGATCAGAGAATATGTGAGAGGAAGGCATTAGCGAGTCATGGTACATGACGAGGTGTCGGAGTGAGCACTTGTGACGAACGGGGTTCCACAAGGGTCAGTCATAGGACTGGCGCTGTTTCTGGTATATGTGAATGACATGATGGAAGGAATGAACTCAGATGGGTCTCAGTTTGCAGACGATATCAAGGTAATGCGAAGAATTCCATCGGAGGAGGACCAGGCAAGAATACAAAGGGATCTGGAAAGGCTACAGTCTTGGTCCAGCAAATGGCTCTTGGAGTTCAACCCCGCCAAGTGCCAAGTCATGAAGATCGGGGAAGGGCAAAGAGGTCCGCAGACAGAATACAGTCTAGGGGGCCAAAGACTATAAACCTTACTCGAGGAAAAGGATCTTAGGGTGAATATAACACCGACCACATCTGCTGAGGCGCACATCAGGCAAATAACTTCTGCAGCATATGGGCTACTAGCAAACATAAGAACAGCATTCCAACATCTCAGTAAGGAGTCGTTCAGGACTCTGTACACCGTGTACATCAGGCCCATATTTGAGTATGCAGCACCAGTTTGGAACCCACACCTGGCCAAGCACGTCAAGAAATTAGAGAAAGTGCAGAGATTGCAATGAGACAAGTCCTGGAGCTATGGGGCATGTCATTCGAGGAGAAGTTAAGGGAAATCGACCTGACAACACTGGGGGACAGGAGGGAAAGGGGAGACATGATAACTACATATTAAAATACCGAGATATATCGACAAAGTGGACAGAATCAGGATGTTCCAGAGATGGGACATACCAACAATGGGTCACAATTGCAAGCTGAAGACTCAGACGAGTCACAGGGATGTTATGAAGTTTTCCTTCAGTCACAGAGTTGTAAGGAAACGGAACAGTCTGGAAAGGGAGGTGATGGAGGCAGGATCCATACATAGTTTTAAGAAGAGGAATGATTAAGGTCATGGAGCAGGGAGTGACCTATTAGCGACCAGTGAAGAGGCGGGACCAGGAACTATGACTCGACCCCTGCAACTACAATTAGAGGAGTACACACACACACACACACACACACACACACACACACACACACACACACACACATACACACACACACACACACACACACACACACACACACACACACACACACACACACACACACACACACAGGATGTAGGATTAGACACACACCATATCCTTTTGGGGGAAATGGGTGTGTGTTGGTGTGTGTGTGTGAGTGTGTGTATGTGTGTAGCAAGTACAGGAGACAAGGGTAAACAACTCTGAGCCGTGTGCAGAGAGTACACAAGAGATGGGAAAACCTCAACAGGTTTAGGTAGGCAGAAGTGCAGGTTATCCTAATTGGATGGGTCAGCGGGTAATGGGTGGTGAGGGAGCGAGCTGAAATTGGTACTCGGGCGAGAGGACGAGGATTGGGAAGGGGAGGAAATGGGAAGGGAAGAGGAATAGAGGGGACGGGAGGGGCTGTTATAGCAACAGGCGGAATAAAGGGGATAGCCATAAGTAAAATAGGGGGGGAGAAGTTCCAGAATAATGAGTAAGCGGGGGAAAGAGAGGTATAAAGGAGAGGGGAGAAGGGATTTTAGACGCCTTTGCGTGTAATTGACGGTGAAATTAAAGCTAAGAGTGCAGTGGCTTATGATTGTATTGCGTACTTCCAGAGTTGTACTGACAGGGCGATCGACTATCAGCTCCTGGTCCCGCTCTTTAGCTACAATCTACACTTATTGTTTGCTTTTGATCCCCTGGGCCCTGTCATATCTTTTCTTGAAGCTGTGAATGGATCTGAAGTCTCTTTAGCCTTGGAGACAAACTCACTTCTTCTCCTGAACCTGGAATTTTATGGCACATAATTGTCCTCAGCAGAATTTAAATATCATAGGTGCCTAGAGTGATGATCCAGTCACTTATGTAGGTGCCTAGAGTGATGATCCAGTCACCTAAGTAGGAGCCAAGAGTGATGATCCAGTTACCTATGTAGGTGCCTAGAGTGATGATCCAGTCACCTATGTAGGTGCCTAGAGTGATCCAGTCACCTATGTAGGTGCCAAGAGTGATGATCCAGTCACCTATGTAGGTGCCTAGAGTGATGATCCAGTCACCCATGTAGTTACATACAGTGATGATCCAGTTACCTATGTAGGTGCCAAGGCAGAGGGACTGGCCACCGTCTACCAAGGCTGAGGGACTGACCACCGTCTACCAAGGTTGAGGGACTGACCACCGTATACCAAGGCTGAGAGACTGACCACCACCTACAAAGGCTGAGGGACTGATCACCATCTACCAAGGCTGAGAAACTGATCACCATTATTACAACCCAGGAGTCCCAAAGGCCTGTTATCCTGGGTGTAAAGGGAGCAAAATAAACACAGCAGAAAAACTTTGTATTATCCTTCACCACTTTAGAACGTAAGTATGTACACTATATACACTATGTACAACAATAGGTATTAGTGCACTCCACGGTAAGCAAGGCAGAACAGAAGCCACTAGCGAGCAGACTCTGCTTCAATCAGTCTAGAATGGGAATGACAAGGGCAGACAGGTGAGTGGCGCCCACAACACCTCTGCAATTGCCAAAACCATCTTCTCATTGGCTGGAACCTGGTTACTGATTGAATGACGGGGCCCCATCATCAACCCTTAGTACCTGATTCGCTGCTTGGGGGAGATAGCCTTTCAATGAGGTGTTACATGCACCGAATAAAGGTTACGTACTCTTTGCATGCCACAACCACCTACCAAGGCTGAAGGACTGACCACCATCTACCAAGCCTGAGATGTTAATCACAATCTACCCAAGCTGAAGGACTGACCTCCACCTACCCAGGCTGGGGCACTGACCACCACGTCCCCAAGCTGAGGGACTGACCTCCCCAAGCTGAAGGACTGACCTCCACCTACCCAGGCTGAATGACTGACCACCACCTACCCAGGCTAAGGGACTGATCACCACCTACCCAGGCTGAGGGACTGACCATCACCTACCCAGGCTGAGGAACTAACCACCACCTACCCAGGCTGAGGGATTGACCACCACCTACCCAGGCTGAGGGACTGACCACCACCTACCCAGGCTGATGGACTGACCTCCGCCTATCAAGGCTGAGAGACTGACCACCACCTACCCAGGCTGAGGGACTGACCACCACCTACCGAGGTTGAGGGACTGACTACCACCTATCCAGGCTAAGGGACTGACCACCACCTACCCAGGCTGAGGGACTGACCACCATCTACCCAGGCTGAGGGACTGACCTCCACCTATCAAGGCTGAGAGACTGACCACCACCTACCCAGGCTGAGGGACTGACCACCACCTACCGAAGTTGAGGGACTGACCACCACCTATCCAGGCTAAGGGACTGACCACCACCTACCCAGGCTGAGGGACTGACTACCACCTACCCAGGCTGAGGGACTGACCACCACCTACCGAGGCTGAGGGAGTGAGCACCACTTACCCAGGCTGAGGGACTCACCACCACCCACCCATTCTGAGAGACTGACCACCACCTACCCAGGCTGAGGGACTGACCACCACCTACCCAGGCTGAGAGACTGACCACCACCTACCCAGGCTGAGGGACTGACCTCCACCTACCCAGGCTGAGGGACTGACCACCACCTACCCAGGCTGAGGGACTGACCACCACCTACCCAGGCTGAGGGACTGACCACCATCTACCCAGGCTGAGGGACTGACCACCACCTACCCAGGCTGAGGGACTGAGCACCACCTACCCAGGCTGAGGGACTGACCACCACCTACCCATTCTGAGAGACTGACCACCACCTACCCAGGCTGAGGGACTGACCACCACCTACCCAGGATGAGAGACTGACCACCACCTACCCAGGCTGAGGGACTGACCACCACCTACCCAGGCTGAGGGACTGACCACCACCTACCCAGGCTGAGGGACTGACCACCACCTACCCAGGCTGAGGAACTGACCACCACCTACCCAGGCTGAGGGACTGACCACCACCTACCCAGGCTGAGGGGCTGACCACCACCTACCCAGGCTGAGGGACTGACCAGCACCTACCCAGGCTGAGGGACTGACCACCACTTACCCAGGCTGAGGGGCTGACCACCACCTACCCAGGCTGAGGGACTGACCACCACCTACCCAGGCTGAGGGACTGACCACCACTTACCCAGGCTGAGGGGCTGACCACCACCTACCCAGGCTGAGGGACTGACCACCACCTACCCAGGCTGAGGGACTGACCGTCACCTACCCAGGCTGAGGGACTGACCACCACCTACCCAGGCTGAGGGACTGACCACCACCTACCCAGACTGAGGAACTGACCACCACCTACCCAGGCTGAGGGACTGACCACCACCTACCCAGGCTGAGGGACTGACCACCACCTACCCAGGCTGAGGAACTGACCACCACCTACCCAGGCTGAGGAACTGACCACCACCTACCCAGGCTGAGGAACTGACCACCACCTACCCAGGCTGAGGGACTGACCACCACCTACCCAGGCTGAGGGACTGACCACCACCTACCCAGGCTGAGGGACTGACCACCACCTACTTGTGAATACATAAAGACAAATATTATAAGTAATATGAGTAGCTTCCATGACTCAAGAAATCGTAATGACACGATTGCAAACAAACCATACCCCCGGCCGGGATTGAACCCGCGGTCATAGAGTCTCAAAACTCCAGCCCGTCGCGTTAGCCACTAGACCAGCTAGCCACAATAAGATTCATCCAACTAGGTATATTTCTACACCATAGGAAGGTTAGCACAGGCACCACTGTGACCACAAATGCAAGTTTTTACAGACGAATCTCCAGCTAGCGTGCATTTGTGGTCACAGTGGTGCCTGTGCTAACCTTCCTATGGTGTAGAAATATACCTAGTTGGATGAATCTTATTGTGGCTAGCTGGTCTAGTGGCTAACGCGACGGGCTGGAGTTTTGAGACTCTATGACCGCGGGTTCAATCCCGGCCGGGGGTATGGGTTGAGTAGCTTCCATGTTTCATGTTTTTTTAAGGTTAGGACCTGCCTTGTATGGGCCAGTAGGCCTTCAGCAGTGCTCCTCCATTCTTATGTTCTTATGTTCTTAAAAAAATAATGTTTTTACTTTAATCATGAGTGGATGAGTTAGTTAATGAAAAAGTCAAGAGAGCCATCTGTTTTATTTTGGTTATTGTCAAGGCAGTTCTTGATCAGCCAGGCTATGGTGCAACGCTAGACTGCGTGTTTCTAGCACCAACAACATGAGTGATCATTTTATCAACCGGGAGGCCTAGTCGGGTACCAGGCAGAGGTGGCGATGACCTGCAATCAATTTCAAGTAAGACAAGCGAGCCACCTCTTCCAGCTCATTCTTCTTTATGTTACGTCTACAGTGAAGGTGGTAACTGACGCTGTGGCTGTGGGGAGGGGAGTAGTTAGTGGTTTTTCACGGTTGTAATAGTGGTGGGGGTAATTGTAGGGGGGGAAGGAGTAACAGTAGCGGTGACGTTGGTAGGAGTGGTTGTAGGGTACAGGAACGTGACTGTCGTGGAATTCACATTTATCAACACGCTGCCTGTATCATATACACAACATATCTAAGGCTGGCATCCCAAGACTATTCGAGCAGATATTATCATGATATACTTGGGTCCGTTGTCTTGTTGGTCGAATGTAATACTATTCTGTTTTCCTGGTTGTCTGTGTGTGAGATCCCAAGATGTTAGGAGCCAAGTGTATATTTTTCCCATAGCCACGAATATTCCTACCTGTAGTGTGGAGAAAAACCTCCAGGTAGAAGGGAGCGATAATGACACTCCCCTAAGAGGGTAACCCTCTCAGAAGGGGTTGTGAACAGGCTTGCTTCCTCGTTCCCACACCGAGAGTTATCAGAAGCATGTGTTAGACGAGGAGTCACAAGACACTGTTCCATACCTGAGTACCTGCCCATTTGTACATACGAGTGGGAGCATGAGGGAACAGCATTAAAAATTCGTATTAAGACATCCCCTACTTAATTAACAAGTTAGGGTATTACGACTCCCTGCCTGCACCTAGAACACCAAGAAACAGATATTCTAGGTCGTGTCCTATTGCAAAGGCTGGCAATGAATGTCTATAACGCAGAGTCAGCCATACATCCCTGGGCAAAGAAGTGCCGGGGCGGCGTGAGACAGACTGCGATACATATCCAAGGCGTGATCATGTCAAGGAGGGTACCGTAAGTGCATAGTTCCTCCCGCTGAAAAACGAAGAGACAGCAGTTGCGCGTTCATAGACTCTTGATCATACTGACAATCTCCAGAACACTAGAAAGTTACTCTAGTGCAAAATACGAGTAACGAAATCCCGCGGTAAAGCAACGTTCACGATAACTTTGTGTTAGTGTCTCCATGTCGTTTCTAGAGTGTAAACATTGGGAGAACTGAAGTAAAAATACAGTGTTACTAACATTCTCCCTACCGTGGATAATTCCACGAAACTCATGAACGAGTGATAGTCAAGTGACGGTAATGTGTACCCGGAATAATGGAGTAATTAAGAACACTAGTGTCACGAACATTTCCGAGTGACTCTACCATTCAACGTCGATCAAACATCGAGTGGTTTCAAGACACCTCGTTCAAGAAGCCTATATCGACCTAAGTGGCACATTCAACGCCACAAGCTCTCGTTACATGAGGAAGGTAGGTCCTATTTTCACTTGCATCAACCTGATATGTACTGCAGTGAGTAGGTCGGCACAAGATGAATAGGGCTACTCTTATTAGGCCGTAATATAACGGCGAACGCCCAACAACGGGTACGAGTATACCTCTATATTCAAGTTATTCTGATATACTGGAATACACTTTATTTAGGGTGTAAATTAAAACCCGGTTTCTCATCATCAACAGCCTCTATGGGTGAACTACAGCCACTTCGGAGGAGATCCCTTGAACCGCGGCTGTAGAAGGTCTGAGCCGTCAACGAAGATAGTACTCCTTCGTATTGTCATGTATTTCTTATTATCATCATGCAGAAAGGTGTTCTTATCTAAGAAGTTTCCCTACATGTAGTTAAGCCTGTACAACAAACCAGGATGTGAGAGTAAGTACGGAGTCAAAATGCTCGTGGGCGTAGTACTGACAAAGAGCTGAACGTTAAGTCAATAAGGAGTCAGAAGGTACTGACCGAGAGCTGGACGGTGAGTGAGGCAGTAAGGAGTCAGAAGGTTCGTGAGGACAGTACTCTTTGAGGGCTGGACGGCGAGTAAGGAGTCAGAAGGTTCGTGAGAAGGTTCCTGCCTAACTAATTTACTTTCTTCAGTAAAGCCTTTGAGGCCGTTGGTCACGATAAAGAATTCGATATTGTTTATTTGGATTTTACTAAGGCTTTTGATAGAGTACCACATCAGAGACTGTTAAATAAATTGACAGCTCATGGCATTGAGGGAAAAGTGCTGTCATGGATCGACTCATGGCTCACCAATAGGAAGCAGAGAGTGTGCATAAATGGGGTTATGTCTGAGTGGGGATCTGTAACATGTGGCGCTCCACAAGACCCGTACACAAAACAATCCCGTAGACCCAAAAAACAAAGAACCTCGTGCAGCACAACAATACCCGTAGCAGACAAAAGTACCTCGAGGCCCAACAATCCCTTAGCAGACAACAAGTACCGACAGCCCCACAATACCTCGTAGACACAACAAGTCCCTTTTCGTAGCACACAACAATACCTCTACCCGCAAACAATACCTGTAGCACCACAACAAGTACCCGTGCACAAAACAAAACCCGTAGCAGCACAACAAGAACCAAACGGGGTATCGAGCACACAAAATACCCGTAGCAGCACAACAAAGAAACTGTAGCACACAAAAAGTACCTGTGCAACCAAGTACCCGTAGCACACAAAAAAGTACCTCTAGCACCCCAAAATCCTCTACCCACAAAATCCTCTCGCCCCAAGTACCTCGTCCCCACAACAAGTAACCCCCAGCCCACAAAGTACCCGTAGCACCCAATAAGTAATTTGTAGCACAAAAAATACCCGTAGAAACACCAAACAAGTACCCTGCACCACACAAGTCCCTTTTCGTACAGCACACAATACCTCGTAGCAGCAAACAATTTCTAGAACAACAAGACCTCGTAGACCCAAAAAGTCCTGTCGCCCCCCCCCCCCCCCCCCCCCCCCCCCAACAATTTGAAGCACACAAGAAACCCAGTACACAACAAGTACCCGTAGCAGCAAACAAGAAACCCTCGTCAGCACCACAATTCCCTCGTAGCAGCACAATACCGAGCAGCAAAAAAAGTACCTGTAGCAGCAAAACAAGTACCTCGTAGCACACAAAAAGTCCCTGTAGCCACCACAAAGTACCTCTAGCAGCCCCACAAGTCCCCTGTGACCACAACAAGACTCTCAGAAAAAAAATCTACAAAACCAAAAGTACCTGTAGAGCAAAAAATTCCTCGTAGCAAAAACAACAAGTACCTCGTACAGCACCAAAAGACCTCGTAGCAAAAACAAGTAAGGAAGGAAAGCACCACAATACCTTTAGCACAAAAAAAGTACCTGTAGCACACAAAAAAGTACCTCTACAGCCCCCACAATACCCGTAAGACAACAGTACCTGAAAGGCAAACAAGTCTCGGTAGCAGCCCCACAAGACCCGTAGCAGCACAAAGAAATAAAAGCACCCAAAAAGAAACCCTCGTAGCGCCCACAAGACCCTCGTGAGCCAAAAAGCCCTCAGCAGCACAACAATCCCTCGTGCGCACCAAAGTACCGGTAGCAGCCACAAGTACCTGGTAGCAGAAAAAAAACAATAACCGTAGCAGCACAAACAAGTACCTAGTCAGCACCACACAATTTACCTCGTAGCACTCACAAGTACAATCGTAGCAGCCCCAAAAAGTACCTCGTGCAGCACCACAAGTACCGTAGCACACAAAAAGTACCTCGTAGCAGCACAAACATTACCTCGTAGCAGGCACAACAATACCTCTTTAGCACCAACAACAAGTACCTCGTAGCAAGCACAAAAGTCCTCGTAGCAGCACAACAAGTACCTCGTAGCAGCACAACAAGTACCTCGTAGCAGCACAACAAGTACCTCGTAGCAGCACAACAAGTACCTCGTAGCACCACAACAAGTACCTCGTAGCAGCACAACAAGTACCTCGTAGCAGCACAACAAGTACCTCGTAGCACCACAACAAGTACCTCGTAGCAGCACAACAAGTACCTCGTAGCACCACAACAAGTACCTCGTAGCAGCACAACAAGTACCTCGTACCCAGCACAACAGTAACTCGTAGCAGCACAACAAGTAACTTCGTAGCAGCACCACAAGTACCTCGTAGCAGCACAACAAGTACCTCGTAGCAGCACCACAAGTACCTCGTAGCAGCACCACAAGTACCTCGTAGCAGCACACAAGTACCTCGTAGCAGCACAACAAGTACCTAGTGCACACAACAAGTACCTCGTAGCAGCCCACAATTTACCTCGTAGAAAGCACAACAAGTACCTCGTAGAGCACAAACAAGTACCTCGTAGAAGAAACCACAAGTACCTCGTAGCAGCAAACAAGTACCTAGTAGCACACCAACAAGTACCTCGTAGCAGCCCCAACAAGTACTGTAGCACACAAAAAGAAACCTCGTGAAGCAGCAAAAACAAGTACCTCGTAGCAGAACCACAAGTACCTCGTAGCACCCACAAAAGTACCTGGTAGCAGCACCACAAGTACCTCGTAAGCACCCACATTCAAGTACTCGTAGCACCACAACAAGTTACCTCGTTAGCAGCACAACAAGTCCCTTTTAGCAGCACAACAATTTACCTCGTAGCACACAAAAAGTACCTCGTAGCCAGCAAAAACAAGTCCCTGGGTAGAGCACAAACAAGTACCTCGTAGCAAAACAAGTACCTGTAGCACCAACAAGTACCTCGTAGCAGAACAAACAAGTACCTCGTAGCACCAAACAAGTACCTCTGTAGCAGCACAAAAAGTACCTGGGTAGCAGACCAAGTACTCGTAGCCCCACAACAAGTACCTCGTAGCAGCACAACAAGTACCTGTAGCCCCACAACAAGACCTCGTAGCAGACAAAAAGGGTAACCTCGTACCCAAACCACAACAAGTACCTCGTAGCCCCACAACAAGTACCCTTGCCCACAACAAGTACCTCGTAGCAGCACAACAAGTACCTCGTACCCACAACAAGTACCTCGTAGCACCACAACAAGTACCTCGTAGCCCCACAACAAGTACCTCGTAGCCCAAACAAGTACCGTACAAGCAACAAGTAACTCGTAGCCCCACAACAATTTACCTCGTGCAGCACAACAAGTACCTCGTAGCAGCACAACAAGTACCTCGTAGCCCACAAACAAGACCTCGTGCAGCCAACAAGTACCTCGTAGCAGCACAACAAGTACCTCGTAGCCCCACAACAAGTACCTCGTAGCCCCACAACAAGTACCTCGTAGCAGCACAACAAGTACCTCGTAGCAGCACAACAAGTACCTCGTAGCCCCAAACAAGTTCCCTCGTAGCAGAAAAACAAGAAACTCGTACCCCAAACAAGTAACCTCGTAGCCCACAACAAGTACCTCGTAGCAGCACAACAAGTACCTCGTAGCCCACAACAAGTACCTCGTAGCAGCACAACAAGTACCTCGTAGCAGCACAACCAAGTACCTCGTAAAGCCCACACAACAAGTACCTCGTAGCAGCAAAAAACAAAGTCCCTGTTAGCACACAACAAGTACCTCGTAGCCCCAAAACAACAAGTACCTCGTAGCAGCACAACAATAATCTTTAGCAGGCACAACAAGTACCGTAGAAAGAAAACCAACAAGTACCTCGTAGCAGCACAACAAGTACCTCGTAGCAGCAGCACAAGTACCTCGTAGCAGCACAACAAGTACCTCGTAGCAGCACAACAAGTACCTCGTAGCAGCACAACAAGTACCTCGTAGCAGCACAACAAGTACCTCGTAGCAGCACAACAAGTACCTCGTAGCACCCAAAACAAAGTACCTGTAGCAGCACAACATTTTACCTGTAGCAGAACAAAAGTACCTGTGTAGCCCAAACAAACAAGTACTCTTTAGCACCACAAACAAGTACCTGTACAGCACAACAAGTACCTCGTAGCAGCACAACAAGCATCTCACAATACGCCACCGGAACGGTTATAATCATAACAATAATATTAAAATGGGTGGAGAGGTGAGCCAGCAAAAGGCCTCGGTCAAATGATCAAAAGCTCCAGTGGTGTTTCATCATATTACTAAGACCCGCGTCAGATCTAACTCACGTCTACCCCTTCCCCCCTCTTGTGTATGTCCAACCCATTTTTATTTATTTAAAATTGAGCAAATTTCACTCTCTTTGTCAGTAAGCTATCCGGAGTTTGCTTTAAGAGGACCTAACTTGTTTTTAACCCTGGGTCTATACACGTCATGAAACACTTGTCCTCTTTTCTGGCAAACCTTACCTACCTAAAACCGCACCGAGGACTTGTCTTGCTTCTGTTGTAAATGACAACAAATCTTGTCGCAGCACATCTTAAATCAGCCCAGCCTGCACCACCAGTGAAATACGTCCAGACGTGAAAAAGATGCCTATTTTTTTTTTACCCAACCGCCTCGTTGCGAAACGTAAGACTTTTTTTCTTTAATTTATTGTTTGTAATTCAATACACGCTTATTCAGTTTTAAGATAAGTGGTGAATAACCACTTTACCCCAACCTGGATTAACCTAGCCTTATTTACTTATTAACCTAGCAAGGAAAGGGTTACAGGAGAGGTAGGTGAGTAGAAAGAGGAGGAGGAGGAGGTGGAGGAGAAGGAGAAGGAGAAGGAGAAGGAGAAGGAGGAGGGGGAGGAGGGGAAAAGAGGAAAGGGACTGGAGCGAAGTCTCTCTCCTTCCTCCGACAAATTAATTGAAGATCAGAACTGCGTGAATTGTAGCCACCTTGTTTCCCTCACCCCCTCTTCCACCCCTCCCAATCCCCCTCCTCCTCTCCCTACCCCAATCAAGTTGGGATGGACTGACGACGTCACTGTGGTTCTCATTCCTGGATATGAAGGAATTTTCTTTTATTTCTTTCGGCCTGTGGTGACCTAGCTTGTATGTTGTTTGCTGCTGCCGCTGCAACTGCTGATGCTACTGATGGTGATTGAATTCCTGTTACTGCTAGTGCTGTTGCTGGTATCCCAATTGCTGCTCTTAATAAGGCTGATGTTGCTGCTGCTGTTGCAGGTGGGGTGATCCTGAGGGTGGCACCAGTAGTGCTGTGGTTGATATTGCAGCTGCTGCTGTTAGTGTGCTCCAGCTGATGCTGTTGCTGGTGTCCCAGCTGCTGCTGTTTACGGCGGTGCTGCTGGTGGAACTGGTGTTGCTGCAGGTGATTGAGCACCAACTGGTGTTAGTGCTGTTAATTGTGGTTTTGCTGCTGTGTTGGTGGTACTGGTTGTGCTGCTACTGTTACTGTTGGTGCTGCTGCTGTGTTGGTTATTGTTACTTTCTGCCAGTGAGGCTTTGTTCACCTTACGGAGTCCATGAAAGCTAGTGTGTGTTTTTCTGACAGCGCCCACAACCTGAACAATGGCTTCCCTTACACTCTGAATATTTCTCTAAAGCTGATGGTTCTTCTAGAATTGAGACCACTCCAGTAAACTTAAAGCACACACCCTGCAGCAGCCCCATGGGTGCTAGTTCCAGGTCTTGTGCTAACACCTACATCTGCAATTTACAAGCAAATTAACCTCACAATAGGCAAAGAAATTCAATGATCGTCTGGATTTTTCCCAGAGTGATGTGTATTCTCGTCTCCGAGGACCAGGTTTCCCTATTAGCACAGGAGGTAATACTTTATATATATATATATTATATATAAAAATATATATATATATATAATAATATATATATATAAACACTAATCTCTGGCCGAAGGAGACTCGAACCTACGAACCTTAGAACAAGGTACGCAGTGCTCTACCGCCGTACCACACTGGTTCAATACCGTGGCGCCCGGCCAACCCTAGACGTTTTGGTCCAGCGTCCAGGCAGGTGGTGTTAGCTGTTTCATCTCCTCCCCTGCATGCATCGACCGATGAGAGATTTTTACAATGTTTAGAATTCGCTGAACAGGCGAAATATTCACAGACACTAATGATAATGTGAGAAGTCACGAAATCGCTTGGAATTTCGCTATTATATATATATATATATATATATATAAATATATATATATATATATATATATAATATATATATATATATATATAATATATATATATATATAATATATATATATATGAAATTCGAGCCGAATGGGTAAAACTGGTCAATTAGCAAGAACTCATTAAAATTAAGTCATTTCTAAAAAAATTTCTTATACGTTTAAAGATATATTTTTTTATTTATGTTTATGTAAAAATTAATAATGTTGTACCAAAAGTATCTTAGAAAACTTACCTAATCTTAATATAACAAGAGCAATTAAATTTAGCCTAATCCAACTAAATATATTTAACAAACAAACACAATGAAATATATTTTTTCGTTAAGTTCAGAATGATTTTAGCGAAATTATTGTATACACAAGATTTCGCTTGCCTTATTCGGCAAGAAGAGTGTTGCTATTTAAGCCAAAATCGCAAGTTTTACCTATTCGGCTCGACATTTATATATATCAGTAACAACAATGCGATTAGCAGGGGGATCGAGCCCATGTTGTTCTAGCCAGCCTCATGTTGAGGAGGAGGAGGAGAAGCGGGTTAGTAGTCAGTGCAAGTCAGCAGAGACGACACCTTCAACAAGGAATAACGAAGTCAGTCAGTGAATTCCGGACACAATCACGACACGGGAGGAAATAAGGCGCAGGCAGTGTTTTGCATCCACTGAAGCAAGAAGCGCCCTTGCTGGTTTTGCTCTCTGGCGCCGATGCTGTGATTGGTGAAAGGAGGACAGAGATGAGATTGGTCTGTGGAGGAATGCGAAGGTGTGATTGGTTGACGTAGGAATAGGACGAGGCGATTGGTCGTAGCTGAACCAGAACGACGTGATTGGCCAAGAAAGGAACAGATTGCTTTTTTCTGTATTAACAAATTATTACGATGCAAGAGCATTTATAATAATAGAAATAATAATAATAATAATAATAATAATAATAATAATAATAATAATAATAATAATAATAATAATAATAATAAATAATAATAATAATAATAAAAATAATTTTTATTTCTAAACGTACATGATACAAGGTATACAGACCTAGCTGACATCAGTGACATACTATATAGAAAAACCCAGCATTTCGGGCAAATTAAGTTAATTTTGTCCCCAGGATGCGACCCACACCAGTCGAGTGACACCAGGTACCTGTTTAAAGGTGTCTAAAGGAAACACGCCCGAATGTTTCCACCCATACCGGAGATCGAACCATGGATCTCAATGTGTGGGTTTCGCATATACTGGAGTTTTAAAGGGTTGCCTGCGAGTCACAACACATCATAATTATATAATGTTATATGGAATGAGTATCACCAAAACTGCACAGAAAAGTGAAAAAGAAAACTGTTGATTTATGGACTGAAAGTGGGAAAGGGAGAAATGATAAGGACAGGAACAAAAAGGGGAGAAAGAGGGAGGGATACAAAGAGAAAACGTAAAAGCAAGGCTGGGTGAGTGGTGAGGAAGGGAGATGTGTAAATGGAAAGAGGGGAGAAGAGAGAGAGAGAAGAGGAGAGTTGCAATGACAGGCGAATAGACTAACATCAACAACAACATAGACCACAGCAACGTGAAGCTTGTGTGTGTGTGTGTGTATGTGTGTGTGTGTGTGTGTGTGTGTGTGTGTGTGTGTATGTGTGTGTGTGTGGGGTGTGTGTGAATGTGTGTGTGTGTGTGTGTTTTGTGTGTGTGTGTAGGGTGTGTGTGTGTGTGTGGTGGGGTGTGTGTGTGTGTGTGTGTGTTTTGTGTGTTGTGTGTGGTGTGTATTTGTGTGTGTGTGTGTGGTATGTGTGTGTGTGTATGTGGGTATGTGTGTGTGTGTGGTGTGGTGTGTGTGTTAGTTAGTTAGTTACCATTTTGTCCTAGGCACATGTCGATTAGACACTTGGCCTGTTGTATATAAGAGTGAGTGAGTGAGTGAGTGAGTGAGTGAGTGAGTGTGTGTGTGTGGTGTGGTGTGTGTGTGGTGTGTGTGTTGTGTGATACGTACGTACGTAACCCCGCCTAGTTTAGGTTGCAGGGGTCGGTGTGTGTGTGTACTCACCTATTTGTGGTTGCAGGGGTCGAGTCACAGCTCCTGGCCCCGCCTCTTCGCTGATTGCTAATAGGTCCTCTCTCCCCCTGGCCCATGAGCTCTATCATACCTCGCCTTAAAACTATGTATGGTTCCCGCCTCCACTACGTCACTTTCTAGGCTATTCCACGGCCTGACTACTCTATGACTGAAGAAATACTTCCTAACATCCCTTTGTGTGTGTGTGTGTGTGTGTGTGTGTGTGTGTGTGTGTGTGTGTGTGTGTGTGTGTGTGTGTGTGTGTGTGTGTGTGTGTGTGTGTCTGTGTGTGTGTGTATGTAGTGTGTGTGTGTGTGTGTGTGTGTGTGTGTGTGTGTGTGTGTGTGTTTTGTGTCTGTGTGTGTCTGTGTGTATGAGTGTAATCACCTAATTTTGGTTCCAGGGGTCGAGACTCAGCTCCTGGCCCCGCCTCTTCACTGAACGCTAAGAGGTACTCTCTCTCTCCTTGCTCCATGAGCTTTATCATACCTCATCTTAAAGCTATGTATGGTTCCTGCCTCCACTACCTCACTTGCTAGGCTATTTCACTTCCTGTCTACTCTATGACTGAAGAAATACTTCCTAACATCCCTTTGACTCATCTGGGTCTTCAACTTCTAATTGTGGCCCCTTGTTTCTGTGTCCCCTCTCTGGAACATCCCGTCTTTGTCCACCTTGTCTATTCCATGCAGTATTTTGTATGTCGTTATCAATGTCTTCCCTAACCCTCCTGTCCTCCAGTGTCGATAGGCCGATTTCCCTTGAGCTTTTTTCGTAGGACATTCCCCGTAGCTCTGGAACTAACCTTGCCGCAAACCTTTGCACTTTCTCTAATTTCTTGATGTGCTCAATCAAGTGTGGGCTCCAAACAGGTGCTGCATACTCCAGTATGGGCCTGACGTACTATGGTATCAGAACGCTATTCTCAGGTTTGCCAGGCGCCCATATGCTGCAGCAGTTATCTGGTTGATGTGTGCTTCCAGAGACGTGCTGAGTATTATACTCACCCCAAGATCTTTCTCCTTGAGCGAGGTTTGCAGTCTTTGGCCACCTAGCCTATACTCCGTCTACGGCCCCTCAAGGAAGGTTCCTTGATGTTGGTGAGGGGCTCTTGATTTAGGGAATTGGATCTGTGCTCCAGTTCCCCGAATTAAGCCTGAATGCCTTCCACATCCCCCCCCCAGGCGCTGTATAATCCTCCGGGTTTAGCGCTTCCCCCTTGATTATAATAATAATAATCCGTCTACGGCCTTCTTTGCCCTTTCCCGATCTTCATGACTTTGCATTTGGCGGGGTTAAATTCGAGAAGCCAGTTGCTGGACCAGGTGTCCAGCCTGTCCAAATCTTTTTGAAGTCCTACTTGATCCTCATCCGATTTAATTCTCCTCATTAACTTCACATCGTCTGCAAACAGGGACAATTCAGAGTCTATCCCTTCCATCATGTCATTCACATATACCAGAAATAGCACTGGTCCATGGGCCGACCCCTGTGGGACCCCGCTCATCACAGGTGCCCACTGTGATACCTCATCATGTACCATGACTCGTTGTTGCCTCCCTGTCAGGTATTCTCTGATCCATTGCAGTGCCCTTCCTGCTAAACGCGCCTTATCCTCTAGTTTCTGCACTAATCTCCTGTGAGGAACTGTGTCGATGGCCTTCTTGCACTCCAAGAAGATGCAATCAACCCACCCCTCTCTCTCGTGTCTTACTTCTGTTACTTTATCATGAAACTCCAGTAGGTTTGTGACACAGCATTTCCCTTCCATAAATCCGTGCTGTTTGGCATTTATACTCTTGTTCCATTCCAAGTGCTCCACCACTCTCTTCCTGATAATCTTCCCCATGACTTTGCATACTATACACGTCAGTGACACTGGTCTATAGTTTGGTGCTTCTTTTCTGTCTCCCTTTTTAAATATGGGTACTACATTTGCCGTCTTCCATACCTCAGGTAGTTGCCCAGTCTCAAGGGATGTGTTGAAGATTATGGTTAGTTGCAAACACATCATTTCTGCTCCCTCTCTAAGGACCCACTGGGAGATGTTGCCTGATCCCATTGGCTTTGAGGTATCAAAGTCCCTTAGCAGCTTTTTCACCACCTCCTTAGTTGTGTGTATGTCATCAAACACTTGTTGGTATATTCCCTGTTGGCGTCCCCCTCTGTTCTGTTCACCCAGAGGCCTTCCTGTCTCCACTGTAAATACTTCCTTAAATCTCATGTTGAACTCCTCACATACCTCTTGATCGCTTCTGGTGAGTTCACCCACCGTGGGTCTTTGACTGTTGTCGTCCTCCTAATGTGGCTCTACAGCATTTTCGGGTCAAACTTGGCTTTCGATGCTATGTCGTTTTCGTACTGTTGCTGGGCCTCCCTCCTTATCTGTGCAAACTCGTTTCTCCAGATGTTGCACATGTGTCTTAACTTTCATATTGTCGGTATTTTATACCTTTCTTGCACAACTTGTCAGACACTGCAACATCATGGAATCTTGGTTCAGAGGACATCTACAAGACCTTCACGGCTGCTGCAACTAACCCATCTCTTTGGGAAGGACCTACTTCCACTGGGGAATCCCGCCTACCAGTGACTTTGCCCTCGTCTGCTGCCCGTCCCTATCCACTGACGCCTATATAAACCGCCAGTCTTCTTGTCTTTGCTCCAGATTCTCCTCCACCACGATGCTGTGAACACTAACTCCGAGGCCGAGGGACTGATTACCTCATCTTTTGTATATAGTTCTACAGTCTTCCTATTATGTCCTAGAATCTGTATTGATAAAGCCACTGGATGGCGAA
Source organism: Cherax quadricarinatus (assembly GCF_026875155.1). NCBI lineage: Eukaryota > Metazoa > Arthropoda > Malacostraca > Decapoda > Parastacidae > Cherax > Cherax quadricarinatus. The sequence continues at coordinate 45,233,700 of NC_069407.1, read as the reverse complement.
ACGTCTACTACAATAAAGATATCCAGATGTTGCACATGTGTCTTAACTTTCATATTGTCGGTATTTTATACCTTTCTTGCACAGAGATAACTAAGAAAACGAGTGACAGAAGTCGGGTGAAATGTCGCGTGGGTAGCACTAGTATTGGTAGCAGCAGTAGTAGTAGTAGTGGTAGTAGTAGTATTGGTGGTAGTAGTAGTAGTAGTAGTAGTAGTAGTAGTAGTAGTAGTAGTAGCAGTAGTAGTAGCAGTAGCAGTAGTAGTAGTAATTGTGGAGAAATGGGTTGGGTTGATGAAGACCTATCGACATCATGTTACAGCGGTCTCCAAAATGGGTAATATCCTGTTGATTAGCAATTTATAGATAGTGTAACTGCCGGACTTTTGATGGATAGTGTTACTGTTGCATGCAAAGACTATGCACCCTCTATTTGGAGCATATGAACACACTCATAAAAGGCTAACTCCCAACCAGCGAACGAAGTAGCTAAGGATTTGATGATTTTGGGGTCCCATCGTCAAATCAGCACCGAGGTTCAGCCAATGAGAAGGTGGTTCTGGCAGTTGTGTAGGTGACGTGGTTACCACTCACATTTTCACCCTTGTCATTTCCATTCGAGAGCAGGTTGAAGCATGGTCTGTTCTCTAGCGGCATCTATCCTGCCTTGATTACCGTAGCGTGCACTAATACCTATTGCTGTACATAATGTATATACTGTACATACTTCTGTTCATACTTGGTGAAGGAAAATATAATTCAAAGTTTTTCTGCTGTGTTTATTTAGCTCCTTTTACACCCAGGATAGCCTGTCCGAGAGCTGGACGTAGAGCTGGAGCTGAGCCTAGAGTTGAAGTTGGAGCAGGAACTAAGCTGTCTGGCATTGCGTCAGCTTTGCCAACACTTCACAAACTTTGCGTGTTAATTGCCTTGCTATGGTCAGCCTTGCTAGGTGTGATCGTAGATAGCTTGCTACTTTGCGTATCGAAGTTGCGTTCGCCTGCTGTGGTCAGCCATGCTATTTTGTTTTTGACGCACGCTTTGCTAATGCGTATCAGTCTTGCTACTGTATGTGAGTATTCTGCATAGCTTCGTTACGTGTCAACCTTATCGTGGGAGTATTCTGCAGTCGTACTGTGCATAGCTGAGCGTGTATTGCAAATAGTGTTACGTTGGGGTATGCTGCCTAGACGAGTCAGACGTCTACTGTCAGAATACTTCATTAAACTTGTCTAAATTTTCTCTACAGTGTTGTTGGCAAATTGCTCGTTCCAATGGCATTGATTATGAACGCTCTCTTACAGCTGCAAAGCTTCGTACTCTTGTAAGTATCAAACTTCGAGAAGAGGAGATGGCACATCAAACTCCTCCCTCTACGGGAGTCAGGAATAAAACCCCGATGTTCTCGCAAGAGGAAAATGATACATCACCTGAGCAAAACCGTCAGTCTCGTGTGACAGGGTTGTCTGAAGGTGAATCTGTTGAGTTGGCACTTGAGCTGGAGAAAATCAATCTTGAGCAGACTAGGGAACAGTGCTTATATGCCGGGAAGAATTTGATATAGAAAAAGAAAGGAGGCAGTTTTCTCAAGTTGTAAATGAAAGTCCGGCAGTTACACTATCTCCATATGGCTAATCAAAAGGATATTACCCATTTTGGAGACCGCTGTAACATGATGTTGACAGATCTTCTCCAACCCAACCCGTCTCGCCACAATTACTACAACTACTACGTATGTATGTATAATGTTCGCCAAGACCGTAGTCCTGGCACGGGTCACAATCTTGCGATGACCCGTCTCTGGCTCCCGAGGGAGAAAGGTTTCTATAATGATGCGACGTATGCTGCTCAAGCACTCTTCTGGTCAGTTCAACTGGTGTACCACTACTACTACTACTACTGCAACAATTACTACTACCAATACTAGTGCTACCCACGCGACATTTCACCTGACTCCTGTCACTATATATACTCGTTTTCTTGGTTATCTCTGTGTTAGGACTGAAGAAGTCACTCGTGGCGAAACGTTTCTTTTAATAAATGTCCTGAACTGTACATAAGTGTCTTTTTCCACACCTTGTCGGTATCACCATACAATTTCTCTTAAAAATTCCTTACATTCTTTTTTTCTTCTTTTTTTTTATCTCTCTCTCTCTCTCTCTCTCTCTCTCTCTCTCTCTCTCTCTCTCTCTCTCTCTCTCTCTCTCTCTCTCCCCTCTCTCTCTCTCTCTCTCTCTCTCCTCGTCACAGGGTTTGACAAGGTTAGGTTAAGGATCCCTAGCTTTATTGACAAGCTATTTAAAAGTTAAAGATTCCTAACTTCATTAACATGCTAAGAGCTGTTACCTACATCAGCTCATTTGAAAGTATTTTATTGTTATGAAACGAAATTTGCAAGTAGGGAACAGGATGAAGTTGGAGCCATCTGTGGGCCAGTATTTTCACTTGATCAACTGAATTTATCCCGTTGACATCATAATGCTGTACGAGTGTGCTACAGACTCAAGTTATCCTGGGGATAAATGATTTCAGATGAAGTGGTGTTCTGGAGAAGGGTACAGCCAGAGTGAAGTTGCTGCTTTCTGTCCGTCTTGTGGTATAGAATCTTGCTTCACGCTGTCCTCGAAGTGGATCGAAGTGTGGTACTTTGACAATATTGGCCTTGTACATAACAGTAAGGCCACCCACATCCCTCCTGTATTGAAGGCTCTCCTGAAAAGACAGATCTATCCAGGATTGGTCCAAGCGAGAGACGAGACGACTTGAAGATTCAGACACTTATGCAACATATGGGAATCTTTATTTAGGAAACGTTTCGTCACACAGTGGCTTCATCAGTCCAATACAAAGCAGAAAGGTGAAAGAAGAGGAGGAGTTTCAGGTAATCAGTCCCTCAGCCTGGAGTCGATGTGTTCAGTCCATCACTCTTGTAGAATGTACAGCATAGGGCCGTAGACGTGGCTTATATAATGTAGTCAGGTGAGGTGAAGCAGGAGGAGTCATAGTGGTACCATCCACTAGTCGAAGTAGGTCTCAATCTTCAACTTGTCGGTTTTCAAAATCATTCATCACAACTGTCTGACACTGCATCATCATGGGATCTTGATACAAAGAATTCTTCAAAACTTGTTCAACCTTTGGACGAAGACCTACTTCGACTAGTGGATGGTACCACTATGACCCCACCTCCTCCTTCTTCGCCTCACCTGACTACAGTATATAAGCCACGTCTACGGCCCTATGCTGTACATTCTACAAGACAGATGGACTGAACACATCGACTCCAGGCTGAGGGACTGATTACCTCAAACTCCTCCTCTCTTTTCACCCTTCTGTTTTGTTTTGGACTGATGAAGCCACTCTGTGGTGAAACGTTTCCTAAATGAAGATTCCCACATGTTACATAAGTGTCTCAATCTTCAACTTATCGGTTTTCAAAACCATTCATCACATGAGACATCTTGCTCTGTTCTCTACTCTGTCAAGCAGTCGCAGATGAGAGGGGGGGGGAGAGGTGCTGAGAGGGTTCCGTGGAGATATGATGGGTGGAGATAAACACACTTGTTAGGTTGTAACACTTATATTAGCAGAGTGAGAGGGGGGAGCCCAGCCTGCCTTGTTGCCTGTGTAAGTCTATCCGTGGACTGAGAAAGAAACAGCGCATCTGCATCTGACGCTCACACGCGGCATCACGTGACATCACACATGCTAGCCGCTAAGTCTAGCAAGGGGTCGTCTATATAAAACATATGGATGGTACTAACTATGATACTCATATAAGCTATACAACATATATAGGGGATCAGCAACTATGCTGACAGCTCAGTCATGTTACGTATGTCGTCTCGACGAAGACCTACTTAGATTAGTGGATGGTTCCACTATGACCCTGCCTCCTCCTGCGTCGCCTCACCTGACAACAGTACATAAGCCACTTCTACGGTCCTATCCTGTACTTTCTACAAGATTGATGGACTGAACACATCGACTCCAGACTGAGGGACTGATTACCTCAAACTCCTCCTCTCCTTTCACCTTTCTGCTTTGTATTGGACTGCTGAAGCCACTATGTGGCGAAACGTTTCTTCAATAAAGATTCCCATATGTTGAAGAATTGAGACACTTATGCAACATATGGGAATCTTTACTGAAGAAACGTTTCGCCACACAGTGGCTTCATCAGTCTTATACAAAGCAGGAAGGTATAAGGAGAGGAGGAGTTTGAGGTAATCAGTCCCTCAGCCTTAAGTCGATGTGTTCAGTCTATCAATCTTGTAGAAAGTACAGCACAGGGCCGTAGCAGTGACTTATATACTGTAGCCGCGGGGGCGTTGACCCCCGGAACTCTCTCCAGGTAAATTCCAGGTAATCAGGTGAGGTGAAGCAGAAGGAGGCGGGGTCATAGTGGTACCATCCACTAGTCTAAGTATGTCTTCGTCCAAAGATTGGACAAGTTTTAAAGAATTCTTTGTATCAAGATCCCATGATGATGCAGTGTCTGACAGATGTGATGAATAGTTTTGAAAACCGACAAGATTCCCACTTATGCAACATTTGTACTCACCTAACTGTACTCACCTAGTTGTGGTTCCAGGAATCGAGTTACAGCTCCTGGCCTCGCCTCTTCACTGGCCGCTACTAGGTCACTTTTCCCACTCCATGAGATTTATCATAATTCTCCTTAAAGCTATGCATGAATCCTGCCTCCACTACATTACTTCCCAGAATAATCCACTTCCTGACAACTCTGTGACTGAAGAAATACTTCCTAACATCCCTGTGATTCATCTGAGTCTTCAGCTTCCAACTGTGACCACTTGTTGCTGTGTCCCATCTCTGGAACATCCTGTTTCTGTCCACCTTGTCGATTCCTCTCAGTATTTTATATGTTGTTATCATTATATTTCCCTATATCTCCTGTCTCCCAGTTTCGTCAGGTCGATTTCCCTTAACCTCTCCTCGTAGAACATACCCCTTAGCTCTGGAACTAGTCTTGTTGCAAAACTATTCACTTTCTCTAGTTTCCTTACATGCTTGGCTAGATGTGGGTTCCAAGCTGGAGCTGAATACTCCAATATGGACCTAACGTACACGGTGTACAGGGTCCTGAACGATTCCTTATTTAGATATCGGAATGCTGTTCTTAAGTTTGCTAGGCGCCCGTGTGCTGCAGCAGTTATTTGGTAGATGTGCACCTCAGGAGATGTGCCCGGTGTTATACTCACCCCAAAATCCTTTTCCTTGAGTGAGGTTTGTAGTCTCTGACCCTCTTGGGCTGTACTCCGTCCGCGGTCTTCTTTGCCCTTCCAATTTTCATGACTTTGCACTTGGTGGGGTTGAACTCCAGGAGCCAGTTTCTGGACCAGGCCTGCAGCCTGTCCAGATCCCTTTGAAGTTCTGCCTGGTCCTCGCCCGATTGAATTCTTCTCATCAGCTTCGCATCATCTGCAAACAGGGACACTTCGGAGTCTATTCCTTCAATCATGTCGTTCACAAATACAAGAAACAGCACTGGTCCTAGGAGTGATCCCTATGGCACCCCGCTCGTTACAGGTGCAAACTCTGACACCTTGCCACGTACTCACTGTTGTCTTACTGACAGGTATTCCATGATCCAATGTAGTGCTTTCCCTGGTCCTCCAGCTTTTGCACTAATCTCTTGTGTGGAACTGTGTCAAACACCTTCTTACAGTCCAAGAAAATGCAATCTACCCAACCCTCTCTTTCTTATATTACTGCTGTCACCCTGTCATAGAACTCCAGTAGGTTTGTGACAGGATTTTTCGTCCCTGAAACCGTATTGGCTGTCGTTGATAAGCTCATTCCTTACTAAGTGCTCCACCACTCTTCTCCTGATAGTGGCACACATAGCACCTCTGCTCCCTCTCTGAGGACCCATGGAGAGATGTTATCCGGCCCCATCGCCTTTGAGGTATCTAGCTCGATTAGCAGTCTCTTCACTTCTTCTTCAGTTGTATGTACTGTGTCCAGCACTTGATGGTGTACCCCACCTCTCTGTCTCTTTGGCATCCCTTCTTTGAATCTCATGTTGAGCTCCTCACATACTTCACAGTCGTTTCTTGTGACCTCCCCTCCTTCCTTCCTCAGCCTGATTACCTTGTCCTTGATTGTTGTTGGGTCAGATTTGGCTTTCACTGCTTGGTCATTCTTGTATTGTCTTTTGGCCTCCCTTCTTACCTGACTCTACGACTGCTCTTCTTATTCTCCTGGGTCCTTTGCTTTTTATACTTCTTCCATTCTCTTGCACACTTGATTTTAGCCTCCCTACACCTTTTGGTAAACTAAGGGCTCATCCAGACTTTTTCGTTATTTCTGTTACCCTTGGGTACAAACCTCTCCTCAGCTTCCTTGCATATTGTCACAGATTCCATCACCTCTTTTACCGACTTCCCTGCCAGTTCTCTGTCCCACTGAACCCTGTGCAGGAAATTCTTCATGCCTGCATTGTCCCCTTTCTTGTAGTTTGGCTTCATGCATCTGCCCTTCCTGCTTCTCTCTCCACTTGTAACTCAACTATGCATTTGAAGCTCAGAACCACATGATCACTGACCCCGAGAGGTCTTTTATATGTGATGTCCTCAATATCTGCACTTCTCAAGGTGAATACTAGGTCCAGTCTCGCTGGTTCATCCTCTCCTCTCTCTCTGGTAGTGTCCCTTACGTGTTGGTACATGAAGTTTTCCAGTACCACCTCCATCATCTTAGCCCTCCATGCTTCTGGGCCCCCATGTGGCTCCAGTTTTTCCTTGTGGTTGAAGTCGCCCATAATCTGGCAACTTCAGCCAGTGTGTCAACCATCGCTCTATTGCTCTTGGCCTCCTGCTGTTCTGTGATGGGATATACATCACTTCAATTACCACCTTGGGACCTCCTGTCTGAAGCATTCCTATTATGTATTCTCTTCCTTCTCCTCTGTCTCCTCTCTCCAGCTCATCAAAATCCCACTGGTTTTTGATGAGTAGTGCCACTCCTCCATCCCCTCTGTTCCCTCTGTCCTTCCTCAGGATCTGATATCCCGTTGGAAAGATGGCATCTGTTATCATCCCTGTGAGTTTGGTTTCTGTGAGAGCTATGATGTCCGGTGATACCTATTTGACTCTTTTTTGCCGCTCCTCCCACTAATTCGTTATTTCATCAGCATTGGTGTACCATACCTTCAGTTTCCTCTCCAGCACTGTGTTTTTGGGGACTTGGCAGTGTGCTGCGGGATTCTACAGTGTAGTGTGGGGTGGGGGCTGTAAGTGTGGACTGTGGTTTATAATGGGATAGCGTATTTGGTTGTGGGGTTCTGGGGGTGGTTCTGTGTGTGCTTTCTCTTGTTGCTCTGCCCTACTCTGGTTGTCCACTGCTTATTCTATCCTTGTCTCCCTTCCTAGCCCCTCTTGTTTTTGTGTCCTCTCCCTCAGCTGTTGTCATTCTGTTTTTGTTCTGTCTCAGTCTAGGAACACCTTCTTGTATGTTGACGATTCCTTCAGCCATGGTTTCTCTTGCAGGATCCTGTTTTGCAATGTTTCTGTTTTGAAAATCAGCTTGACCAGCCAATTTCTCCCCTTCAAGTACCCCCTATTCTCTGAAAATTTACTATCTCAAACATGTCCTCTTTGCCTATTACTTTGATGATGTTTTCAATCTCCTGTCTTTCTTCCTGCTGTCTTTCATTGTGTGTCCTCCCCTCGCTCTCCTGAAGCCTATGAATGAACATTGATTTCTCCCTTTTCCTCCTCCCATTGCCTTTCCCTCTGTCTCTGGTTCCCATTTGTACATGGCCACTTTCTGCCTTATTTTTTCCTGTAGCTCTTTGTGACATGGTCGCACCTCTGCGTGTGATCTCTCTTCCTCTCCACCATCATCCCCTTGCCCCACTACCATCTCCGCTCCCAATTGTCCTTTCCCTTCATTCTGCAGCCCTGCTTGGTGGGCTGATAGGGCCTTGGCATAAATTATGTCTCCTTCCTTTCCGTTGTGTGTGTGTGTGGTGTGTGTGTGTGTGTATCAGCCTATTTGTGGTTGTAAAGGTCGATCCATAGCTCCTGGCCCCCGTCTCTTCACTAGGCTCTCTCTCTCCATGCTCCATGAACATTATCATACCTCGTCTTAAAACTATGCATGGTTCGCGCCTCCACTACGTCACTTGCCATACAATTCCACTTTCTGACAGCTTTATGACTATAGAGATACTTCCTAACATCCCTTTGACTCATCTGAGTCTTTAACTTACAATTGTACCCCTTTGTTTCTGTGTCCCATCTCTAGAAAATCCTGTCTCTGTTCACCTTGTCAATTCCTCACAGCATTTTGTATGTCATTATCATGTCTCCCTTAACCCTCCTGTCCTCCAGTATCGTCAGGCCAATTTCCCCTAAGCTTTTTTCTTAGGACATTCCCCTTAGCTCTGGAACTAGCCTTGTTGCAAACCTTTGCACTTTCTCTAATTCCTAGACGTGCTTGATCATGTGTGGGTTCCAAACTGGTGCTGCATACTCCAGTATGGGCCTGACGTACACGGTGTACAGAGTCTTGAACGATTCCTTTCTGAGGTATCGGAAAGTTATTCTCAGGCTTTCCAGGCGCCTGTATGCTGCAGCAGTTATCTGGTTGATGTGTGCCTCAGATGAACTCGGTATTAAACTCACCCCAAGATCCTTTTTCTTGAGTGAGGTTTGCAGTCTTTGGCCACCTAGCCTACTCTGCGGTTTTCTTTGCCCTTCCCCGATCTTCAAGACTGTGCATTTTGTGGGGTTAAATTCAAGAAACCAGTTGCTGGATCAGGCTTTCAGCCTGTCCAGGTCTCTTTGTAGTTGTTACAAAAATGCATTCAGCCTGTTACTGGGTTTTTGTATCAAGTAGCCAGTATCCTGGTCCAGTTATCCATTAGAATTACAATATGCTGTATAGTGCTACAGGATTACAACTGGAAGTGTACTGACTAATCAAAATTAAAATTAAGATATTTATTAACAAAGTTAAAGTTGTCTAGGTGGAAAATATCAAAGTAAATGAATTTATATAATATAGGATATAAGTTCCGACACTTCTCTCGTATTGCAAAAGTAAGATTTACAGTATAATAATGCTTAAGACACATTTCACATCTTTATGGGTCTTAAGTACCGTTTGGTACATTGTCAGCAATTATAGACTTTATTCTAATTATATATATATATGTGGAAAATACTGTATATTTTCCAGAAATACGGTAATTTATAGGTAAATAGATGCCCTATATTGTATTTAATAAAAGTGTATTTTTAAAAAGAGAACAGTCGCCATTTTGTTTGAATTTGGATTAGAAACGTTGGTGTAATGGGAAGAATTTTTCGTGCTCTAGAGGTTAAAATTGGGTTGACACCTCTCAAATAGGAGACGAAATTGTTGGATGTGCATTCCTGCATAACTTGAGATATCAGGCGACTGGACAGGACAACTCCAGAAACCTCAGATAAGCTGTCTAATTTATGTTTAATTTCTGGCCAGTAAAATTTCCATAAATGTAGGCAAAGGGGGGGGGGGGGGTCCTGTACATGACACATTAATCTCCAGTCAAATTGGTGAGTGTTATGATTTTAAGATATTCTCCTTCTGTTATGTATATGTGTTTATATATAATCATTTTTTAATTTAATATACAGTCCACAAATTTATATATTTACCAGCATTCCTGGTGATGTATTTTTCATTTGTAATTAATAGGTCCAGAGCAACTTGTGGATATGACAGTGGTAGGTATCGAAGGGGGACATTTTTTGCGACTTAGGTGTCCCAAATTCCTACTTGTCTAACTGATAAATAATAATTATCTTTGTTCATTTACTGTTATGTAAATAATGATACATTCAGCTAAATGCAATTTTCCACATTTAATTTGCCCGTTGGTCCTTCTTGAACCGGAGGTAATTAGTAAAGTCATTAATTAGTTAATTACTTAATAATTATATGTGAAATGACAGAAGGAGGTGGATGTTAAGTTCACAAATTTACTGATTGTGTAGTGGATTATAATTATTACAATATTAATTTTGATAAGTCAAGTCTGGCTAAGTTTATATTAATTTGTATAATATTAATTTGATAAGACAATTCTGGCCAAGATTTATATCAGTGTATGTGTAATTGATAAGAAAAGTGTGTCTAAAGATTATATTGTGTATAATATTAATTTGCTATGCCAAATTCTGGCAAGGATTATGTTAATTTGTGTAATATTAATTTTTGATAAGCCAAGTTTGGCTAAAGGTTTGTATTAATGCACATTTAAAATTATATTATAATTTCTTGCATGTGTAATTGCTAAGCTCAAGTAGCTGGGATTTATTCAAAGGTAGGTTGTGTCAGTGTTGTGAGTTGTAATCAGTGTTATTAAGTTGAATTTAATACATTGCATCATGGCTGAAAATGAGGAAATTAATATAGAAGACAAACATATGGAATATAGAGCAAAGAAAGCGTCATTGCAAGCTAGAAAGGGTCATGTAACCAAGGCATATAATAAATGTTTGGAATTAATGAATCAAGAAACTGTGAATACTAATGATTTAAAATTGTATTTAGATGCTTTAGGTAATAGATATGATTCATACAAATTATATTACAACAAATATGAAGGAGATTTATTAGTAAACTGTGTAGATGAGACTGAAGTAGATCTCATAATTAATCAGTATTATGAATTAGAGGAAAAGATTCTTTCTTGTAAAAGTCAGGCCTTGAATAAATTAAAATGTGTAAACCAGGCAGTTAATCAGTCTGCTCCAACAAATAATATGTCTTTGCCAAAACTCCCAGAACTATGTTTACCTGTATTTAATCCTGGTGAAAATTGGGAGGAATTTTGGTCAATTTTTAAAGCAGCTGTTCATGACAGGAGTGACCTAGCCTGTGTAACTAAATTATTTTACCTCAAAGGACAGGTAAGAGGAGATGCTCACATACTGATACAAGCCTTTCCCAATGTAGATGACTCTTACAAGGAAGCAGTTGACTAGTTGAAGGTCACTTATGGTAATATAGAACAAAGTAGGTTGGATCTAGTGAATATCATTGTTAATTTAAAATCTCCAGATCACACTTACAAAGGTTTACAGCAGTTTAGAGTTAAACTGGAGAGCACTCTCAAAACTTTAAGTAATAAATATAATCTGAAGGAATCAGACTGGTTATTGAGTGCCATTGTACAGAGTAAATTAAACTATAAAACACTTGAATGGACCTCAAACAAATATCACAAGGGTTATGTTGGTCTGGAGGAAATAAGACTAGGTCTACAAGAATTAATTGTTCAGTTGCAGACCAGCCAACCAACTCATTTTAAAGATGCAACACATAATAACTCTGAGGTATCTGTCAAGTTTCACAAAGGGAAAAATTATCCCAATGGTAATAATCAAAATTCATTTCCTAAAAATAGTTGCAAAGGTGCATATGAAGTAGCAAGAATCAGAAATAATGATTCTCCACAAAGTAAGAAGAATAAGTACCCTCCTAAGAGTAGCCCAGTTATAAGAAACCAGTCAAAGACAAGAGAGATTGTCTCTTCTGCAAGGGTACTCATTTTTCTAAGAATTGCATTGCATACAATTCATGGAATGATAAATTTGAAAGATTGGAGGAACTTGAGAGATGTATCAGGTGTTTAGGTAATCACGATGTAAAGGATTGTCATGCCAAATTAAACTACTGTTATCAATGTCACTAAGGAAGACACCATATAGTCATGTGTAAGGGTCTATATGATAATGTTGATAATAATGATAATGTTGACAATCCTGACACAACAGTGGCTAATGTAAAAATTGCTGCTAATGTTAATAATGATGGTTTTGCTGAAGTAGCCTTACCTGTGTTACAGGTAAAATTTGATGATAAAAGGCATAAATCAAAAAATGTAACTGCATTATTGGACCAGGGATCCCAGCGTACTTTCATAAAACGTGAATGTCTTGATGGTATGAAAGTACAGATGGGAGATCCCACAACTTTAAAATTATCTGGTTTTCTCTCGGATAAAAGGGCTCAATTGTATGACACTGTTTATGTAACTGTCAGGTTGGGCAATGAGAAAAAACGTGTTAATGCAGTAATTGTAGATAGACTTCCAGAGAAAGTATCTACAGTAGGGCTTAGTAAAGCTACAGAAAGACTCTCACATAATGTAAATTTAGCACCTTCTGGTGTAAATGATGATTCTGTAGGCCCAATAAATATTTTGATAGGTAGTGACTATTATGCCTCCATTGTAAAGGGTATGGTAAAAAAATGTGGTGTCACCCTTTTGAAGACTGCAGGAGGCCATGCAATGTATGGTAGGATTCCTCGTAATAATAATTCATGACTAGAGGAAACTACAAATACCATAACTGTGTGTCTTACTCATGAAGTTGTACCCCAGTATAATTCTTCCATAGAGGATGGTGTTGAGCCAGTGCATAAATTGTGGGAATTAGACAGCATTGGAATAAATGTAAATGAAGAAAGTCCAGACGATTCTTTTACTCAGGAGCAGCACCTGAAAGATGTAAAATTTGAATCTGGACAATACTGGGTACGACTTCCGTGGAGACTGAACCATCCAGAATTGCCCACTGATTACAGAATGGCATATGGGCAGTTGAAGGCTCAGCTCCGCGAACTGAGTAAGACACCAGAATTGTTAACTGCCTATAATGATATAATTGCTGAGCAGTTAATTAATAAATTTATAGAAGAGGTACCTCCTGAGCAAGCCAAAATTTATGGTCACTATTTGCCCCATCACGGAGTGAAGAAGGATTCTAAGACCACTCCTTTGAGGATTGTGTTTAATTGTAGTGCCAGGAGTAACAAAAATGTACCTAGTTTAAATGACTGTTTGATGACAGGTCCGTCGTTGACGGAAAAATTAGGAGATATCTTATTAAATTTCAGAGTGAAGCATTATGCCTTTACGGCTGACATAAGTAGGGCTTTCCTAAGAGTGGGTTTACAAGAGGCTGACCGGGAATGTACCCGCTTCTTATGGCCTGAGAATCCTATTGACCCATTTAGCCCTCTGAAAACCTTTCGCTTTAGGAGCGTATTATTTGGTGCTACATTCAATCTGTTCCTACTTCAAGCGACGATAAATGCACACCTTAAACTTATGGAAAGTCCACTGAGTAAAGTAATGAGCAAACAATTTTATGTGGACAATTTCCTGGGTGTGACGTCAACTGAAGAGGAACTGTTAATGACTTATGGAGAGGCTAATAAAATAATGCAAAGTGCAAATATGCCTCTGAGGGAATGGAATAGTAATTCTTCCAAATTAAAGGACAAAATAATTAAAGATTACCCTGGAGATGAAGTGCCAAAATGTAGTAATGTATTGGGATTAACTTGGGATACTGAGAGAGATTTGTTAATGTTAAAACCTAATAATTACAGTTTGCCCAATAAATTAACTAAGAGAGTTTTGCTTGCTGAAGTTTCCAAATGTTTTGATCCACTAGGTTTAGTGTCACCCCTTACTATAAAAGGGAAATTATTAATTCAGGAAGCATGGAAACATAAATGTGCCTGGGATGAAATTCTACCTGAGGAATTCATTAACAGGTGGGATGAATTAATTGGTGATTATGAGAAAATTCCAATGTTGGAGTTCCCACGCCAGTGGCCAATCCAAATGGAAAAAATGTACTCCACATTTTTTGTGATGCTTCAGAATTGGCATATGGAGCAGTTGCTTACCTTCAATGTAATAGTGTTATTTCTCTTGTTGTGCCTAAGGCTAAAGTGTCTCCAATTAAATCACGTACCTTACCTCAGTTGGAATTAACAGCCATTTATGTTGGTGTCAAATTAGCTAATTATATAAGAAATAAGTTGCAGGAGATAAATATTAGCGACACTATAATTTGGTCTGATAATGAGGTATCCTTACAATGGATTCGTAATGGAAACAGTAAAATTGTGTACGTACAAAACAGAGTCGCTGAAATTAATCAGATGCAAGAGAAGTATAATAGTTTGGGTCAGCATATGTTAACATTTAATCATATACCTGGTGAGGAGAATCCAGCTGATTTCTTGTCTCGAGGTTTACCTTATGCTAAATTTGTAAATGCTGTATCATGGTTTAAAGGACCGAGTTGGTTGGTAAATAAAGCTAATTGGCCTGTACAAAAGGCGTATATTGCTCCTGTTGAAATTACTGTGACCACCGCTCCAATAGTTTGTCCTTCCTTAGCCATTGATATAAATAGGTATTCTTCTTTACCCAAACTAATCAATGTAACTAAGTTGGTGTTAAAATTTCTGAACAAGATGAATATTTCATTTAAATTTTCACATCCTCTTGAATATTGGATAAAGAGGGTACAGGAGGAAATCTATGGAAATGAGATTAAATTGATGATGGAAAGAAGCTTTGTGAAAGGTTCCATAATAGAGAAATTGGGGCTGTATTTAGAGAACAATGTAATCAGGTGCAGAGGTAGGCTACAAAATGCTGAATTGGGTGATTATGCTAAACACCCTATCTTACTGCCCAAAACTCATCATCTAACAAATTTAATTGTTCTAAATGCCCATAAAAATGTAATGCATGGTGGGGTACAAGATACCTTAAATTGTATTAGGGAAACTTTCTGGATTCCACAAGGACGGCAGAGTGTAAAAAGGGTGATTAAGTATTGTGTAATATGTCGCCGTGTGGATGCCAGATCCTATATGTACCCAGGTCCTCCACCATTGCCAAAGGAGCGTGTACAATTAGTGAAGCCATTTGATGTAACAGGTGTAGACTAGTGGTCCAATAATTTTAACAGGTACGTCAAATGGTGTTCCACTGAAAGTGTATGTTTGTACTGCAACTAGGGCAGTTCATTTAGAAGTGGCACAGGACTTGTCTGCAGAACAGTTTATACAGCTGTTTCGAAAATTTGCAGCTAGGAGATCCTGTCCGAGATTGATGATTTCGGATAATGCCACAAATTTTGTAGCAGTTGCTCAACATTTGATAGAATTAAATAATAGTAACCATGTTCAATCTCTGTTAATCCAACGAGGGTGTACCTGGAAATTTATTACTCCTAGAGCCCCTTGCAGGGGGGCCTGTACGAAAGACTGATAGGCACAGTGAAGAGGTGTCTCCATAAAGTACTACACCGGAAGAGAATTAATTTGGAAGAATTCCATGCAGTGTTAGTGGAGGCGGAGAATCGTATAAATAATAGGCCTCTCTCGTACATGAGTGATACACCTGATGCAGATGTATTAACACCTTCTCACCTAATATGTGGAAGGAAATTGGAAGCTGCCCCTGTCTATAGAGATAATCTGGAAGACAGTGATGAAGATTACAATGATGCGGCAGTGTTGTGTAATAAATTTAAAATGTTAAATAAAGTAATTGATCATTGGTCTAATGTGTGGCATAAGGAATATCTTCTTACACTACGTGAACACTTTTATGGTGCGACAGAGGCAGTAAATCGACAGACCATTCAACCAGGTGACATTGTGTTAATTGACACTGAACAACATCGAACATTGTGGCCTCTGTGCAAAGTATTGACATTGTACCCAGATGCACAAGGTGTTGTCAGGAATGTCAAAGTATTGCGTCGTGGCCAGGAAAGTTTATGCACAATTAATAAATTGATTCCCTTGGAATTAGGTGTTCAATCAAACGTAAATGAAAATCTGAGGGAAAGTGACACGAGTGATATGGAAGATAATGCAGACCAAGTGATGCCGGAAGATGAAATCGTAGTAAGATCTACTAGGAGAACAGCCACTCAAGCCAGAACCGGCTGGAATCGTCTCCTAAAGGAAGGAGTAATTTGAGTCGTTTAGCAACGAACTTCGCCTGGCCGCAGTGTGGAAAATATTGTGTATTTTCTGGAAATACGGTAATTTATAGGTAAATAGATGCCCTATATTGTATTTAATAAAAGTGTATTTTTAAAAAGAGGACAGTCGCCATTTTGTTTGAATTTGGATTAGAAACGTTAGTGTAATGGGAAGAATTTTTCGTGCTCTAAAGGTTAAAATTGGGTTGACACCTCTCAAATAGGAGACGAAATTGTTGGATGTGCATTCCTGCATAACTTGAGATATCAGGCGACTGGACAGGACACTCCAGGAACCTCAGATAAGCTGTCTAATTTATGTTTAATTTCTGGCCAGTAAAATTTTCATAAATGTAGGCAAAGGGGGGGGGGTCCTGTACATGACACATTAATCTCCAGTCAAATTGGTAAGTGTTATGATTTTAAGATATTCTCCTTCTGTTATGTATATGTGTTTATATATAATCATTTTTTAATTTAATATACAGTCCACAAATTTATATATTTACCAGCATTCCTGGTGATGTATTTTTCATTTGTAATTAATAGGTCCAGAGCAACTTGTGGATATGACAGTGGTAGGTATCGAAGGGGGACATTTTTTGCGACTTAGGTGTCCCAAATTCCTACTTGTCTAACTGATAAATAATAATTATCTTTGTTCATTTACTGTTATGTAAATAATGATACATTCAGCTAAATGCAATTTTACACAATATATATGTGTATATATATATATATATATATAATATATATATATATATATATATATATATATATATATATATATATATATATATATATATATATTTACAAGTAAGTGTGTATGAATGTGTGTAAGTATGTGCTCCAAGTAGGCCTCTATGTCTCAAGACTTAACTCGACTTAACCAGTGACTGACTAAACGTCCTCAAATGATCTATCTTCCTGATCATTCGCTGCCTGAATGAGGTAGAGTGCGGTCGTGCTTTGCGTCCCTCTACTGTTTACCCAGACGAGCTACTCAGAAAACAATATGGCGCTAGGTGTGCACCGGAAAGTGAATACTGTGAGCATTGAGCTCATTAGTGTGGCCTTAACGCCTACGTCAGTCGAGGTGTTATTGTCCAAAATTATAAGAGAGACATACGGCATCAGAGACAAGGATTTATACGGAATGGCACTAAATGGTGTTTATAAAATATTCGAGAAAGTGCTAACAGCTCAAGTGTACGAGGCGTTGGTGGATTGTTACCAAGATGTCAGCATTAACATAACACCGGCAGTGAGGGTCAGGTTGACGGATGTATTTTTTACTAACACATCGGCTGATTCCTACCAAGGCAGGCCCCCCCCCCCCGAAAAAAAAGAAAAACTTTCATCATTCACTCCATCACTGTCTTGCCAGAGGTGTGGTTTACACTACAGTTATAAAATTGCAACATTAACACCCCTAGTTCAGAGTGCAGACACTGTACTTCCCATCTCCAGGACTCAAGTCCGGCCTGCCGGTTTCCCTGAATCCCTTCATAAATGTTACTTTGCTCACACTCCAAAAGCACGTCAATTATTAAAAACCATTTGTCTCCATTCACTCCTATCAAATATGCTCATGCATGCTTGCTGGAAGTCCAAACCCCTCGCACACAAAGCCTCCTTTACCCCCTCCCTCCAACCTTTCCTAGGCAGACCCCTACCCCGCCTTCCCTCCACTACAGATTTATACACTCTCGAAGTCATTCTCTTTCGTTCCATTCTCCCTACATGTCTGAACCACCTCAACAACCCTTCCTCAGCCCTCCGGACAACAGTTTTGGCAATCCTGCACCTCCTCCTAACTTCCAAACTACGAATTCTCTGCAATATATTCACACCACACATTCCCCTCAGACATGACATCTCCACTGCCTCCAGCCCTCTCCTCACTGCAACATTCATCACCCATGCTTCACACCCATATAAAAGCGTTGGTAAAACTATACTCTCATACATTCCCCTCTTTACTTCCAAGGAAAAAGCTCTTTGTTCTCTACAGACTCCTAAGTGCACCGCTCACCCTTTTCCCCTCATCAGTTCTATGATTCACCTCATCTTTCATAGACCCATCTGCTGACATGTCCACTCCCAAATATCTGAATACATTCACCTCTTCCATACTCTCTCCCTCCAATCGGATATCCAATCTTCTGTCACCTAATCTTTTTGTTATCCTCATAACCTTACTCTTTCCTATATTCACTTTTAATTTTCTTCTTTTACATACCCTACCAAATTCATCTACCAACCTCTGAAACTTCTCTTCAGAATCTCCCAAGAGCACAGTGTCATCAGCAAAATGCAACTGTGACAACTCCCACTTTGTGTTTGATTCTTTATCTTTTAACTCCACACCTCTTGCCTCACGAAATCATAATGACACGATTGCAAACAAACCATACCACGGCCGGGATTGAACCCGCGGTCAGAGAGTCTCAAAACTCCAGCCCGTCGCGTTAGCCACTAGACCAGCTAGCCACAATAAGATTCGTCCAACTAGGTATATCGTGTCATTACGATTTCGTGAGTCATGTTGACGGCAGTGAAGGGACTTGAGCTAGAGTTCGTCACGGCCACGCTAGCTGGAGATTCGTCTGTGAAAACTTGCATTTGTGGTCACAGTGGTTCCTGTGCTAACCTTCCTATGGTGTAGAAATATACCTAGTTGGACGAATCTTATTGTGGCTAGCTGGTCTAGTGGCTAACGCGACGGGCTTGAGTTTTGAGACTCTCTGACCGCGGGTTCAATCCCGGCCGTGGTATGGTTTCCATACCTCTTGCCAAGACCTTTGCATTCACTTCTCTTACAACCCCATCTATAAACATATTGAACAACCATGGTGACATCGCACATCCTTTTCTAAGGCCTACTTTTACTGGGAAATAATCTCCCTCTTTCCTACATATTCTAACCTGAACCTCACTATCCTCCTGCGTGATCCTCATCTGATTTAATTCTCCTTATATTAACTTCACATCATCTACAAACAGGGAGACTTCTAAGTCTATCCCTTCCATCATGTCATTCACATGTGTGTGTGTGTGTGTGTGTGTGTGTGTGTGTACTCACCTAATTGTTGTTGCAGGGGTCAAGACTCAGCTGTTGGCCCCCCACTTCACTGATCACTACTAGGTCCTCTCTCTGCTTCCTGAGCTTTGTCATACCTCGTCTTAAAGCTATGTATGATTCCTGCCTCACTAAGTCACTTGCTAGGCTATTCAATTTCCTGACGACTCTATGACTGAAGAAATACTTCCTAAGATCCCTGTGACTCGTCTGAGTCTTCAGCTTATAATTGTGACTCCTTGTTTCTGTGTCCCCTCTCTGAAACATCCTGTCTCTGTCCACCTTATTTATTCCACGCAGTATCTTGTATGTCGTTATCATGTCTCCCCTGACCTTTCTGTCCTCCAGTGTCGTCAGTCCGATTTCCCTCAACCTTTCATTGTAGGACATTCCCCTGAGCTCTGGAACTAGCCTTGTTGCAAACCTTTGTACTTTCTCTAACTTCTTGACGTGCTTGACCAGGTGTGGGTTCCAAACTGGTGCTGCATACTCCAGTATGGGCCTGACGTACACAGTGTACAGTGTCTTCAACGATTCCTTATTAAGGTATCGGAACGCTATTCTCAGGTTTGCAAGGCACCCATATGCTGCAGCAGTTATCTGGGTGTGTGCCTCCGGAGACGTGCTCGGTGTTATGGTCACCCCAAGATCTTTCTCCTTGAGTGAGGTTTGCAGTCTTTGTTCAGTTAGTCTATACTCTGTCTGCGGTCTTCTTTGCCTTTTCCCAATCTTCTTGACTTTGCATTTGGCAGGGTTGAAGTCGAGAAGCCAGTTTCTGGGTCAGGTGTCCACTCTGTCCAGGTTTCTTTGTAGTCCTGTCTGATCCTCATCCGATTTAATTCTTCTCATCAACTTTACATCATCTGCAAATAGGGACACTTCAGAGTCTATCCCTTCCATCATGTCATTCACATATATCAAAAATAGCACTGGTCCTGTGACGAGCGGGGTCCCAGTGGGACCCCGCTCGTCACAGGCGCCAACTGTGATACTTCTTCACGTACAATGACTTGTTGTTGCCTCCCTGTCAGGTATTCTCTGATCCATTGCAGTGCCCTCCCTGTTATACACGCCTGATCCTCTAGCTTCTGCACTAATCTCTTGTGAGGAACTGTGTCGAAGGCCTTCCTGCAGTCCAGCAAAATGCGTATGTATGTATGTATGTATGTATGTATGTATGTATGTATATATGTGTGTGTGTGCATGTATGTATGTATGTATGTGTGTGTGTGTGTGTGTGTGTGTGTGTGTGTGTGTGTGTGTGTGTGTGTGTGTGTGTGTGTGTATGTGTGTGTG
Organism: Cherax quadricarinatus; assembly: GCF_026875155.1. NCBI lineage: Eukaryota > Metazoa > Arthropoda > Malacostraca > Decapoda > Parastacidae > Cherax > Cherax quadricarinatus. Next base: position 45,213,498 of record NC_069407.1, on the reverse strand, counting down.
TGTGTGTGTGTGGGTGGGTGTGTGTGCGTGTGTGTGTGTGTGCGTGTGTGCGTGTGTGCGTGTGTACTCACCTAGTTGAGGTTGTGGGGGTCGAGTCCGAGCTCCTGGCCCCGCCTCTTCACTGATCGCTACTAGGTCACTCTCCCTGAGCCGTGAGCTTTATCATACCTCTGCTTAAAGCTATGTATGGATCCTGCCTCCACTAAATCGCTTCCCAAACTATTCCACTTACTGACTACTCTGTGGCTGAAGAAATACTTCCTAACATCCCTGTGATTCATCTGTGTCTTCAACTTCCAACTGTGTCCCCTTGTTACTGTGTCCAATCTCTGGAACATCCTGTCTTTGTCCACCTTGTCAATTCCTCTCAGTATTTTGTATGTCGTTATCATGTCCCCCTATCTCTCCTGTCCTCCAGTGTCGTCAGGTTGATTTCCCTTAACCTCTCCTCGTAGGACATCCCTCTTAGCTCTGGGACTAATCTTGTTGCAAACCTTTGCACTTTTCTAGTTTCTTTACGTGCTTGGCTAGGTGTGGGTTCCAAACTGGTGCCGCATACTCCAATATGGGCCTAACGTACACGGTGTACAGGGTCCTGAATGATTCCTTATTAAGATGTCGGAATGCTGTTCTGAGGTTTGCTAGGCGCCCATATGCTGCAGCAGTTATTTGGTTGATGTGCGCTTCAGGAGATGTGCCTGGTGTTATACTCACCCCAAGATCTTTTCCTTGAATGAGGTTTGTAGTCTCTGGCCCTCTAGACTGTACTCCGTCTGCGGTCTTCTTTGCCCTTCCCCAATCTTCATGACTTTGCACTTGGTGGATTGAACTCCAGGAGCCAATTGTGTGTGGGGTGTGTGTATGTGTTGTGTGTGTGTGTGTGTGTGTGTGGTGTGTGTGTGTGTGTGTGTGTGTGTGTGTGTGTGTGTGTGTGTGTTACTCACCTATTTGTACTCACCTATTTGTGGTTGCAGGGGTCGAGTCTTAGCTCCTGGCCCCGCCTCTTCACCGGTTGCTACTGGGCCCTCTCTCTCCCCGCTCCATGAGCTTTATCAAACCTCGTCTTAAACTGTGTATGGTTCCTGCCTCCACTACGTCATTTTCTAGGCTATTCCACTGCCTTACAACTCAATGACTGAAGAAATACTTCCTAATATCTCTGACTCATTTGTGTCTTCAACTTCCAATTGTGGCCTCTTGTTTCTGTGTACCCTCCCTGGAACATCCTGTCTTTGTCCACCTTGTCTATTCCACGCAGTATTTTATATGTCGTTATCATGTCTCCCCTGACCCTCCTGTCCTCCAGTGTCGTCAGGCCGATTTCCCTTAATCTTTCTTCATAGGACATTCCCCTTAGCTCTGGAACTAACCTTGTCGCAAACGTGTGTGTGTGTGTGTGTGTGTGTGTGTGTGTGTGTGTTGTGTGTGTGTGTGCTCGCGCGCGTACCTGCCTGCCTGCTAGCTCGTACACGTGTATGCAAATGTACTAGGTTGGACGGTGTGCGTGCACATGCTCATGACTATTGTTCCTTCCCCTCCACACTATCTCATGTTTTATTGCTCTCCCTCACTGTTCTCTCTTGCCCTTAACTGCCACTTGTTTGTTAGGCATCTTCATTCTTTTCCTTCATGTTTTCTAACTTTATCAATTTCAGATTTTATCAGAATTTGATTTTCTTACTCATTTTTCTTATTCATACAATCTCTTCGTTTCTCTCTCTCTCTCTCTCTCTCTCTCTCTCTCTCTCTCTCTCTCTCTCTCTCTCTCTCTCTCTCTCTCTCTCTCTCTCTCTCTCCTCTCTCTCTCTCTCTCTCTCTCTCTTTCTCTCTCCTTCCCAGTCCAGCCCCTTAGGGTGTATCCTAATATTACCTCGGCTCTCAGCGTTAACGCTCCATGTATATTACGTTGGTCAGGGGATAAATTCTCACCATCTGAGAGGCTGCAGCACCACCCTCAACCCCACTACTACCTATCTTTTCCCACCATCTGAGAGGTTCCACAACCACCCTCAACCCCACTACTGCTTCTCTTTTCCCACCATCTGAGAGGCTGCAGCACCACCCTCAACCAAACTACTGTCTCTCTTTTCCCACCATCTGAGAGGTTTCAGAACCACCCTCAACCCCACTACTGCCTCTCTTCTCCCACCATCCAAGAGGCTGCAGCACCACCCTCAATCCCACTACTGCCTCTCTTCTCCCACCATTTGAGAGGATGCAGCACCATTCTCAACCCCACTACTGCCTCTCTTCTCCCACCATCTGAGAGGATGCAGCACCACCCTCAACACCACTACTGCCTCTCTTCTCCCACCATCTGAGAGGATGCAGCACCACCCTCAACACCACTACTGCCTCTCTTTTCCCTCCATCTGAGAGGCTGCAGCACCACCCTAAAACCTACTACTGCTTCTCTTCTCCCACCATTTGAGAGGATGCAGCACCACCCTCAACACCACTACTGCCTCTCTTTTCCCTCCGTCTGAGAGGACGTAGCACCACCCTCAACCCCACTACTGCTCTCTTCTCCCACCATCCGAGAGGCTGCAGCACCACCGTCAACCCCACTACTGTCTCTCTTCTCCCACCATCTGAGAGGTTGCAGCACCACCCTCAACCCCAGTACTGCTTCTCTTCTCCCACCATCTGAGAGGCTGCAGCACCACCCTCAACCCCACTACTGCCTCTCTTCTCCCGCCATCCGAGAGGATGCAGCACCACCCTCAAAGAAACTACTGCTTCTCTTCTCCCACCATCTGGGAGGTTGTAGCACCATCCTCAACCCTACTACTGCCTCTCTTCTCCCACCATCCGAGAGACTGTAGCACCATCCTCAACCCCACTACTGCTTCTCTTCTCCCACCATCCGAGAGGATGCAGCACCACCCTCAACCCCACTACTGCCTCTCTTCTCCCACCATCTGAGAGGCTGCAGCCCCACCGCTCAACCCCACTACTGCCTCTCTATTTCTCTTCCATTCTTTCCCTTCTAGCCTCTTTCTCTTCCCACCTCATTTCAATTCACCTTTAACCCCATTCAACATTCATTCTCTTTACCAAACCTCCCTACCTCTACTCACCTCCCATCATGAGCCTCCCCACTCTCCCACGATACCCCACCCATCCACAATACCCCATCAAAGTACAATACCCCAAACACATACTATACCCCACCCATTCCATCACCACTCATTCCATCACCACCCATCCCCCATCACCCCTTCTCCATGAGATGGTTGCAGACACATTATCACCACTAACAATTTCCTTACGACTTGCCAGAGGGCGTCATGTCCTCAGATGATGGTGCTGGGCAACTGAAGAGGAGGAGAAGGAAGCAGAAGAGAAAAGACAAAACTGAATAAAGAGAAGAAGAAAAAGATGAAAGAGAAGAATAGTTAAGGAAAATGAAAAGGAAGAGGAATAAGAAGAAGCGAAGAGATCAGTTTTGATGAGTAAGGGACATGAGTATGTGCGAGGTGGATGAGTGACGAGGATGACTCCTCGTAGTACATTAGAGGACTGAGGAAGCCACTGGTTGGCGAAACGTTTTCACAATAAAGTTACCCAAGTGTTGAACAAGTGTCTCGTTCATCAAACTAAAAGTAATAACAGAGGGGTTTATAGGTAGCTCCTGTCTGAGTATTTTTAGCAAAAAAGTCTACCATCAATATTTAGTGCAATGAACAAAATAATTTGGATACATAACCTTCAATTAGTTAATAAGATTAAAATGCTCATTTGCTTGCTTGCTTGCTTGCTTGCTTGTTTGCTTCCGCGCTCTCTCTCTCTCTCTCTCTCTTTACATACAAATCCATTTTAAGAAGGCTCGTCGCAGCCTCAATAGGTGCTCCAGCGTCCAGCGTCAGCAGGTGTAAGGAGACTTGTCTCAGCGTTAGGAGGGCTGATGCTCTACCACTGAGCTTCGGATGTGAGCCAGACGCTCTAACACTGAGCTTCGGATGTGGGCCAGACGCTCTACCACTGAGCTCCGGATGTGAGCCAGACGCTCTACCACTGAGCTCCGGATGTGAACCAGACGCTCTAACACTGAGCTTCGGATGTGAGCCAGGAGCTCTTGAAACGGGGTTCTGGTTGTGTGACAGGTGATCTACCACTGAGCTACGGGTGTGTGCCGGACGCTCTACCACTGAGCTACGGGTCATCACCACTGTCAGAAATGAACCTCCACTTTCCATTTCCCCCTTCATGTACCAGGAGGACGAGTAACTTTTTTCCCATTCTCCTCTCTCGGCTCCCCTTCTCTCATTTCTTCCCTTTCAACCTGCTTGTACCAGGAAGATGAGTATTCTCCCTTCCTCGTTTGTACCAGGAAGATGAGTATTCTCCCCCCCTCGTTTGTACCAGGAAGATGAGTATTCTCCCCCCCCTCGTTTGTACCAGGAAGATGAGTATTCTCCCCCCTCGTTTGTACCAGGAAGATGAGTATTCTCCCCCCCCTCGTTTGTACCAGGAAGATGAGTATTCTCCCCTCCCTTCCATTGCTTGTTCCAGGAAAATGAGTATTCTCCCCTCCCTCGTTTGAACCAAGATGATGAGTATTCTCTCCTCCCTCGCTTGTACCAGGAAAATGAGTATTCTTCCCCTCCCTCTTTTATGCCAGGATGATGAGTATTCTCCCTTTCCTTCCCTCGCTTGTTCCAGGAAGGTAAGTATTCTCCTCTCCTTCGCTTGTACTAGGAAGATGAGTATTCACCCTCCCTCGCTTGTACGAGGAAGATGAGTATTCTTTCCTCCTTCGCTTGTATCAGGAAGATGAGTATTCTCCCCTCCCTCTCCCTCATCTCTGCAGCCATCACCAGTGTGTTCACTCGACCGCCTCTTCCCATAACTCACCAGATCGAGGCTCGTAAAACAGGAAAACTACCAGAAAGATTAATGTTACCATTTGAAGGGAAGTGGTGCCTGGTGTAAATACAACTGGAGATATAGCCTTTCTTCTCCCTTCTGACTCCGAACTTCATCGCTTTGTGAGAGATGCTCAGCTCATTGTGAGGACGCAGCCAGCGGAACATCTTTTCCCAAGTTCCCATTTCAGTAGATGAGGCTGTGTTAAGGGGCTCCTGGAGAGGCCTCTCTCACCATACTTTACTTCGTCTGTCCTGCTATTAGATGACAGGATCGATCATCGCTGCTACCTGTGATATATGACCCACATGGGGGTTTAGTGTTGTACATTAAGTTAAATAATAATGCTCGTCTGCTCCATGATGCTTAAAGACGATGTTTTACCCCTGTGGGGTGATCTCAGTGTACCTCAGGGTTATGTTGCGATGCTGCATACCGCTGAAGCCATCCTAATAAATAGATTAAAACTGATGTCGAAGCTTTGTTTATTGATTATGAAAACCTGCTGAACACCAAGCGAGGCTGTAGCAACTATGTGTGTGTGTTTCAAGAAAGCCACAGAGATAACAAGTGTGTTCAGTCACACTGTGTGACATCACAGAACCACACATACATGGTGCTTTCCGGAACGAATCACTTAGTACTGAGCGGCAGTGTGTGTGTGTGTGTGTGTGTGTGTGTGTGTGTGTGTGTGTGTGTGTGTGTGTGTGTGTGTGTGTGTGTGTGTGTGTGTGTGTGTGTGTGTGTGTATTTGTATTTGAAGTTGTAAAGGTCTACCTCTTGAATACCGCTTTTTTGCCTTTCACCTCAACAGTGAGGTTCTTCTGTAACTCCGTAAATTCCATTTAATTGCAAATCCGCGTGTGAAGTTAGGCTCCACTGTCTGGTTCCATAGCCTCATCTACTTCACTGTCCGCACACTGAACAACTCCATCAATTCTGTCTGGTTTGTGTATATATTTAGCTTTTACCTACGTTTCATCGTTCTCTTCTCTCTTTTGTGAAGCATTCAGTCTCTTGTTAACTTTATCTAAAACTCTTAAAAATCTTCTACGTCGTGATATTATCTTCTCTAACTTTTCTCTCCAATTATATGGGTTCATCTGTTTAATTTTTCAAGGTTGTTTACGTGTTAGTCTAGATTAATGCTCTGAATATGCATGTCAGATATAGGAGAATCAGGACATTTACTGAAGAGACGTTTCGCCCACCAGGGGCTTTATTTGGGCTGCAGAAGCCTATGGATTTAAAATATTCGTTCAACAAATGTCCTAAAATCCCATGTGTCTCACTTGCATACTTGCCGCCGTTAATCACCGTTTGTAACCCAGCACTGAGTACACGGGTTAATAAATACATATTGTATAGTGCCCTGAATGATGCCCTGTGTATGTGCCAGCCTCGTGTATGTTGCAGGTGTTGTCCAGGTTGTGTGAGCCTCGGGAGATGTTGTCTGTTTGATGTTTACCCCGGGGGAGTCTCTTTGTTACGCTATTAATGTTCATCCCCACCCTGATGATGCAACGTTTCACACCTCTCATCCTTAACGGACATCTAAGTTTATTTATGCGTAATAAAACTGCACTCCAATACCAACACTCCCTAAATCTCTACCTCCCAGACAGACATTAATTCTCTACCTCCCAGATACGCTGAATCTCTACACAAGCACCACCATACATCCCCAATATACCACAGATCACTACACCAACACTACTATATATCCCAAACACGACAATTTCCTGCCACACACTGAATCTTTAAACAACCCAACCACACATCACCAGTATATGCACACATATCAACACCACCAATACACGGAATGTCTTCACCAACACGATCACCAAATCTTCAACACTGAATGTTTCACCATCACCACCACACCTCCCCAGCACCACCACACCTCCCCAGCATCAACAAACTTCCCCAACAATATAACACCTCCCCAATACCACCACATCTCTCAACACCACAAAACCTCCCCAGCAGCACCACACCTCCCAGCACAACCACAACGCCTCCCCAGCACCACCACACCTCCCAAGCACTACCACTCTCCCCCAGCTCCACCACGCCTCCCAACACCACCACATCTCCCAAACACCACCACACCTCCGCAACACCACCAGACATCCACAACACCACCAACATCCCACAGCATCACCACACCTCTCCAGCACCACCACACCTCCCAAACACCACAACACCCCCCCAGCATCACCACACCTACCCAACACCACCACACCTCCCCAACACCACCACACATCCCCAGCACCACCACACCTCATCAGACCCACCACAATTCCCCAGCACCACCACACCTCCCCAACACTACAACACCTCCCCAACACTACAACAACACCACCATACCTCCCCAACACCACTACACCTCACCAGCACCACAACACCTCCCCAACACCACCACATCTCCCCAACACCACCACAACTGGTGGTGTGGGTGTGGCTGTGACTGCGAAGTGTGGTTTATTTTGGGTTAATTTGTTTGGTTGCAGTGTTTTATGGGTGGTTCTGGGGTGGTTGTGCTTGCTGCTGCTCTCAACACCTGGATGCCCCTACTTGTCCGTAGTTTTCTCTCTCTTTCTTACCCCTCGCATCTCTTTATTCTCTCTCTCAGTTTCTGCCGTTCTTTTCTTGTTCTGTCGCAGTCTAGGTACACTCACTGGTGTTTTATTTTTTCCTTTAGTCGTGGTTTCTGCTGCAAGATTCTATTTTGCACCGTTTCTGTCCTGAAAATCAATTTGGATGGCCGATTTTTTCTCCTCAAATGTGTGTATGTGTGAGTGTACTCACCTATATATGGTTGCAGGGGTTGATTCACACTCCTGGCCCAGCCTCTTTACTGGTCGATACTAAGTCACTCTCTCCCTGCTCCATGAGCTTTCTCATACCTAATCTTAAAACTATGTATGGAACTTGCTTCCACTATTTCTCTCTCCAGATTATTCCACTTCCTGACACCTGTAGAGCTAAATAAATACTTCCTAACATCCCTATGACTCATCTGGGTTTTCAGCTGCCAATTGTGGCCCCTTGTTCCTGTATCCCATCTCTGAAATATTTGAGCCCTGTCCACCTTGTAAATTCCTCTCAGTATTTTATACGTTACTATCATGTCCCCCCATCCCTCCTATCCTCTAGTATCATCAGGTTGAGTTCCCTTAACCTCTTTTCATAAGACATACCCCTCAGTTCTGGGACAAATCTTGTTGCAAATTTTTGCACTTTCTCAATTTCGAAACGTGTTTGACTAGGTGTGGGTGCCATATTGGTGCTGCATACTCCAGTATAGGCCTGACGTACACAGTGTACAGTGTCGTGAATGACTCCTTACTCAGATGTCTAAATATGAATCTCAGGTTTGCCAAGTGCCCATATGCTGCAGCAGTTATTTGATTGATGTGTGCCTCAGGGAACATGTTCGTTATAGTGGTTACCCCGTGATCCTTTTCCTTAAGTGACGTTTGCAGCCTTTGATCCCCTAATCTGTACTCTGTCTGCAGTCTTCTGTGCCCTTCTCCAATTTTCATGACTTTACACTTACTGGGGTTAAACTCCAGGAGCCATTTGTCGGACCAGACTTCTAGTCTGTCCAGATCCCCATATAACCTTAACTGATCCTCAACGAACAGTGGCATTTCTGGATCTATTCCTTCCATCATGTCATTCATGTATACAAGAAACAGCACCGGACCTAGGACTGACCCTTGTGGAACCCCACTCGACACATGCGCCCACTCTGACACTTCATCACGTACCAACACTCGTTGTTTCCTTCCTGTCAGGAATTTCCTGATCCATTGCAGTACTTTCCCTATTATTCCTGCCTGCTCCTCTAATTTTTGCACCAGTCTCTTGTGTGGTACTGTTTTAAAAGCCTTCTTGCAGTCCAAAAAGATGCAATCTACCTATCCCTCTCTCCTGTCTTACTTCTGTTACCTTATCATAGAACTCAAGTAGATTTGTGACTTGGGATTTCCCATCTCTGAAGCCATGCTGATTGCCATGTATGAGCCCAATCTTTTCAATGTGTTTCACCACTCTTTCTCCTGATAATCGTTTCCATGACTTTACATACTATACAAGTCAGTGACAATGGTCTGTAGTTCAACGCTGCCTGTCTCTCTCCTTTCTCAAGAACTGGAACTACATTTGCTGTCTCAGGCAATTTCCCAGTTTCAGTGGATTTACTGAAGATTGCTCTGCTCCCTCTCTCACTATCCATGGAGATATGTTATCTGGGCCCACTGCCTTTGAGGTATCAAGTTCACCTCTTCCTTGGTTATGTGTATTGTGTCCAGCACCTTTTAGTGCACTCTACCTCCACGGTTTGCTGGAAGCATTCCTGTCGTTATTGTGAATACTTCTTTAAATCTTGTGTTAACTTCAATACATGCTTCCTGGTCACTGTTTGTGAGCTTACCTCCTTCCTTCATCAGCCTGATTATCTGGTCCCTGACTGGTTTTTTTCTCCTAATGTGACTGTATAACAACTTTGGTTCAGATTTGGCTTTTGATGCTATGTCGTTCTCGTGTTGCCTCTGGGCCTCTCTCCTTATCCTTGCATATTTGTTTCTGGTTCTTCTGATCACTCCTTGGTTTCTTGAGTCTTTTGTTTTCTATACCTTTTCCATGCTCTAGCACACTTGGCTTTGGCCTCTTTACACCTCCAGTTAAACCATGGGCTCACTCTGGTGTTACCATTTTTTCTGTTACCCTTTGGTATGAATCTCTCTTCTGCCTCCCTGCACTTAGTGGTCACTAGTTCCATCAATTCATTTACTGTTTTTCCCTCTAGTTCTCTTTCCCATTGCACTTCATGCAGGAAACCTCTCATGCCAATGTAGTCCCCTTTTTTGAAGTTCGGCTTCTCTCGTTCTTCTCATGCTGCTGCATTCTCCATTCTTAACTTGCAAGTTATTCAAAACTCAGGGCATCATGATCACTAGCGCAGAGTGGTCTTTCGTGTATGGTATCCCCTATGTCTGAATTATTCAATGTGAATACGAGATCCAGCCTTGCTGCAACATCCTCTCTCCTCTCCTCTCTCTCTCTCTCTCTCTCTCTCTCTCTCTCTCTCTCTCTCTCTCTCTCTCTCTCTCTCTCTCTCTCTCTCTCTCTCTCTCTCTGGTTGTACCCCTAACATGTTGGTGCATGAAGTTTTCCAATACAGTCTCCAACATCTTAACCCTCCACATTTCTGGTCCCCCATGTGGCTCTAGATTTTCCCAGTCAATTTCTTTGTGATGGAAATCCCCCATTATGAGTAATTTTGTCCTACCCATATGAGACCTCCTTCCCACTTCAGCTAGTGTATCCACCATTGCCCTATTGCACTCATCATACTCTTGTCTTGGTCTCCTGCTGTTCAGTGGTGGGTTATACATCTCTGCTATCATCACCTTTGGACCCCAAGTCTGAAGTGTTCCTGCTATGAAGTCGTCTGTTTCCCTTCTGTCCATTCCTCCCATTTCCTCAAAAATCCACTGGTTTTTCGATGAGCAGTACTACTCCTCCCCCTCCTTTGTTCTCACTGTTTTTTCTCAGGATCTGATATCCAGGTGGAAAGACTGCATCTGTTATCATCCCTGTAAGTTTTGTCTCTGTAATTATTTGTTCTTGCCGTTCTTCACTCTTATTTGTTAGTCCATCTGCGTTGGTGTACCATACCTTTAGCTTCCTTTCCATTACTGTATTTTGGGAGATGGAAGAGGAAGGTGCAAGCTGGGAGGGGGGGGGGGGAAGGCAGGGCAGAATATTATGGGAGGCTGCTGTGACTGTGAAATTAGTGCTCATGGGAGTGGGGGTTATGAAGTGTGGTTTGTTTCTGGTTATTGGGTTTGGCTAATATGGGGTGACAAGGGTTGAGGGAATTCTGTTACATTTGTGTTTGATGTTCCCACAAAGGCTGAGCTTTCCTGTTCATCATTGCCTGTCCTGTCTCTTTTTCCTTCCGCTGGTTTCGTCTTGTTCTCACTCTCAGTTGTTCCCTTTCTTTTCGTGTTCTGTCTCGATTGAGGTACACTTGTTGATATCCTTGAGAGTCCTTTAACAGTGGCTTCTGTTCTAGTATCCTGTTCCATAAGAACATAAGAACATAAGAACATAAGAAAGGAGGAATACTGCAGCAGGCCTGTTGGCCCATACTAGGCAGGTCCTTTACAATTCATCCCACTAACAAAACATTTGCCCAACCCAATTTTCTATGCTTCCCAAGAAATAAGCTCTGATGTGCAAGTCCCACTCAAATCCAACCCCTCCCACTCATGTACTTATCCAACCTAAATTTGAAACTACCCAAAGTCCTAGCCTCAATCACCCAACTATGTAGACTGTTCCACTCATCAACTACCCTATTTCCAAACTAATACTTTCCTATGTCCTTTCTAAATCTAAACTTATCTAATTTAAATCCATTACTGCGGGTTCTCTCTTGGAGAGATATCCTCAAGACCTTATTAATATCCCCTTTATTAATACCTATCTTCCACTTATACACTTCGATCAGGTCTCCCCTCATTCTTCGTCTAACAAGTTCCATACTACTTCTGTCTTGAATGTCAGTTTGATTGGTCTTTTTCCCTTGAATACCCCCTCCCCAAGTCTGTGAAAATTTCCTACCTGAGACATATCCTTCTTTCCTGTTATTGCAATGATGCTCTTAATCTCTTTTTCTTCCCAATGCTTTCTTTCATCATAGGTCTTTTCTTCACCCTCCTGAAGCTCATGAATAATTATTGATTTCTCCCTTTCTTCATCCCATTTCTTTTCCCTCCATATCTCTGGATCTGATTTAAGCATCTCCTTTGTTGTTTCCCTTATCATTTCCCAGACACCCTGATGATCTGATATTACTTCTGCAGAGGACTTCTTAGCTCCATCCTCCCCCTTCAGTCCACTCACTGCCTGCTGATGTTCCCATTTCACTCCCCTTGCTCCTTTCGGACCTCATCTTTATATCCTTCTTCAGCACATCCATTTCTTCCTGCAGTCTCTGTATCTTTACCTCAGCTGATACAGCTCGTGATTCCCACTTCTTGCTCTCTGCAGATAGCTTCTCTAACATGTTACTGCGAAGTTCATTTAACAGTTTTTCCCATTCTTGATCCATTTTGTTCTTAAGCCTTTCTACCCATTCTTCCTTTTCAGACCAGCCATCCTCGGTTCCCTTGCCTTTCCATCCTCCCTTTTAAGATCCCATTCTTTTTTATCCAGTTAGGATGCTCTAGCTCCTTCAGCTTTGTATAAAAATGTGTGTGTGTGTGTGTGCGCGTTTAATAGTTTGTTTGGTGTTCTGGTAGTGGGGAGTAAATGATGCGTCTTCGGAGGCTTCTTTGTTTATTGAAAAGTGTCGTGGTGGGTACACAGGCTTGTGTGTTTGTGCCCATGGCCCGGGAGGGCCATCCCACGAGAGAGAGCTAGGAGTAGGCCTTGTGTCTTCCTGCTAGGCCGCTGTGTGAGTGAGAGCAAGGCTAGGGCAGGCAGGCTGAAGTGGCAACGCCTATAGGTGGCAGCACCAGCATGGCGTGAAATATGAACTAAGTTGGCAGACAGCATGGGCTGTCTGTGCAGACAGTACAGGCTGTCTACATATGCTCGGCCACCTACCGCGGGTCGTCCCGACGCGACAATACTGGTGGTAAAAGGAACTCGGTCTCTCTCTCGTAGGAACAGGGCACAGAACACAAAATAAAAACATATATATACATATGGACATGGAAAAAAAACTTCCTACAGGGAGGGAAGAAAAAACATGTGGGGTGTGCTACACATCGTGGTCAAAGGCAGTGAGCATCGATGGGCATCACTGCACGCCTTCCTGCGTCTGGACAGATACTGCAACACGGGAGACATCGCTGCTGCTGAGCTGTGACATAACAGGGTACGGTCTCCTCTGGAACGGTGAAGCAGTCATCGTAGGAGTCGCTGCAGCTTTTCACTCAACCTGGGGCACGACATGCTGGTGCCCTCGAGTGAGGCGTCGACAAAACTCGGCAACTGGACAGGACTTCTGGCAAGCGACTCAGGAGGACACTTCTCGACTGGTACTGTCGCTGGGCTGTCACTGCTGGCGAGCGTGGAGCAAGTTGTGGAGCGGTCTGGCAGAGATGACTGGGCGAAACATCTGGGAGTCTTTACAATCATACACCAGACTGCAGTGAGAGCTAGCAGTCAAAGTGACATCTTCTTTGTGCAGGCTGCTCACTGAAGCTTGTGACACGAGGCTGACACAGCGCCTGCCGACAGTGGGTAACTGCGGCTTGGCGAGTATCATTCTTTCGGCAGTTGGAGTTATAGCAGAGGTTAGTCTAAGCGTCCCCGACTTGTTTCTCTACTTAACTGCACTCTGACGGTCTGGAGGTGAAGTGAAACAAATCTCGATGGGAATCGTAGCAGGTACGATTCTGCAGAACATCACGAGCGACGAGCATAAAAGCTTTTTTGTACAAGAGGGCTCGGTCACTCGGGGCTGTCTTGACATCAGCTGTCATACGCACTGGTCACATCGGGTGACTTAGCACAGTGGTGCTACTCAGGTCTGGCTCAGACCTCACTGAACACACGTAAACTTTAAACACACCTGCGGTACATGCGGTACAACATGGCTTAACTAGCAAATGATACTTTTCTGTGCACAAAACACACTAAGACATACTAAAATGTGAGAACACTGACTGAGAGGAATTAACACATGACATATATCTTCTCTTAGTCTTCTCGACAATATTTTAATAATTACTGAACACTTGATGGTGACATCATGTGATGTCAGGCGTGATGACGTCAGCAGCACTGTGATGTCAGCAGCACTGTGACGTCAGCAGACAACTCGAAGTGACGTCAGGCAGACATCATGAGGTGACATCAGCAGACATCGTGACGTCATGAAGTTGGGCAGCATCATGGGTGACATCAATGTGATGTGGGCAGCAGACCACAGCATGTGGCCTGGGACATCTGGCTTGGTAACTCACATGGTTTGTAGGTCCACGTGACATCGCCCACACCCACGTGGCATTGTGATCCACGTGGCATCGTGATCTACGTGGCATGCTGATCCACATAGCTTCGAGTGGCCTCGGGCACTCGAATACACAGTTCTGGCGATGAATCACACGAAAAACAGCAGAAAACACAGCAGAGGGAGTGGTGAGTGGTGTATGGTAGGCTGGTGAGGTGTGAGAGTACAGCAGGGCGAGGCAAGGAACAGCCACTTCCTCCTCCCACAAACACATGGAGAACTCACACTGGACGCAGAAATCGCCACAAAACTCACCTCTAGCTTGCTGAAACACCTGTGCTGAGCTGAACAACAACAGCAACATACAAGTGACACTGAACACGTGACTTGAGAAACAGCGTGGGATGCTGTAGTGTGGGGTCACTTACAGTTCTCGGAGAATTTCGGCAAATTTCGGCTGGATCCTGCTTGTACCTGTGTCTGGATGCTCAAAAGTGCAGACACGACATCAGGATAACTCGTTGAGAGACGGATGCTTCTTGTATAGGGTGATGAAGTGAAGATGACTTCATCCCTCTTCCTTCCTCTCTCCGGGCAAACAACTGCTGCGACCACCGCTGCTACTAATGTTTAATGAGTTTGTTTGGTAGGCTGTAAGCGGGTGGTTAAATGATATACTTCTTCGGAGGCTTCTTTGTTTATTTGTAAATGTCGTGGTGGGTACACAGGCTTGTGTGTTGTGCCCATGGCCTGGGAGGGCCATCCCACGAGAGAGAGCTAGGAGTAGGCCTTGTGTCTTCCTGCTAGGCCGCTGTGTGAGTGAGAGCGAGGCAAGGGCAGGCAGGCTGAAGTGGCAACGCCTATAGGTGGCAGCACCAGCATGGTGCAAAATATGAACTAAGCTGGCAGACAGCATGGGCTGTCTGTGCAGACAGTACAGGCTGTCTACATGCGTTAGTTTATGTGCTAATGTGTTGGGTTAGATTTGTCTGAGTATGTGTATATATGTGTGTATGAGTGTGTTTATATGTGTATGTGTGTGTTTCTATGTGTGTGTATGTTTGTATGTATATATAATATTATATATATATAATATATAATATATAATATATATATATATATATATATATTATATATATATATATATATATTTATATATATATAATAATATATTTTAATATATATATATATATATATATATATATATATAATATATATATATATTATATTATGTGGTGTGTGTGTGTGTGTGTGTGTGTGTGTGTTGGTTTATGTGCTAATGTGTTGGGTTAGATTTATCTGAGTATGTGTATGTGTTTATATGTGTATGGTTTGTGTGTGTGTGTGTGTGTGTGTGTGTGTGGTGTGTGTGTGTATGTGTGTGTGTGTGGTGTGTGTGGTGTGTGTGTGTGTTGTGTGTGTGTGTGTGTGTGTGGTGTTGCTCTTTTCTCAGTCTGAAATAAGGGGGTCATTTTATTGCAGGGGTCACTTTATTACAGGGGTCACTTTATTACAGGGTCACTTTATTACAGGGGTCATTTTACTACGTATGCGTGTTTGTGTGTTCGTTTACGTTCTTGTCTCTGTCTTCTCTTTTCAAGATTATAGAATTATTTCTCACTCTATTCCCTATTAATGTATACTACTAATTTTTACTACCATAATACTTATTGGAGTACACGTGTGTTTGTGTGTGCATGCGCAGTTACTAGCGTGTCGTTGTTTTAGAAAAAATGACAGGGGGGGGGGTCACTAGGGTACACAACTCTTGTGAACATTTTAAGATAACTTACTAAATATTATCAGGGTTACCCCTATCTATCTCCTGGCACTCAAAGATAGGGAGAGAGTGATGCTATAGCACACAACCAGCAGGGCGAGACAGTATGAGACTTTAGACACCAACCAAAATCGCTCCCACACATAGGCAAGTGAAGTCGTCTGCACATCAACGGAGGCTCCTGGTGGTGTCTTCTATGAACTAACTCAGTTTGTAAGCCCCTCTGTAGCTTTTTTCAAGCATTCAAGTTTTTATTCTTTTAATAACTTGGTATTCACTCTTTTTTCTTTAGTACTATGGTCATAATAAATCTGATGATATTAAATGTAATCACAACACCAGTTGCTGAGAATTTTGATTAAAGTTTGTTTTCTTTCATTATTTAGTGTATCACTCGTTTATGACCTTATTGCGCTGCTACTATAACTGACCAGATAACTGCATTTATTTTTTTATTTAAGGTCCCAAGGTCCCAACCTTGACCCATTAAATATGTTTGTTTTGATTATTTGTGTCAACACTGCGGCCAGTAGCCTGACCAGTTGGTTGCTACCCTCCCTCACAAAGCTTCCAGTAACACAACCATTCAAATTTAAATTGTAAAATTCTTGATCTTATCACATTATTCACAATTGATGTCAAGAAGATCACCGACCCAGAAATAGCTAAACTCCTTACGATTCAGAACCAAACGATCACCAAACTAACTCAAGAAATGGAGGAACTAAAAGATAGCAATGCAGATTACCTCAACAAGATCACTGCTCTAGAACATAAACTAGACACTCTGGAACAACAAAGCAACACCCACACCCAGTCCCTAGACACTATCAACACTCTAAAAGACCAAGTCACCCTACTTACTACCAACATTACAGAGGAAAGATCAAGAGTGGACCAACAACTTGCCAATGTCATAACCAACTTCCAAGACCATAATGACCAACAGCAGCTATCTGACGCTGTTGTAGTTAACAGCAAAGATCTCCCAGCCACAGTCACCCAAGAAACCTGCATGGAGACCACCCTGCAGCTTATCAAGGACCACCTTCACCTTAACATACGTAGTGATGACCTAAAGGATTGCAAACTGATGGGCTACCAAGCAGGTAAAAAAAACAGTGCTGTTAAAATTCCAAACTAGTCTACAAAGAAACAACTTACTAAAAACATCTATTTCTATGAAAACTGATGTTTACGTCAATGAGTGCCTTACCAAAACAAGACAAAACCTTCTTTATCGGCTAAGAAAATTACGCTATGCCCAAAAAATCCACCAGTGCTTTGTGAGGGATGGAAAAATCGCAGTTAGGAAACAGCCCACTGGGAAGAGATACTTCATCTCTACAGAGCATGACCTTAAAACATTCCTGAGTGAGGCTGAACTAACAGAATCAGAGTAAAGTGCAGATAATACCCACAGTCCACAGTTAGTGTTATATTGTCATAAATTTGTGCCCCCCTAAAATTCTAATACGACCATTCTACCTCATAGTCTTAATTGTGTTTAATATCTACAGAATCTATCTCCTTTTCTACAACTTACCGCATCACTGTTCCATCTTATTTTATTATAAACTAGCCATAACTTGACCTCAATAATTCTACCTCACTTTAAGAAATACTCAACTGCCCAATTTTATTCTAAAATCCCTATTATTGCCCAATTTTGCTTTAAACTATATTGATCAAACTTATTGTAAACTTCTTTTATTGACCATTTTTATTCTATACTTTTTTAAACTAGTATTTTCAACTACAACTTTTATATTATCCTGTTTACCATCTTACTAGCATATTATAACCAAGTCATTGCCATTTTTATTTTTTTCATTTTTTTTTTTATTATTCTTTTGCTACCTTAGCTTGTGTATTTTATCCTGTCAATTTAAATCTAGTTATACTCTAATTCTTGTAAACAACTTATATAAGACCTTATTGCAATTACAATTGAGAGTCTTGTGCCTTTTTTATATTATTAGATTAAACTTCATTTGTGCTATAGCTCATTGTAGCTCAATGCATAGTCAATACCAAATTCATTATACTAGACCATAGTGCAATTACTAGTGAGAGTCTGGTGCTATTTTTAATTTGTATTTTTATATTATTAGATTAAATCTAGTTGTACTATAGCTCATTCTAGCTCAAAACATAGACTCCACAAAAGTCATTATATTAGACCTTAGTGCAATTACAAGTGAGAGTCTTGTTCTATTTTTAATTTGAATTTTTATATTACTAGTTTATACCTAGTTGTACTTTAGTTCATTCCAGCACAACACATAGACAACATCAACTTCATTATGTGTAGTAGTGACTATACTCTATATGACCAAAATACTCTAGCTATATACTTATCCAAACTTCCCACCACTACAGATATCAGTACTAGAACTCAACACAACTCAGGATATAAATAACCATAATTTAAACCTAGAAGATGATTGATCACGTTGACCCTGATCTAAACCTCCATAATCTGACACCCAATCAAAACCTATTGGAAAGTAACTGCCTTTATTACACAGCACCACAAGCCAGCACTATCCTAAACAATGCTAAAAGTCTATCAGTACTTAACTACAACATCAGGTCCTTAAGCAAACACTATGATGACCTCCTGGCACTCCTTGAATCACTAAAGACACCCTTCTCCTGCATTATTCTTACTGAGACCTGGCTTAAGCAGGACACAATAGATATCTACCCTCTACCAGGATACACAGCAATTCACAACTGCAGACCAAATCAAGTTGGGGGTGGTATTGCAATCTATTACTCTAACCAATTATCTTGTATTAGCACCACTTGCTTTAGTGATGAATATGGGGAATACATTTTTGCTAATTTTACTGTAAAAAACCTTAAGACACCTATAACAATCGGTGCCATTTACCGGATGCCTCACACAAACATCCCAAATTTCAGTGAGAAATTAAAGTCACTAATAACAAACAGACAAATGAATAAGCACCACCCTCTCTTAGCTGGAGACTTCAACATCAACCTTGGCTTACTAGATGATCAACCTGTAACTGATTTCATCAACAATATGAACAACACACTTCTCATACCAACAATAACTAAACCAACCAGCTGCACTGAGACAAGTGCAACCATAATAGACCAATATGGACCATTATACTAGCCCCCTTAAATCAGGATAATCACAGATAGCACTACAGACCACTACCCTACCTTCCTCCTGACAAACATTAGTAAACCACCACTTGAATACAACAAAGTCTTATTTAGACTCCATGACGAGGCCTCAATAAGGAAGTTCACAGCTAACCTAGAGACTGTGACTGGCCTACAGAATTCTCCAAGGCCAATGGTATTGATGACTGGACGAACATTTTTCTTAACAAAATTACTTAGACTATACAACAAACATTGTCCTATAAAAACGAAACAGATCACAAACAACGGTTGGTTGCCCATGACTAACACACCATTCTGAAATCCATTGACAAGAAACACCAATATGAAAAGCAATATAGACAGGGCTTAATACACAAAGATATACTTAAAACACTATTCATCAGTTCCACCAATGTAATAAAGAAAGCCAAACAACTATACTACTCCAGTAGATTCACAGACACTAGAGGAATATAAAAAAAGACCTGGAAAGCACTCTCTCAGATTCTAGGGACCCACAAACTGAAAAAAAACAAGAATATTGTCCTAACTAAACTAATGAAACACCACTACATCCCACTGACACAGCTAACAAGATAAACGACTTCTTCTCACCATAGGATCTAATCTCGCCAATAAAATCCCACATACCAATGCCCATGCCGGGGACTACTAGATGGGAATTTCCCAAATTCCTTCTATCTTGCACCAACGAGCCTCGGAATCACCGAGATTATAAGTCACTTAAAAATAACTCAGGGAATCTGTCTATGTCCCACCATTACTGTACAAGCGAGCGGCCCATATCCTTTCGCATGCTATTTCATTACTTTTTACAAGTCACTGGAAACTAGCACCCTTCCCGAAACTACTCAAGATGGCAAGGTTACACCAATATATAAAGGTGGTGACCCTACAGACTTAAACAACTATAGGCCAATATCAAACTTACCATTGCTATCCAAATCTTGAGAAACTCGTGCACAGGAGACTATATCATTTATAACAGCACAAAACAACTCAACCCCTGCCAATTTGGATTCAGGAAAAATAAAAGCACTAATGATGCAATCAGTAAAAATGCTAGATCTGCTTTACACAAGCATTGGAAAATAAGGAATATCCACTAGGAATTTTTATTGACCTAAGAAAAGCTTTTGACACAGTAGACCACGACATCCTACTCCACAAACTTGACCATTACGTGTATAAGAGGCCATGCGCTTGCTTATTTCAAATCTTACCTTACTAATAGGTAATCAGTACGTCACCATTAAAGACACAGCATCAACAACACGGCCACTTGATACTGCAGTTCCGTAGGAATGTCCTTGGTCCCCTGCTCCCTTCTCTTATACATCAATGATCTTCCAAACGTATCCAACACCTGAAACCCATTCTTTGCTGACGACACGACTTATGTCATCTCTCACCCTAATCTTGCCACCCTCAACACCATTGTTAACGAGGAGCTGATCAAAATATCGACTTGGGATGACAGCCATAAACTTACGCTTAACACTGACAAAACCACTATATTATGTTTGGTTAGCAGAGCAGGAGATGCACAAATTAACATTAAGATCGACAACACTCCTAATTACCAGACATAATGAGGGCAAATTCCTGGGCCTATACCTTGACAACAACTGAATTTCAGCCCATATCCCACACATAACCAAAAAAGTATCCAAAACGGTTGATATCCTCTCCAAGATACGATACTACGTGCCGCAAAATGCCCTTCTCACACTATACCACTCACTTATTTATCCATACCTCACCTATGCTATTTGTGCTTGGGGATCAACTGCAGCAACACACCTAAAGCCAATAATAACCCAACAAAAAGCTGCAATAAGAATAATCACTAAATCCCATCCCTGGCAACACACCCCCCCACTCTTCATAGATCAGTACATCCACACTTACTACTGTGCAATCTACATCTACAGGACCTTAAACTCCAATATCAACCTTGACCTAAAACGCTTTCTTGATAGTTGTGACAGAACCCACAGGTATAACACCAGACACAAACATCTCTATGACATTCCCGTGTCCGACTAAACCTTTACAAAAATTCAATGTATGTCAAAGGCCCTAAAATCTGGAACGCCCTACCTGAGAACTCTAGAACTGCAGACACATTCATCACCTTTAAAACTACCATTAGAAAACATCTTATCTCCCTGATACACCCCATCAACTAACTCCACGAATACCACCTAGTGGTTCACCTTACACTCACTCACCCATTTGACATAAACAGAAATATTAATCTCAATCTTAAAATAATGAATCCTATGATACTCCAATACTGAAACTTGTACTGTGCCAAAACAAAAACATTCACATTGCTAAACTCACAAACTAGTATTTAGTCACTTAGCCATAATACCAACTTACCTCATAATTTGTAATATTTTAAAATAAAGAATTAAACTAAGTCTGCCCGAAATGCCTAGCATGCTAGGCGTTCTAGTGGTACACTCTGTAATCATTATTTAACTACATGTAAACCACACCATAACCAAATTCTGTAGATTCAACATTGTAATCCTTATAGAGAATAAACTTTGAATTATTTGAATGAATCTAGAAGCCATTAACTCTTGTAGGTATGTTCACTGATTCAATCACGTACGATGAAAGCTTAATAACTAGGACAGCGCAGAACGATAATTGGAAAGCATATTTGCGATACTGCTTCAAGTGTGTTGATGTGCTGTGTGGTGACTCACCGTTGTAATCACCCGTTGAGGTTGCAGGGGGGCGAGTCAAGCTCCTGGCCCCGCCTCTTCATATCGCTACTAGTCACTCTTCCCGAACCCTGAGCTTTATCATCCTCTGTGTATCACCTATTTGCACTCACCTATTTGTGGGTTTCAGGGGTCGAGTCCCTTTGCTCCTGGCCCCGTCTCTTCACCGGTTGCTACTGGGCCTCTCTCTCTCCGCTCCATGAGCTTTATCAAACCCCGTCTTAAAACTGTGTATGGTTCCTGCCTCCCCTACGCATTTTCTAGGGATTCCCTGCCCTTTCAAATCTTGATGAAGAAATACTTCCCAATATCTCTCTATCATTTGGTCTTCAACTTCCAATTGTGGCCTTTGTTTCTGTGTCCCCTCCTGGAAACCTGTTTTTGTCCCCCTTGTTTTCCACGCAGTATTTTTTTTGTCGTTATATGTCTCCCCTACCTCCTTCCTCCATGTCGTCAGGCCCATTTCCCTTAATCTTTCTTCAAGGACATTCCCCTTTGCTCTGGAACTAACCTTGCGCAAAAATTTGTACTTTCTTTTTTCTTGAGTCTTTACAAAATGCGGGGGGTTCCCAAACAGGTGTGCATATCCAGTATGGGGCCCGAATACCGGTGTACAGTGTCTTGAAGATTCCTTCTAAGGTATCGGAAAAGTGTTCTCATTTTCCAGGGCCCATAGCTGCAGCAGTTATCTGGGTTTATGTGTGCTTCCGGGGAAAAGCTCGGTGTTTTTCTCACCCCAAGATCTTTCTCCTTGGTGGGTTTGCAGTCTTTGGCCACCCAGCCCATACTCGGTTGTGGTTCTGTGTCCCTTCCCCCTTTTTCATGACTTTGCATTTGGCAGGTTAAATTGAGAAGCCCTTTGCTGGGCCGGTGCCAGTCTGTCCAGGTCTCTTGAAGTCCTGCCTGGGCTCATCAAATTTTTAATTCTCCTCATTAATTCAATCATTGCGAACAGGGACACTTTGGGGTCAAACCCCCTTCCCATCATGTTTCACATATCCCAAAAATAGCACTGGTCCTAGCACCGCCCCCTGTGGGACCCCGCTCGTCACAGGTGCCCACTGTGATGATCATTAGTACCATACTCGTTGTTGTCTCCCTGTCAGGTATTCTCTATCCCTTGCAGTGTCCTTCCTGTTTTGGCCTGAAGCTCTAGCTTCTGCACTAATCCGTGAGGAACTGTGTCAAAGGCCTTCTTGCGTCAAAAAAAAATCAATCAACCCACCCCCCCTTTTCTCGTGTCTTACTTCTGTTTTTTTTATCATAAAACTCCCCGAAAGGGTTTTAACAGGGTTTGCCCTTCCCTGAATCATGTGGTTTGGGATTTTACTTTGTTCCCCTTCCAGGGCCCCACCCCTCTCCTCTGATAATCTTGCATACTATACACGTCAATGAACAGGTCTATGTTTAGTGCCCCTTTTTTTTGTCTCCTTTTTTAAAAAAGGGAACTACATTTTCCGTCTTCCCCACCTCAGGGAGTTGCCCAGTTTCCAGGGATCCTATGTGTGTGTGTGTGTGTGTGTGTGTGTGTGTGTGTGTGTGTGTGTGTGTGTGTGTGTGTGTGTGTGTGTGTGTGTGTGTATGTGTGTGTGTGTGTGTGTGGTGTGTGTGTGTGGGTGGGTGTGTGTGTGTGTGTGTGTGGGTGGGTGTGTGTGTGCGTGTGTGTGGGGGAGGGTGTGTGTGTACTCACCTAGTTGTACTCACCTAGTTGAGGTTGCAGGGGTCAAGTCCAAGCTCCTGGCCCCGCCTCTTCACTGATCGCTACTAGGTCACCCTCCCTGAACCGTGAGCTTTATCATACCTCTGCTTAAAGCTATGTATGGATCCTGCCTCCACTACATCGCTTCCCAAACTATTCCACTTCCTGACTACTCTGTGGCTGAAGAAATACTTCCTAACATCCCTGTGATTTATCTGTGTCTTCAACTTCCAACTGTGTCCCCTTGTTGCTGTGTCCCATCTCTGGAACATCCTGTCTTTGTCTACCTTGTCAATTCCTCTCAGTATTTTGTATGTCGTTATCATGTCCCCCCCTCTCTCTCCTGTCCTCCAGTGTCGTCAGGTTGATTTCCCTTAACCTCTCCTCGTAGGACATACCTTTTAGCTCTGGGACTAGTCTTGTTGCAAACCTTTGCACTTTCTCTAGTTTCTTTACGTGCTTGGCTAGGTGTGGGTTCCAACCTGGTGCCGCATACTCCAATATGGGTCTAACGTACACGGTGTACAGGGTCCTGAACGATTCCTTATTAAGATATCGGAATGCTGTTCTGAGGTTAGCTAGGCGCCCACATGCTGCAGCAGTTATTTGGTTGATGTGCGCTTCAGGAGATGTGCCTGGTGTTATACTCACCCCAAGATCTTTTTCCTTGAGTGAGGTTTGTAGTCTCTGGCCCCCTAGACTGTACTCCGTCTGCGGTCTTCTTTGCCCTTTCCCAATCTTCATGACTTTGCACTTGGTGGGGTTTAACTCCAGTAGCCAATTGCTGGACCAGGTCTGCAGCCTGTCCAGATCCCTTTTTAGTTCTGCCTGGTCTTCGATCGAATGAATTCTTCTCATCAACTTCACGTCATCTGCAAACAGGGACACTTCGGTTTGTATTCCTTCCGTCATGTCGTTCACAAATACCAGAAACAGCACTGGTCCTAGGACTGACCCCTGTGGGACCCCGCTGGTCACAGGTGCCCTCTCTGACACCTCGCCACGTACCATGACTCGCTGCTGTCTTCCTGAAAAGTATTTCCCGATCCATTCTAGTCCTTCCCTGTTATCCCTGCTTGCCTCCATTTTTGCACAAATTTTGGGGTTGGGGAAACTTGTCAAACGCCTTCTTGCAGTCAAGAAAATGCAATCCCCCACCCCTCTCTCTTTTGTCTTACTGCGTCCCCATGTTGAACTCCAGTGGTTTGTGACAAAAGTTTTTCCCGTCCCGAAACCATGTTGGGGGTTTTGATGAGATCTTTTCCTTTCTAGGTTTTCCCCACCCTCTTCTCCTAAAACTTCTCA
This sequence comes from Cherax quadricarinatus, assembly GCF_026875155.1. Classification (NCBI taxonomy): domain Eukaryota; kingdom Metazoa; phylum Arthropoda; class Malacostraca; order Decapoda; family Parastacidae; genus Cherax; species Cherax quadricarinatus. The sequence continues at coordinate 45,188,956 of NC_069407.1, read as the reverse complement.
ATGACTTTGCATATATACATTTAGTGACACTCGCCGTATTTGTGCTTCATATCTGTCCCTTTTTTTAAAAATTGGGACTACATTGCTGTCTTCCATCCTCGGGCAATTCCCTGTTTCGAAGATGTTTTGAAATTGTTGTTGGGGGTAACATAGCGCCTCTGCTCCCTCAGGACCCAGGGAGAGATTTAGGGCCCCTTTCCCTTTGAGATATCGTCTCACTCAGAAGCCTCTTCACTTTTTCCCTTGGGTTGGTGTACTGTGTCCACCCTTTTGGTGGTGTCCCCCACTTCTCTGTCTTTCTGGACCCCTTTGTCTCCTTGTGAACACTTTTTAAAAATCTCTTGTTGATTCCCTCCCCTATTTCATGGTCTTTTCTTGTTGTCTCCCCCTTTCCCTTTCCTTAGCCTGATTACCTGGTCCTAATTTTGGGTTCCCCTTTGTTTGGGGCTTATAACATTTTTGGGGTCAGATTTGGCTTTCGGCTATGTCGTTTTAAAATTGTCGTTGGCCCCCCTTCTTATCTTGCATTTTATTTTGGCTCTACGACTGCTCTCCTTATTCTCCTGGGTCATTTTCCTTTATATTTTTTCCCATTCCCTAGGATATTTGGTTTTTGCCTCCCTGCACCTTTGGTAAACCCATGAGCTCTCCGGGTTTTTTTTCTTAGTCCTTTTCCCCTTGGGGTATAAACCCTCCTCACCTCCTTCCCCACTGTTGCTACATATTCCATCATCTCATTAACTGCTTCCGCCAATTCTCTGCCCCACTAACCCCGTCCGGAAGTTCCTCTTCCCGTTAGCCCCCTTTCTTGTATTTTGGTTTCATTCGTCCGGCCTTCCAGCTTCCCCCCCACTTGTAGCCTACTGTGTTTTCAAAAGCTAAAAAACACATGGTCGCGGGCCCCCAAGGGGTCTCCATGTGGATGTCCTCAATTTGCACTACTCGGGTGAATACTAGGTCCATCTTGCGGGTTCATTCCCCTCCTCTCTCTTTTGTAGTGTCCCATACTGTGGTGCATGAATTTTTTCCAGTACCACCTCCATCATCTTAGCCCCCATGTGTCTTGGCCCCCATGGGGTTCCAAAGTTCTCCCAATTGATCCCCTTTGGATTAAAAGCGCCCATGATCGGGAGCTTTCCCTCATGCATGAGCTCTTCTGGTACTGCAGCCAGTTGTCAACCACGTCTATTACCTCGTCATACCTTCCCTGCCTCCTGCTGTTCTGTGGTGGATACATACGCAATTACCACCTTGGGGCCTCCCGAGTGAAGTGTTCCGCCCATGTAATTGCTTGCTTCTCCCTGTCTCCTCTCTCCAGCTCATAAATTCCCTTTGGGTTTTTTTATCAACAGTGCCACTCCTCCCCCCCCCTGTTTTCCTCTGTCTTTCCTGGATCTGGTATCCCATTGGAAATATGGCATCGTTATCATACGTTAGCTTGGTTTCTGTGAGAGCTATGATGCGGTGGTGCCCCCTTTTTACTCTTTTTTGCCTCTCCTCCCCCTTTTTATTCCATAGCGTTTGGACCATACCTTTGTTTCCTTTCCAACACTGTGGGTTTGGGGGCCTGTGAGGGGGGGAGACCTGGTTTCATACTGTGGGATTCTATTTGGGGGGTTGGGGGGGAAAAATGTGAGTGTGGATTGTAGTTTGTGTTGGGATGGGTTCTGAGGATAGTTCGTGTGTGCTTGACTTGCTGTTCGTTCCTCTGATTGGCCCCCTGCTGGTTCCCCCTTTCTCCTTTCGTAGCTCCTTTGCTTTTTTGTCTTTCCCTCACTGCTGTCGTTCTGTTTGTGTTCGTCTCTGTTAGGAAAACCCCCGTACTTTTCCCAGTATTTCAACCTTGGTTTTCTTTGAGGATCCCGTTCCCCTATGTTTCTGTCCTGAAATCAGCTTGATTTGGGCTTTTCTCCCCTTTTAAGTAACCCCCTATTCTCTGAAAATTACAATCTCGCCATGTCTTTTTTCACCTATTTCCTTTTTGATTTCTCAATTCCTTTCTTTTTTTCCCCCGCCCTTTTAGTGTGTGTCCTTTCCTCTCTTTTCCCGAAAAACCGTGGGTAATCACTGATTTTCCCTTTCCTTTTCCCATTTCCCCTCCCCCTGTGACTCGGTTCCGTCTGAAATGGTCATTTTCCCCTTGTTTTTTCCAGTGGCTCTTGGTACATTGTTTTTGCCTCTGCATTTGACCTAACCCCCTTCTGCCTGCACCCAGCTGCTCTTCCATTCACTCCTTGGCCCCTTTTTGGCAGGTTTATAGGCCTTAGATAATTCATATCTCCCTCCTTCCCTTCGGCCCCTCGCTTCATAGCGTGTCTTCTCTGGGGGGGTGTTGTGTGTGTATTTGTGTTGTATGTGTGGTGTGTGTTGTGTGGTGGTGTGTGTGGTGTGTGTGTGTGGCGCGTGTGTGTGTGTGTATTGTGGGTCTGCTTGCACGCGTGTGTATGCATGTTAATTAAAACAACTATTAGTCAAGGGGAAAACTTCTGTTCTGGCAATGAGAACAATTAATTTCCTTTTATTAAATCAAAGTGTTTGTAATTTTCCCTCACTGTGAATTTAAATGAGAGCGACGCAGGAAAGTCCATTTAGGAAAACTTTGCCTTCAGAGCCATTCGTCATTAATCTCTTAACAATCGTCTTAATGTGTTGACTCAGAAGTAAGTGGAAATATTCAGCTTTCCTTCACTGCTTTCCATTAGCCAATGCAGCACATTTTTTTTTTTTTGCGTTCCGTTCATTCGGGGGAAATTAAATGGCTTTTTTTTTAAGATAGTGGAAAGATATTTGATTTTCTTAGTAGGTGGGTTGTGTACTTACGTAGGTATAAGTAAACTGATGGAGGTGACGTTCCAGGTCTGCAGTTGCAATAGGAACATGAGGTTTTTCTATTTCCTTTTTCTTTAGTCGTATACCAGCTCCTTATATTATATGTGTCCTAAAACACGGCAAAGTATATACACTGAGACGTATGTGTCTCTCGGTGCATTTACACCGTGAGATGCGTATCTGCGTATATACACCGAGAAGAGTATAGAGTGCCTCCTTATATGTTCCAGATGGTCTGCACCTAGCCAAAACAAACACACAGACACACACACACACACACATACACACACACACACACACACACACACACATACACACACACACACACACACACACAACACACACACACACACACACACACACACACACACACACACACACACACACACACACACACACACACACACATACACAGTAGAGCTACGAGTTGAAGGGGAAGCAAGAAGACCCCGGCGAATGAAGAAAAACTACAAGAAAGGGAACTACATAGGAATGAGAAACTTCCTGAACGGGGTTCAGTGGGACAGAGAACTGGCAAGAAAGCCAGTAAATGAGATGATGGAATATGTAACAACAATATGCAAGGAAGCTGAGAAGAGGTTTGTTCCCAAGGGTAACAGGAATAATGAAAAAGCCAGGATGAGCCCATGGTTTACCCGAAGGTGTAGGGAGGCAAAAACCAAGTGTGCTAGGGAATGGAAGAAGTATAGAAGGCAAAGACCCAGGAGAATAAGGAGAGCAGTCGTAATGAATATGCACAGATAAGAAGGGAGGCCCAACGACAATATGAAAACGACATAGCAGCGAAAGACAAATCTGACCCGAACCTGTTATACAGCCACATCAGGAGGAAAACAACAGTCAAAGACCAGGTAATCAGGCTAAGGAAGGAAAAAGGAGAGACAACAAGAAACAACCGGGAAGTATGTGAGGAACTCAACATGAGATTCAAAGAAGTGTTCACAGAGGAGACAGAAGGGGCTCCAGAAAGACGGAGAGGTGGGGTGCACCACCAAGTGATGGACACAGTACACAAAACCGAGGAAGACGTGAAGAGGCTTCTGAGTGAGCTAGATACCTCAAAGGCAATGGGGCCGGATAATATCTCTCCATGGGTCTTGAGAGAGGGAGCAGAGGCGCTATGTGTACCCCTAACAACAATATTCAGTACATCTATCGAAACAGAGAGATTGCCTGAAGCATGGAAGACAGCAAATGTAGTCCCAATTTTTAAAAAAGGAGACAGACATGAAGCACTAAACTACAAACTAGTGTCACTGACATGTATAGTATGCAGTGTCATGGAAAAGATTATCAGGAGAAGAGTGGTGGAACACCTAGAAAGGAATGATCTCATCAACAGCAGCCAACATGGTTTCAGGGACGGGAAATCCTGTGTCACAAACCTACTGGAGTTCTATGACAGGGTGACAGCAGTAAGACAAGAGAGAGAGGGGTGGGTAGATTGCATTTTCTTGGACTGTAAGAAGACGTTTGACACAGTTCCACACAAGAGATTAGTGCAAAAACTGGATGACCAGGCAGGGATAACAGGGAAGGCACTACAATGGATCAGGGAATACTTGTCAGGAAGACAGCAGTGAGTCATGGTACGTGGCGAGGTGTCAGAGTGGGCGCCTGTGACCAGCGGGGTCCCACAGGGGTCAGTCCTAGGACCATTGCTGTTCCTGGTATTTGTGAACGACATGACGGAAGGAATAGACTCCGAAGTGTCCTTGTTTGCAGATGATACGAAGTTGATACGAAGAATTCATTCAGTCGAAGACCAGGCAGAACTAAAAAGGTATCTGGATAGGCTGCAGACCTGGTCCAGCAATTGGCTCCTGGGGTTCAACCCCACCAAGTGCAAAGTCATGAAGATTGGGGAAGGGCAAAGAAGACCGCAGACGGAGTACAGTCTAGGGGGCCAGAGACTACAAACCTCACTCAAGGAAAAAGATCTCGGGGTAAGTATAACACCAGGCACATGTCCTGAGGCACACATCAACCAAATAACTGCTGCAGGATATGGTTGCCTAGCAAACCTCAGAACAGCATTCCGACATCTTAATAAGGAATCGTTCAGGACCCTGTACACCGTGTACATTAGGCACATATTGGAGTATTCGGTACCAGTTTGGAACCCACACCTAGCCAAACACGTAAAGAAACAAGAGAAAGTGCTAAGGTTTGAACAAGACTAGTCCCAGAGCTAAGGGATATGTCCTACGAGGAGAGGTTAAGGGAAATCCGCATGACTACTCTGGAGGACAGGAGAGATAGGGGGGATATGATAACGACATACAAAATACTGAGAGGAATTGACAAACTGGACAAAGACAGGATGTTCCAGAGATGGGACACAGCAACAAGGGGACACGGTTGGAAGTTAAAGACACAGATGAATCACAGGGATGTTAGAAAGTATTTCTTCAGCCGCAGAGTAGTCAGGAAGTGGAACAGTTTGGGAAGCGATGTAGTGGAGGCAGGATCCATACATAGCTTTAAGCAGAGGTATGATAAAGCTCACGGTTCAGGGAGAGTGACCTAGTAGCGACCAGTGGAGAGGCGGGGTCAGGAGCTAGGACTCGACCCTTGCAACCTCAACTAGGTGAGTACAACTAGGTGAGTACAGACACACACACACACACACACCCATAGACACACACATACACACACACACACATGCACGGAACCCACATCTAGCCAAGCACATAAAGAAACTCGAGAAAGTGCAAAGGTTTCCAGGATGATTAGTCCCAGAGCAAAGGGGTATGTCCTACGAGGAGAGGTTAAGGGAAATCGACCTGACGACACTGGAGGACAGGAGAGATAGGGGGGACATGATAACGACATACAAAATACTGAGAGGAATTGACAAACTGGACAAAGACAGGATGTTCCAGAGATGGGACACAGCAACAAGGGGACACGGTTGGAAGTTAAAGACACAGATGAATCACAGGGATGTTAGAAAGTATTTCTTCAGCCGCAGAGTAGTCAGGAAGTGGAACAGTTTGGGAAGCGATGTAGTGGAGGCAGGATCCATACATAGCTTTAAGCAGAGGTATGATAAAGCTCACGGTTCAGGGAGAGTGACCTAGTAGCGACCAGTGGAGAGGCGGGGTCAGGAGCTAGGACTCGACCCTTGCAACCTCAACTAGGTGAGTACAACTAGGTGAGTACAGACACACACACACACACACACCCATAGACACACACATACACACACACACACATGCACGGAACCCACATCTAGCCAAGCACATAAAGAAACTCGAGAAAGTGCAAAGGTTTCCAGGATGATTAGTCCCAGAGCAAAGGGGTATGTCCTACGAGGAGAGGTTAAGGGAAATCGACCTGACGACACTGGAGGACAGGAGAGATAGGGGGGACATGATAACGACATACAAAATACTGAGAGGAATTGTCAAGGTGGACAGAGACAGGATGTTCCAGAGATGGGACACAGCAACAAGCGGTCACAATTGGAAGTTGAAGACTCAGATGAATCACAGGGATGCTAGGAAGTATTTCTTCAGTGACAAAGTTGTCAGAAAGCGGAACAGTCTGGGAAGTTATGTAGTGGAGGCAGGATCCATACATTGCTTTAAGATGAGGTATGATAAAACTCATGGTGCAGGAAGTGACCTAGTATCGACCAATGAATAGGCGGGGTCAGGAGCCGTGACTTGACCCCTGCAACCACAACTAGGTGAGTGCAGACACACACCGTACAAAGACACACACACACGCCACACACCTTACAGACACACTCACACACACACACACACACACACACACACACACACACACACACACACACACATACACACACACACACACACACACACACACACCACACACACACACACACACAACACACATACACGCACACACACACACATACATAAACACACACACACACACACAGGTACGTTTACACCCATTCTCACATAAACAGACACTCTCCCCTGCACCCTCTCCAGCCAATTTCCCACTCCTTCCCCTGATTCCCCCTCTCTCTCTCACCCTCCTTCTCTCACACCTCTCTCTCTTTCCTTTCTCCCTCTCCCATTCTCCCCTTTGCTTCTCCCTCCTCCTCACTCCCCATATTTCCCCCTCAATCCCTTCCCCACCCCTCTCCCATTTAGCCACTGTCTACAGCTTCCTCCTCTACCTCCCCCCCCACAAACGGACAAGCACACCACAAAACAAATATTACAGAATTACATACACACACACACAAAACACACACACACACACACAAAACACACACCACACACACACACACACACAGAGGACGGAAAAACCAGAGATCTGGTAGAGAACCAGGGAGGAAAGACTGGGAGTTAGAGCTCCAAAAAAGGGAGGAAGAGTGGGGAAGGAAGATAGTAGAGCTTGGTAAGAAAATGGAGGAGCGGATAGCTGAGGAGTGCAGGAAGGGGGAAAGTACAGGTCTTAGCCGAGAAGCTAGGATACAGTGCTTAGAAGAGAAACTGCAAAGCCTGAAACAGATTAGAGGGGACAAATGACAATTCAGATGTGACATCAGGCGCAGACAAGGGGACGGTAAGCAACAACGGAGACATGCCGTACGCGAAGCCTTTTCAGACCCACGTGGGGCCAGGGAAAAAGACGAGGAGTACACTAAGATCAAATGACAGGTCCGAAGACAATGAAGGTATGCTATATGCAGAGATTCTAAAAAGCCAACTGCAGTAGCAAGGGACAGCTGGTCATGAAAGACAGTTCACTGAGAATAGAAGTTCCAGATATGACAGGGACTGAAGGCAAGAACATGTCAATGGAAGAAATAAAATGCCTCAGAGGAAGCAGATGGAGACTCAGTGGGAGGAGGAAAGGGCGAGGTCAGTTTTTGTGTACGGGCTCCAAGAAGCCAAGGGGGACAACTTTGAAGAAATAAAACAGGAGGGGGAAAAAATGATTGAAGGCATCATGAAAACAAGGTGAGGGCGATATGACCCAGGTGACAAATTTCAGAGAATTGGGTGGTTTGCGAGTGGAAGGATACGGCCTGTCAAAGTAATTTTCAAGGAAGAATCAGTTTCGAACCGGGAAATTCTGCAAGAGAAAGCAAGACTGAGGGACAAACAGGGGTACCAGAGAGTTATACCTCGACCGCGACAGAACACAAGACGAAAGGACTACACTGAAAGAGAGGGTACAGAGAGGAGGAACGAGAGGCAATGACGAAGATGAGCAGGACCCAGACACAGGAGGAAGGGCAAACACACCCCACAGAATCTCCCACCAAAAGACTCCAACCACGACATTCCCAACGCAACTGAGCAACCTATACTACAACCCACTCACTGTTCCCTCTGCCACCCAACCCCCATATCACAAACCTCACCCCAACAGCTGTCCCTTATGGGCATTCTGACCCCACCCCCATCATCACAAACCCCACCTACACCACAGCCCCATATAGGCCCCCCAAGGCTCTCGCTCCCCCAACCCCAATATTCTTGCATGACCACAATGATAGAAAAGAAACTGAAAGTTTGGTACACAAACGCGGATGGAATAACGAATAAACATGAGGAGTGGAACGAAAGAATCAGTGAAAAATCCCCAGACATCATAGCAGTCACAGAAACAAAACTCGCTGAGACAATAACAGACACAATCTTCCCAATGGGATATCAGATCCTGAGGAAAGAGGGAAGGAGTAGAGGGGGAGGAGGGGTTGCACTGCTCATAAAACACCAATGGGGATTTGAGGAAATGGAAGGCATGGACATGATTGGAGAAAGAGACTACATTGTAGGTACAATTCAGTCCGGAGAACATAAAGAAGTCATTGGAGTGATGTATAACCCACCACAGAACTGCAGGAGGCCAAGAGAGGAGTACGAAGAAAAAACAGGGTGATGGTGGACACACTGGCTGAGGGTGGCAAGAAGAGCTCACTCGAGCAGAGCAAAGTTACTGGTAATGGGCGATTTCAACCACAGGGAGATCGACTGGGAAAACCTGGAGCCCCCATGGGGGTCCCGAAACATGGAGAGCCAAGATGATGGATGTGGTACTTGAAAACCTCATGCATCAACATGTCAGGGACACAACCAGAGAGAGAGGGGAGGATGAGCCAGCAAGACTGGATCTTGTGTTCACCCTGAGCAGTTCAGACATTGAGGACATCACTTACGAGAGGCCCCTTGGAGCTAGCGATTATGTGGTGCTGAGTTTTGATTATATTGTAGAGTTACAAGTGGAGAAGGTAACAGTAACTGAAGGGGTCAGGCCAAACTATAAAAGGGGGGACTACACAGGTATGAGAAACTTCCTGCAGGAGGTTCAGTGGGACAGAGAAATGGTAGGAAAATCAGTAAACGAGATGATGGAATATGTGGCAACAAAGTGCAAGGAGGCAGAGGAAAGTTTTGTTCCCAAGGGAAACAGAAATAATAGGAAGACCAAAACGAGTCCTTGGTTTACCCGAAGGTGTAGGGAGGCAAAAATTAAGTGCAACAGAGATGGAAAAGGTACAGGAGGCATAGGACCCAGGGAAAACAAGGAGATTAGTAGAAGAGCCAGAAACGAGTATGCACAGATAAGGAGGGAGGCCCAGCGACAGTATGAAAACGACATAGCATTCGAAAGTCAAATCTGACCCGAAACTGCTGTATAGCCACATTAGGAGGAAGACAACAGTCAAGGACAGGTGATAAGGCTGAGGAAAGAAGGTGGAGAAACTCACAAGGGAAAAGATCAAGAGGTATGTGAGGAGCTCAACACGAGATTTAAGGAAGTATTTACAGTAGAGTCAGGAAGGACTCTGGGGGGACAGACCAGATGGGGACGCCAGCAAGGAATACACCAACAAGTGTTGGACGACATCATACAGATGAGGAGGAGGTGAAGAAACTGCTAAGGGACATCGATACCTCAAAGGCAATGGGACCGGACAACATCTCCCCGTGGGTCCTTAGACAGGGAGCAGATATGTTGTGCGTGCCACTTACCACAATCTTCAACACATCCCTGGAAACTGGGCAACTACCTGAGGTATGGAAGACGGCAAATGTAGTTCCCATTTTTAAAAAAGGAGACAGAAAAGAGGCACTAAACTATAGACCTGTGTCAATGACGTGTATAGTATGCAAAATTATGGAGAAGATTATCAGGAGGAGAGTGGTGGAGCACCTGGAACGGAACAAGAGTATAAATGCCAACCAGCACGGATTCATGGAAGGCAAATCCTGTGTCACAAACCTTCTGGAGTTTTATGATAAAATAACAGAAGTAAGACACGAGAGAGAGGGGTGGGTTGATTGCATCTTCTTGGACTGCAAGAAGGGCCTTTGACACAGTTCCTCACAAGAGATTAGTGCAGAGCTAGAGCATCAGGCGCATATAACAGGAAGGGCACTGCAATGGATCAGAGAATACCTGACAGGGAGACAACAACGAGTCATGGTACGTAATGATGTATCACAGTGGGCACCTGTGACGAGCGGGGGTCCCACAGGGGTCGGTCCTAGGACCAGTGCTATTTTTGGTATATGTGAACGACATGATGGAAGGGTTAGACTCAGAAGTGTTCCTGTTTGCAGATGATGTGAAGTTAATGAGGAGAATTAAAACTGATGAGGACCAGGCAGGACTTCAAGAGACCTGGACAGACTGGACACCTGGTCCAGCAAATGGCTTCTCGAATTTAATCCTGCCAAATGCAAAGTCATGAAGATAGGGGAAGGGCACAGAAGGGCCACAGACCGAGTATAGGCTAGGTGGCCAAAGACTGCAAACCTCACTCAAGGAGAAAGATCTTGGGGTGAGTATAACACCGAGCATGTCTCCGGAAGCACACATCAACCAGATAACTGCTGCAGGATATGGGCGCCTGGCAAAACCAGAGAAAAAGCATTTCCGATACCTTAGTAAGGAATCGTTCAAGACACTGTACACCGTGTATGTCAGGCCCATACTGGAGTATGCAGCACCTGTTTGGAACCCGCACTTGATAAAGCACGTCAAGAAACTAGAGAAAGTACAAAGGTTTGCGACAAGGTTAGTTCCAGAGCTAAGGGGAATGTCCTATGAAGAAAGATTAAGGGGAAATCGGCCTGACGACACTGGAGGACAGGAGGGTTTCAGGGGAGACATGATAACGACATATAAAATACTGCGTGGAATAGACAAGGTGGAAAAAAGCACTTTGTTCCAGGGGGGGACACAGAAACAAGAGGCCACAATTGGAAGTTGAAGACACAAATGAGTCAGAGAGATATTAGGAAGTATTTCTTCAGTCATAGAGTTGTAAGGCAGTGGAATAGCTAGAAAATGACGTAGAGGAGGCAGGAACCATACACAGTTTTAAGACGAGGTTTGATAAAGCTCATGGAGCGGGGGGGAGAGAGGGCCCAGTAGCAACCGGTGAAGAGGCGAGGCCAGGAGCTAAGGACTCGACCCCTGCAACCACAAATAGGTGAGTACACGACACACACACGCACACACGCACACACATACACACACACACACCCCAACACACATATGCACCACACACACACACACACGCACACACGCCCCTGTGACCAGCGGGGTCCGCAGGGGTCAGTCCTAGGACCAGTGCTGTTTCTGGTATTTGTGAACGGACATGACGGAAAGGGGAATAGACTCTGAGGTGTCCCTGTTTGCAGATGACGTGAAGTTGATGAGAAGAATACACTCGATCGAAGACCAGGAAAGAACTAAAAAGGGGATCTGGACAGGCTGCAGAACTGGCCAGCAATTGGCTCCTGGAGTTCAATCCCACCAAGTGCAAAGTCATGAAGATTGGGGAAGGGCAAAGAAGGCCGCAGACGGAGAAACAGTCTGGGGGGTTCAGAGACTACAAACTCACTCAAGGAAAAGATCTTGGGGTGAGTATAACCCCAGGCACATCTCCTAAAGCGCACATAAACCCAAAATTTAACTGCTGCAGCATATGGGCGCCTAGAAAACCCTCAGAACAGCATTCCGACATCTTAATAAGGAATCTTTCAGGCCCCTGTACACCGTTTTACGTTAGGCCCATATTGGGAGTATGCGGCACCAGTTTGGAACCCCCCACCTAGCCAAGCACGTAAAGAAAACTAGAAAAAGGGTGCAAAGGTTTGCAACAAGACTAGCCCCAGAGCTAAGAGGTATGTCCTACGAGGAGAGGTTAAGGGAAATAAACCCTGACGACATGGAGGACAGGAGAGATAGGGGGGACATGATAACAACATACAAAAAAACTGAGAGGAATTGACAAGGTGGACAAAGACAGGATGTTCCAGAGATTGGACACAGTAAAAAGGGGACACAGTTGGAAGCTAAAAGACACAGATGAATCACAGGGATGTTAGGAAGTATTTCTTCAGCCACAGAGTAGTCAGTAAGTGGAATAGTTTGGGAAGCGATGTAGTGGAGGCAGGATCCATACATAGCTTTAAGCAGAGGTACGATAAAGCTCACGGCTCAGGGAGAGTGACCTAGTAGCGATCAGTGAAGAGGCGGGGCCAGGAGCTCGGACTCGACCCCCGCAACCTCAACTAGGTGAGAACTAGGTGAGTACACACACACACACCACACACCACACCATAAGAACATAAGAAAAAGAAAGGAGGAACACTGCAGAAGGCCTGTTGGCCCTACTAGGCAGGTCCTTTACAATTCATCCCACTAACAAAACATTTGCCCAACCCAATTTTCAATGCCACCCAAGAAACAAACTCCGATGTGCAAGTCCCACCAAATCCAACCCCTCCCCCTCATGTACTTATCCAAAACCCTAATTTAAAAAACTCCCCCAAAGCCCTTAGCCTCAAAAACCCCAACTGGGTAGACTTTTCCCCACTCATCAATACCCTTTTTCCCAAAACCCAAATTTATTTTTCCTATGCCCTTTTTCTAAATCTAAATTTATCAAAATTTTAAATCCATTACTGGGGTTTCCCTCTCTTGGAGAGTTTTCCCTAAAGACCTTGAAATACCCCCTTTATTAATACCTATCTCCATTTTTACATTTCCCGATAAGGTCCCCCCTCATTTTTTGTCTAAAAAGTGAATGTAATTTTAAGGGAGTCTTCAATCTTTCTTATAAGGAAGATTTTTAATGTTTATGTATTAATTTAGTCATCCTACGCTGAATTTTTTTCAAAACGAATTTGGGTCCTTCTGTTTATGGAGCCCAGAAATGAGCTTGGCATAATCTAGGGGGGAGGCCTTATTTAATAAAGTTTTAAACCCCCCTGCAGTAGCCCCTCTGATTTCTGTTGCTTCCCCACTTCTTGTTTAAAATCCCAGTAATCTATTTGCCTTTTTACGTACGCTTAGGCTTTGGGCTGTTTTTGGTTTTAAGGGTTTTGCTGCTTACCATAACCCCCCAAGGGCCCTTTTTTTCGAATTTTTGGGCAAAGTTCTACTTTATTTAATTATAAGTGCTAGGGTTATAGCCCATTTCCCAAAGCTTCAAAACCTTGGCATTTTTTCCACTTTGAATGCATCTCCCACTTTTTGCCCAAAAGAGTGGGGGTTTGTCTAAATCCTCCTGAAGTTCCCAAACATTCTTTTAAATAAAATTATCCAAACCTATCTTCGTGTCATCGGCAAATTTTGCCCCATACCCACTACCCTTTTCCTTCATCAAGATCTTTGGGTTTATATATTATAAACAACAACGGGCCCAAGCTGTTCCCCTGGGGAAACGCCACTTGTTACTGACCCCCAAATGGGATTTACCCTTTTTAGGGGACCTCTCTGTTTTCCGGGTTTTGTGAGCCATGACTCGACCCCGGGAGAGCACCCCCCCCCCAAATTTTGCCATGAGGGCAACTTTCTTAAAACGGTTTTGGGGGGAAAACTCAAATCAAATGCCTTACAAAAAATCTAAAGAAAACAATATAAATTTTCTTTATCGGGGGGTTACAGCCTCACACACACACACACACACACCCCAACACCACACACACACACACACACCACCCCAAACATATATAAAATATATTATATATAATTTATTTGCACACATACACCCCACACAGGTACGTTTAAAACCCTTCTCCATTACAGCACTCCCCCCTGCACCCTCCCCACCCAATTTTCCCCAAATTCCAAACCCTTGATTCCCTCTCTCTCTTCCCCCCTCCTTCCCCCACGCCTCCTCTCTTTCCCCTCTCCCTCCCCCTTTCCCCCCTTTGTTTTTCTCCCTCCTCCTCATCCCCATATTCCCCCTCAATCCCCTCCCCCAACCCCCCTTCTCCCATCTAGCCAGTCTACAGTTTCCCTCTTCTCCCTTCTCCCCCCCAAAACTCGGACAAGCAAACCACAAAAAAAAACATACAAAAAAAATTAAAAAAAAAAAAAAAAAAAAAAAAAAAAACCATAATTTTTTCTTCTGTGGCAATTTATAACAAAAAAATGGGTTGCCAGAGGCGGAAAGGGGAAAAACCAAGGGGGGAGGTTTAAAATCTGCAAAGGTTTGTTTGGGCAGCGAGTTTCATAGAAAGAGAACATAAAAATGGGGAAAGAAGCTAGAAAGAAACTTCCCAGGGGAGAATGGAAGGGGAGGATAAATGCGGGAAAGCAAAAAAAATGGGAGATCCCAATTCACATCAGAAAAAGGGCCCCGGGGAAAACAGAGTTAAAAAGACAAACTAAAAAAATTTTGAAACACCCCTAAAAAAACCCTAAAGAAAAAAAGGGGGGAAAAAGGGACATCATAGACTGTTCCCTCAGTCACAAACAAGGGGGGACTGTGGGGGAACGAAGGAGCAATCAAAGGGGATGTAGGAAATAAAAAGAGCTTTTGTGTGGGGGGACCCTAAAAGACCCAGCAAAAACCCCGGGGAAAGCTGAAAAGGGAAAAAAAATGATTTCCCAGGGGCCCCCCCAAGGACAATGGGACAGTGAATAAACTGAAGAAAGGAAGCTGCAATGGGGGAAACTAAATCGAATCAGTGGATACATGGGGATATGCAGTGGGAGAATGAAGGGGAGGTCAATCTTTGTTTATGGGCCCCCGGAAGCTAAAGGGAGGCACTTACAAAGCAAGTTTGACAAGGGGGGGGGAAAAATGCAATCAAAAGCATCATAAAAAGCAATAGGGAAAGAGGGGCATGACCCCGCTGGCAAATTTTCAGAGAATGGTTTTTTTTTTTTTTTTCAGAATCGATGGAAAAAAGGGGGTCCTGCAGGAGGGAAAACAAGACTAAAAGGGGTATGCCAGGATACTGGAAGGTTTTATCTTTACATGAGAGGGAACACAAGGGGAAAAAAGGCAGAAAATGAGAGAGATGGTACGAAGACCAAAAAGGGGGGAAAGGAGGGGAAGATGGAGATGGAAAAGGGAACCCCAGGGGGGGAAAATTAAATTTCGGGCCCCCCTCACAACCCCCTACAGAAAACCCCCCAAACCCGGAAAAAAAAACCCCAAAAGCAAAACCCAAAAATTCTAAACCCCCAAAAAACATGCCCGGGTCTAATGCCCCCCACCACCTCATTACAAAACCCCCCACAGCCACAGCAATCACCCATGTTCTTTATCAGGTCTCCCACTTCCCCAACCCCCAAAGTACCCCCCAACCACCCCGTTTTTGAAAAGAAGTTTAAGGTGTGAAATACAAAAAACAGAGGAATAAAAAAATAAGTGTTATGATGGCATGAAAGAAAAGGGGACATTCCCCGGGCATAACAGCACTCAAAGAAAAAAAAACTCAACCCCCATGATAACAGATTTCAACTTTCCACCCGGGTTTTCAAATTTCCCCAGGGGAAAAACAGTTTGGGGGGTTTGAGGGGAAAAAGGAAGGGAAAGGTTTGGGATGGGCGAAAAAAAAGGGCAACCCAGTAGGGAAAAATCCCGTCTGAGGGGCCCCTAAGGTTTGGGAATTGCTTTAATTTTACAAACCCCCCCCAGAAAAATGC
Organism: Cherax quadricarinatus; assembly: GCF_026875155.1. Lineage (NCBI taxonomy): Eukaryota > Metazoa > Arthropoda > Malacostraca > Decapoda > Parastacidae > Cherax > Cherax quadricarinatus. The sequence continues at coordinate 45,173,209 of NC_069407.1, read as the reverse complement.
AGGAGGCCCCAAGGGGAAGAATACGGGCGAGAGCAACAGGGGCAATGGTCAACACATTTGCCCAGGTGGGCCCGAAGAGCTCACATGGGGGGGGGAGCAAAGTTACTAGTTAATGGGTGATTTCAATCCAAAGGGGAAATGACATTGAAAACCTGGAAACCCCATGGGGGTCCCGAAACATGGAGGTCAAGATTTATGGGGAAATTTTACTTGGGGAAAAAATCAGAAGAGAGGTGAGGATGATCCCGCAAGACTGGACCTTTTATTCACCTTGAAATAGTTTGGACATTGAGGATGTTTATGTTGAAAGGCCCCCCAGGAAGTAGTGATTTAGTGGTTCTGTGCTCTGGGCTTCTAGGTTTAGGGTACAAATGGAGGGGGGTAGCAGTAATTGGATGGGAAAAAAAAAATACACAGGCATGAGGAACTTCCTTTCAAGACATTCAGTGGGGGGGAGAGAATGGCGGGAAAACCCGTAAAATAAAAATTTATGGACTATGTCAACCAAAAGGGAAAAGGGGGAAAGAGGAGAGGTTTGTTCCCAAAGGGGAAAAAGAAAAAAATGGGGAAAACAGAAAGAGTACTTGGGTTTAAACCAAAAGGGGTAGGGAGGCCCAAAAAATTTGGTTTTACTAGAGAATGGAAAAAAAAGGTACAGAAGGGCAAAGGAACCCCGGAAAAATAAAGAGATCAGTTAAGAGCCAAAAAGTGGGAAAGTGCCCTAGTAAAAAGGGAGACTCAGGGGACCAAAACGGAAAAAGGCAAGTCGAAAGTTTAAGTGTGACCCGAAGCTTTTTTTGTTTTAAACCCAAACAGGAGGAAAACAAAAGTCAAGGACCCCGGTGATCAGACTGGGAAGGGGTGATGGGGGTTCACAAGAAACGACAAAGAGGTATGTGGGGGAGCTCAACGCGAGATTTAAAGAAAATTTTAACCCAAAGGGGAAAAAGGGGAAAAACCCAGGAAAAACAGAAAGGGAGGGTTTCACCAAACAAGTGTGGATGAGGTAAAACTAACCAAGGAGGAAGTGGGGAAAAAGCTGCTTTTGGGAACCCTTTATTTCCTTTTAAAAGGGGGTGGGACCGGGGCTTTTCTTCCCTGGGTCCTTAGAGAGGGGCAGAGATTTGTGTGGCATAAACCCAAAGGGTCAACACTTCCATTGAAAAAGGGCAACTCCCCCAGGTATGGGAAATGGCAAATTTTAGTCCCCATTTTTTAAAAAGGGGGGACAGACATGAGGCCCGAAAACCCTTAGACCCGTGTCATAAAAGTGTATAGTATGCAGTAAAGGGGGAAGATTATCAGGGGAAGAGTGGTGGAGCACATGGAAAAAAAAGTGTACAATTTATGAGAAGGTGACAGAAGTAAGACAAGAGAGACAAGGGTGGATAGACTGCATTTTCTTGGGTTGCAAGAAGGCCTTCAACACAGTTCCTCTCAAGAGGTTGATGCAAAAGCTAGAGGGTCAGGCACACATAACAGGAAAGGCATTGCAATGAATCAGAGAATACCTGACAGGGAGGCAACAAGTCATGGTACATGACGAGGTGTCAGGGTGGGCACCTGTGACAAGCGGGGTTCCATAGGGGTCAGTCCTAAGACCTGTGCTGTTTTTGGTATATATGCATGACATAACTCAGAAGTGTCCTTGTTTGCAGGTGATGTGCAGTTAATGAGGAAATAAAACCGGTCGTGGATCAGGCAGGACTACAAGCCTCGTCCAGCAACTGGTTCCTTGATTTTAACCCTGCCAAATGCAAAGTCATGAAGATCGAGGAAGGGCAAAGAAGACCGCAGACACAGTATAGTCTAGGTGGCCAAAGACTGCAAACCTCACTCAAGGAAAAAGATCTCGGTGTGAATATAATACCGAGCACATCTCCTGAGGCGCACATCAATCAGATAACTGCTGCAGTGTACGGGCGTCAGGCAAACCTGAAGATAGCGTTCCGATACCTCAGTAAGGAATCGTTCAAGACTCTGTACACCATTTGCGTCAGGTCCATACTGGAGTATGTAGCACCAGTTTGAAATCCACACCTGGTCAAGCACGTCAAGAGATTAGAGAACGTGCAAAGGTTTGCAAAAAGACTAGTCCCAGAGCTACGGGGATTGTCCTACGAAGAAAGGTTGAGGGAAATTGGCCTGACGACACTGGAGGACAGGAATAGACAAGGTGGGCTAAGACAGGATGTTACAGTGAAGAGACGGGGCCAGGAGCTATAACTCGACCCCTGCAACCACAAATAGGTGAGTACAAATGAGTACACACACACACACACACACACACACACACAGAAGAATAAAGTCTATCTACAAGTGCATTTGACGAAAGCTAACACAATGAGATGTGTGTGTTTCTGTGTATATACATTAAGAGGTTTCTGTCTTGCGTACATAAACGAAAGGGCTTGTGTCTTTCAGTGTATATACCATGAAAGATATATAACTCTGTATATATGCGTTGCTTTACGCACCCCTATACCTCCCATTCGCACTGGGAGGGTTACCTGATCCCATTGCCGATCCTCTAGTGACAGATTATGGGCCTTCTTAAGGTTGATCTCAGGTGTGCGTCATATTCCTCGAGTGTTGGGTTGTCAAAAGAGGGTGCACACCTCAGGAAGTACGTGAGTCTTGGCATAGCAAGACACCTTGTGAGCATCATGAACATCATGGGCATCAAGATCGCATATTCTGTCCTCCGTTCTCTTCAGGCCATTCAATTTATCCTTGAGGACTGTGCCGAATGCCTGGTGGCCCAGCGGTGCTCCCAAGAGGGTACTGCTGGATGGAGTGGTCTAGAGACTTTTGGGAGGATTGTTTCCTGGTTCGTTGTGACGATTTCACACTTAGAGGGATTGAAGAGGGATTGATGGTGTCTTCACCAGTCATAGGTCCTCTAATAGGGACTCTTCAGTACCTGCCAGAGTGCCATCATCCAGGTACCAGATGTTGAGCTCGCTGCGTAGGCTGGAAGTTAGTTCTCTTACTGCCAAGCAGAAGAGAAATGGAGTGAGTGGCTCACTCTCCTGAACACCCTTTGATCAGGGAGTTTTATGTTTGCCAAACAAAAGAACTGAGGGTTTGCTGTAGCCAGCCAAAATGAAGGGAAAAAGACTGGGGAACTGATCCCGAATGGCCGGCAAGACCACATCTCTCTTCACCATATTAAAGGCATTTCTAAAATCAAGTTTGACTATGGCCTTGTCTTCTGGTAGGTCCCTGATGTAGGCCCTTGCTGCATGAGTTGTAGCATCACTCTCTTGAGAGACCCCAAAGCCTAGTTGGTGTGGCTGGAGTAAACTGGCAGCTTTTTGGCGAATGTTTCTTACTGCTGCTTTGGCAACGAGACGGAGAGTGTTACCAACAGCAATGGGTCTGATTCCCCTATCCTTCTTCTTCAAAGCGCATAATGAGGTTCCTAAAAAGAAAGTTATAATTTCTTCTGGGAATCGCCCAGCCAAGCAGTTGTTGACAAAAGTTAACTTGGTGCTTGGGTTGTGGTCTTATCTTTGGGAGCTATATATATATATTTCCTGGTTGTTCTTGAAGGTTCTGTGACACCGGTTGGCAAATAAGGGATTTTTTCCCTCTATTTCATTAATTAGAAGGTTTTAAATTAAGGTATGTAATGATCCAATATTGTAACATTTTGAAGCAGGGGCAGGCTATTAGCTATCTTCTAGTATTTCCTCATGTTATTTACAAACTGTGAAGCCTACTCCACCAGCCCCCATTTGGGGTGTGGAGAGGAGGGACCAGTGTATGGTTGGCATCCCACTCATCTTTCTCAGAGACTGGCAGGTTGGCTCAGCACTACCACTCTCTGAAAACTTACCCTACTTCTCCTATTGTTGCCTTTGCAACATTGCACAGCTTCTGATGACGTACTGAGAAGTGTGAAAGTACTTGAGCTAAAGATTCCCCCCCCCCGTGGCATGCAGTGTTGCAAGGCAGCAACTAGGAATTTTTATTGACCCAAGAAAAGCTTTTGACACAGTAAACCACGAAATCCTACTCCACAAACTTGACCACTACGGTATAAGAGGCCATGCGCTTGCTTATTTCAAATCTTACATTACTAATAGGTATCAGTACGTCACCATTAAAGACACAGCATCAGCAACACGGCCACTTGATACTGGAGTTCCGCAGGGAAGTGTCCTTGGTCCCCTGCTCTTCCTCATATACATCAATGACCTTCCAAACGTATCCCAACACCTGAAACCCATTCTCTTTGCTGATGACACGACTTATGTCATCTCTCACCCTAATCTTGCCACCCTCAACACCATTGTGAATGAGGAGCTGATTAAAATATCGACTTGGATGACAGCCAATAAACTTACGCTTAACACTGACAAAACTTACTATATTATGTTTGGTAGCAGAGCAGGAGATGCACAAATTAACATTAAGATTGACAACACTCTAATTACCAGAAATAATGGGGGAAAATTCCTAGGCTTTTACCTTGACAACAACCTGAATTTCAGCACCCATATCCAGCATATAGCCAAAAAAGTATCCAAAACGGTTGGGATCCTCTCCAAGATACGATACTACGTGCCGCAAAATGCCCTTCTCACACTATACCACTCACTTATTTATCCATACCTCACCTATGCTATTTGTGCTTGGGGATCAACTGCAGCAACACACCTAAAGCCAATAATAACCCAACAAAAAGCTGCAGTAAGAATAATCACTAAATCCCATCCCTGGCAGCACCCCCCCCCCCCCACTCTTCAAAGATCTAAACTTACTCCCAGTTCAGTACATCCACACTTACTACTGTGCAATCTATATCTACAGGGCCTTAAACTCAAATATCAACCTTGACCTAAAACGCTTTCTTGATAGTTGTGACAGAACCCACAGGCATAACACCAGAAACAAACATCTCTACGACATTCCCCGTGTCCGACTAAACCTTTACAAAAATTCAATGTATGTCAAAGGCCCTAAAATCTGGAATACCCTACCTGAGAACTCTAGAACTGCAGACACATTCATCACCTTCAAAACTACCATTAGAAAACATCTTATCTCCCTGATACACCCCGTCAACTAACTACACGAATACCACCTGGTGGTTCACACTTACACTCGCTCACTCATTTGACCATAAACAGAAATATTAATCTCAGTCTTAAAATAATGAATCCTGTGATCTACCAATACTGAAACTATATACTGTGCCAAAACAAAAGCATTCACATTGCTAAACTCACAAACTAGTATTTAGTCACTTAGCCATAATACCAACTTACCTCATAATTTGTAATATTTTACAATTAAGAATAAAACTAAGTATGCCCGAAATGCCTAGCCATGCTAAGCGTTCTAGTGGTACACTCTGTAATCACAATTTTACTACATGTAAACCAAACAATAACCAAATTTCTGTAAACTCAGCATTGTAATCCTTATGGAGAATAAACTTTGAATTGAATTGAATTGAATTGAATTGAGTAGCATAGCGCACGTTGACACTATCCGCAGTCTCTCTGAATGTGAGACAGCGGTCTGTGTGCCAACCCTTCGACCCTCCCCATCCTTCCCTCTCACGTGGGGCAGTAGACGGCCTCCGGGTTTTCAGCAGTCAAGGAATAGGAAATTAGAAGATACAATAGCCAGCCCCAAGCTTTTAGTCACGTACAACAGGCCATGTGATTTGAGAAAATACATTTCACAGTGGATAATATACATAAGGATTTCATATTATTCTGTGTAATCCCCAATTTGCAAAATAAATGAATGTACTCTTTTGTTCGTTTAAATGCCGTGGTGGTCTGCAGTTCTAGAACGTTCCCAGTGGTACTCAGAAGCATCTCTTCATATATACCTAAAATATTGTCTACCGGTCTTCTCAGTATTGATTAATATGCTTTATTCAGGTATCTCTATGCCTTTCCGATAATATTTCTATGATCCAAATTTTCTCCTCGGTTATCCTTTAACACCACTATCTATGCTACCACCTAATCTTGTGTACCTGTCCACTTATGGTACAGTAACAGCTAAACATGTTATATTGTGTGCCATCATTCCTGACATACATGCCATAAGTTTGGTGCATTAACATTGGTCGAGCACCAACCATCCATCATGAAGCCACCTGGCATAATGAGCAATCCTGTGATTTTGTGTATTAGAACA
>NC_069407.1:45137044-45164544 GCF_026875155.1 Cherax quadricarinatus | reverse complement strand
CAAGGAGAGGAGTTGGAAATGAATGGTTGTCCAGGGCAATTGGTGTCAATTGCTGGCTGGACAAATACTGTAAGGAAAATGCGGTAACATTCATTGACAACTGGGACCTCTTCTATGGCAGAAATAACATATATGCCAGGGATGGGGTTCACTTATCTAGGTCTGGGGTGGTAGCACTGGTAACTGCAGTGGAGGGAGCAGTTAGGACTTTAAACTAGGAATAGTTAGTTGTATGGGTTTTGGCAGGAAAACAGTGAAGTCCCAGTGCAGTAATATTACGAGTTCTAGGGGAACTAGTAATAAGCAGAACGAGGTAGATATTGAAAAGCCAGGGACTTTGGGTGATAAGGACAGTAATAGGTTTAGTAGAAAAACAGAAATGAGCAGGAAGGGTAAAGAGAAAGGAGAGTCTTTCAATGTTTATTATGCTAATTGCAGTAGTGCTAGGAATAAGATGGACGAGTTGAGATTAGTTGCTAGTGCAGGTAACATTGATGTATTTGCCTTAACTGAGACGTGGTTTAATTCAAAAAGTCGGGACATGCCTGCGGAATGTCATATTCAGGGCTTTAAATTGTTCCGAGTAGATAGAAGTATCGGGAAGGGGGGTGGGGTGGCATTGTATGTCCGAGATCGCTTGAACTGTTGCATAAAAACGGGTATTAAGTCTGAAGTAACACATACAGAGTCTGTTTGGATAGAATTTTCAGAGGGGCATGAAAAACTGATTTTAGGAGTGATATACCGTCCCCCAAACTTAGATAGGGACCAAGGGAGACTACTATGGGAGGAAATTGTTAAGGCCACAAGGCCTTAGTAGTAGTAGTAATTCTAGGAGACTTTAACTTTAGTCATATTGATTGGAATTTCTTGACTGGGAATTTAGAATCATACGACTTCTTAGAAGTAGTTCAGGATTGTTTTTTTGAAGCAGTTTGTGACAGAACCTACAAGGGGAAATAACCTGCTTGACTTAGTTATGGCAAACAATGAATCCCTTGTTAATAATTTAGAACTTTCAGAGGAACTGGGTGCTAGCGACCACAAATCAATTGCATTTAGCATTGAATGGAAGTACGATAGTAGCGATAACTCAGTAACAGTCCCAGATTTTCGCTTAGCAGATTACGATGGGCTTAGAGAACACTTATCATCTGTTGACTGGGGTAACGAAGAGAGCTATCAATATGACAGTTTTCTGAACACTATACATGCTGCTCAAAGAACGTTTATCCCATATAAAGAAATTAGATCAAATAGAAATGACCCAAAATGGATGAAATAATAGGCTCAAATATCTACTAGGGCATAAGAAAGGAATTTATAGGCGTATCAAAAGAGGTGAGGGTCATCTTATGAATCAGTATATTGACATTAAGAGGGACATTAAAAAGGGGATAAGAAAAGCTAAAAGGGACTATGAAATTAAAGTTGCTAGGGATTCTAAAACTAACCCAAAAAGTTTTTTCCAGGTCTATAGAACAAAAGTTAGAGATAAGATAGGTCCCTTAAAAATAACTATGGGCACCTTACTGACAAAGAGAATGAAATGTGCTCGATTTTTAATAATTATTTTCTCTCAGTTTTTACACAGGAAGACACTAACACTATTCCAGTAATTAATTTTTATAGTGGGCTAGAAGAAGATAATTATGTAACATCACAGTCACTAGTGAAATGGTTGTGAAGCAGATAGACAGACTGAAGCAAAATAAGTCGCCGGGTCCTGATGAGTTTTTTTCAAGGGTTCTTAAGGAATGCAAAATGGAACTCTGTGAACCATTAACTAATATTTTTAATTTATCTCTTCAAACAGGTGTAGTGTCTGATATGTGGAAGATGGCTAATGTAATTCCTATTTTTAAACAGGGGACAAGTCGTTACCGTCAAATTACCGCCCAATAAGCCTGACCTCAATTGTAGGCAAATTACTAGAGTCAATTATAGCTGAGATTATAAGAAGCCATCTCGATAAGCATAGCTTGATTAATGATACTCAGCATGGATTCACAAGAGGCCGGTCTTGTCTAACTAATTTTATTAACTTTCTTCAGTAAAGCTTTTGAGGCTGTTGACCACGATAAAGAATTTGATATTATTTACTTAGATTTTAGTAAGGCTTTTGATAGAGTTCCGCACCATAGACTGTTAAAGAAAGTGGCAGCTCATGGCATTGGGGGAAAAGTGCTCTAGTGGATCGAGTCATGGCTCACTGACAGGAAGCAGAGAGTGTCCATAAATGGGGTTAAATCCGAATGGGGATCTGTAACAAGTGGCGTTCCACAGGGATCAGTCTTGGGCCCGTTGTTGTTTATAATATATATCAATGATCTTGATGAGGGAATTACTAGTGATATGAGCAAATTCGCCGATGAACAAAGATAGGTAGGATAATTGATTCAAACGTAGATGTTATGGAACTTCAGGAGGATTTAAACAAGCTCTATTCTTGGTCAGAAAAGTGGCACATGCAGTTCAATGTAGATAAATGCAAGGTTCTGAAGCTTGGGAGTGCCCATAACCCTAGTACTTATAAGTTAAATGATGTAGAACTTAGCCATACAGATTGCGAAAAGGACTTGGGGGTTATGGTGAGCAGCAACCTTAAACCAAGACAGCAATGCATAAGCGTACGTAATAAGGCAAATAGATTACTGGGATTTATATCAAGAAGTGTAAGCAACAGAAGTCCAGAGGTCATACTGCAGCTTTATACATCATTAGTAAGGCCTCACCTAGATTATGCAGCTCAGTTCTGGTCTCCATATTACAGAATGGACATAAATTCGTTAGAAAACATTCAGCGTAGGATGACTAAAATAATACATAGCATTAGAAATCTTCCTTATGAAGAAAGATTGAAGACTCTTATGTTACATTCACTTGTTAGACGAAGAATGAGGGGAGACCTGATCGAAGTGTATAAGTGGAAGATAGGTATTAATAAAGGGGATATTAATAAGGTCTTGAGGATGTCTCTCCAAGAGAGAACCCGCAGTAATGGATTTAAATTAGATAAGTTTAAATTTAGAAAGTACATAGGAAAGTATTGGTTTGGAAATAGGGTAGTTGATGAGTGGAACAGTCTACCTAGTTGGGTAATTGAGGCTGGGACTTTGGGTAGTTTCAAATTTAGGTTGGATAAGTACATGAGTGGGAGGGGTTGGATTTTCACATCAGAGCTTATTTCTTGGGTGGCATTGAAAATTGGGTTGGGTAAATGTTTTGTTAGTGGGATGAATTGTAAAGGACCTGCCTAGTATGGGCCAACAGGCCTCCTGCAGTGTTCCTCCTTTCTTATGTTCTTATGTTCTTATATATATATATATATATATATATATATATATATATATATATAATATATATATATATATATATATATATGTATATATATATATATATATATATATATATATATATAAGGGGCTAGTAACCCCTTCTCCCGTATAAATTACTAAATTTAAAAAAGAAACTTTCGTTTTTCTTTTTGGGGCCACCCTGCCTTGGTGGGATACGGCCGGTGTGTTGAAATAAAGAAATATATATATATATATATATATATATATATATATATATATATATATATATATATATATATATATATAATATATATATATATATATATATATATACATATGTCGTGCCGAATATGTAAAACTGGTCAATTAGCAAGAACTCATTTAAAATTAAGTCCTTTCTAAATTTTTTTCTTATACATTTAAAGATATATTTTTTTCATTAATGTTAATGTAAAATTTTTTAATTTTGCTTCATTAGAATCTTAGAAAACTTTCCTAACCTTATTATAACAAGAACAATTTATTTTAACCTAACCCAACTAAATATATTTTAGATTTGTTTACAGTAATTTAATAGTAAACAAACACAGTGAAATATATTTTTTTCGTTAGGTTCATAATGATTTTGGCGAAATTACTGCATACACAAATTTTCACTTGTCCTATATGGCAAGATGAGCGTTGCCATTTAAGCCAAGATCGCAAGTTCTGTCTATTCGGCACGACATATATAATATATATAATATATTATATATATATATATATATATATATAATATATATATATAAAATAAATATATATATATAATATATATTTTATATATATATATATTATATATTATTTAAAATATAATATATATAATATAATATATATATATATATATTATATATATAAATATATATATATATATATATATATAATTTATATATAATATAAAATATATTATATATATATATATATATATATATTATATATATAAAATATTTGCGCCCGCGCTTGTGTGCATGTGTGCAAATTTATTAAAATATGCATATGCATGCCATTCAAGTACCCCAGGATGGTAATTAGGAAGATTATGCGAGTGTGAAGCAATAATGGGAAGGATTAGAGTTAATATGAGCGGGTGATGTGCCAGCTTTCTGCCAGGATTGCCATTATAATGACGCCTCTTCTATTAAGGGCTCAAAGTCACTTAACATATGAATGATATTATTGCCTAGATGACTGCCGGGTGTACCAGCTGATAGTAAGTTACTTTATGTTTTAACCGACCGCTGGAGTACGTGTTCTCACTCCCTTCTCTTATCTTCTCGTTTCCCTTCTCTTCTCTTTTCGTTTCTCTTCTCTTCTCTTCTCTTCTCTATTTCCTTCTCTTCTCTTCTCTTCTCTCTCTCTCTCTCCTCTCTCTCCTCTCTCTCCTCTCCCCTCTCTCCTCTCTCTCCCCTCTCTCCTCCTCTCCTCTCCTCTTCTCCTCTATTCTTCTCTCTCTCTCTCTCACTCTCTCTCTCTCTCTCTGACATACTGCAGCCAGCTGATGCGATCTCTAGAAGCAAATGTTTTAACCATCTCTTTGTGCAACTGATGCAAACATTTCTTCAGACAGTTGACGTCGATATTTCTTTAGTCACGCAATTATTTCTCCCCGCAGACAGCGCAAACGTTTATCCCATGAGATTCAATGAACATTTTACAAAGAAAACATCGATGATTCCCGAGGCAGATAACGGAAACGTTTCTGCAGACAAAGGACTCTAGCGTTTATTAAAACAAATGACACAAAAGCGATTTTCCACACAGAGGACACAAACGTATATCCTGTCAGGTGACGCAGACGTCGGAGTGGTAATTAACGCATACTTCGTTAATTAAGCCTCACTGCGTATCATTCGACGTTGTCTTTGTTGTTAAAATTTCATGTTTCTGCTTCAAAATACTCTACATATCGAGCTCACACAGTGTACTCTCTTTATGCTCTCCCTTAACTTGTTTATCATTGTAGTATTTTCGCGTAAGTCGCGCAAATATTTAATTAACCATGTATAATGCTTCTAAAAATTATTTGTGGTGATGTGTATTGAAGTTATTTATCTTAACCACGAGTCTAAAATTATTCTGGGAAAGTGGTTAATGATTTTTCTATTTGAAATTTACATACGAAACCCACCCACATCGATCTTAAAATATACAACAAAAAAACGCAAACTTACAACATATTATGTTGCAACTTAAGAGGCATTCACAAAGAGGCTCATTGTTTGTCTTTTGAGAGTGAAGATGTAAGAAGTCCATTCAGAGGGGTAGGGAAATCTGAGACATGTTGAATGCAGTACATCACAGCAGAAAGATATAGAAACTTTAAAACATTTCTCTCTCCTTCAATGCATGAGCGCGAGGAACATACTCTCTTCTCCCACCTGTCTCTTGTTTATATATATATATATATATATATATATATATATATATATATATATATATATATATATATATTTATATATATATATAATATATATATATATATATATATATATATATATATATATATATATATATATATATATATTATATTATATATTATATATAGTATATATATCGGATTTGCTCTCCAATATATATAGTGGATTAAAATTTTTCATGCTCTCTCTCGCTCTCTCACCATACAGTCTATATATCAGTCATATTTCTATTATTTTCGTCTAGTAATTGCTTAGCTGTGCCTGATTGGATTTCCATATAGTATATAGAAATATATGGTTTGAAAAGACAAGTGAGTAAACACTAGGACATATATATCAGAAAACGTTTTCTAATATTAGAATATTAGAAAACGTTTTCTAATATATGTTTCTTAAGTGTTTTCTCATGTGTCTTTTTAAACAAATTTGAAGGTGTCAATTACCCAGGTTTATACCACATAAATATATATAACTGCACCATCATTTCAACTCTTAATCACCCATCACTTACCTTATACCGAAGGGGCCTCCTGCGGTCCTGATATAGAGAGCGTCCTCGGCGTTGAGGCTGGCGGAGATGGGCCAGGCGATGTGTAGCAAGGACTCCCTGATGATGGAGTCCCAGCCGGAGGTGTGCTCGATCACGTTCTCTGACCGCGTCAGCTTGGGTTTGCGTCTCAGGGTGCGGCCGTTCAGCTTATTCCCGGCGCACGGATCCATCTTTTATATATATATTTATATATAGCTATATATTCAGTTGCTGTCTACATGTCAGTAACTTTCCTCATATTTTTCACGGGTTTTTAGATTTGTGTTTAAGCATTATTTCAGGCTCACCGTCAGTGTGCAAATAGAAGCTATTTAACATAACATTTTGGGTTGCAAGCTATTATGTCATTTTATTCTGTCTGGGAAATGTAGATCATTGTTTTGTCTATAAAATTCTATGTTATGTCTATGAACAAATTCTTTGTTTTATTTTCTGTGGAACATTTAGTTTCACTATTCACCAAAAACTTTGTTTACAGTATGAAAATATCTTTCTTTTGTTTTATTGTCAATATAAAGCTTTCTTTATTTTAATATCAATTAAAACACTTTCCTGGCTTTGTTATAAATATTTAAAATCTGACGTAAGTGAACAATAATTATTTGCTTCTTACTTTTTCCGTAACACAATTATCTTCTGTTTTATAGACAAGTTTATTTATTATTTTCTCAAACCTTCTGATGAACTATTTTTGGGACATTACATATATGCAATTATTCATATTTTTTTTAAATTATACTTTAGAGTAGTCAAAATTTATTCATTAATATGAACTATAAAGTGTCTTATTTGTTAATGTTGATTAAGATCCTGTGAATATCTTATCAATAACATTGATTGTTCACTTGAAAATACTCAAGAATGATCTTATTTAATTTATCTCACTGCAATATCTATTACACAAGCCTTTTTTCTGTTTTATTCGCATTTAAATGGAATATAGATTTTCTCTAAGGTTGCTTGATGGTGTTGTCTGTGTGAGGTGAGAGCATCCAGATTTGACATCGATGTCTCTCGTCTTCCAAGAATACACAAACGAGCTTATGTCATCGACGAAGCACTCACTTCGTCTGCGAAAGACATCGCAAGGCACAATTGATAACTACCTATCTCTAGCAGCCGCTCGTGTGTCTTATGCAAACTAGGATATCTGTAACTCGCTCGAGGATCTGTTGCTTCTCTGAAAGTGACTCGAACTTTCAGCGGATATGAATAATTTCTGTCGATTGCTAAGTACGTCTCGAAATGAGGAGGATAATTCTAACTACTGCTGTCTCACACAGCTGCACTTGGGAGAACCTCACACAAACTGTCATACCTCAGACTGTTCATGAGTTCTCTAAGTAACTCATTCGTAACCCTTGCTTCCTTCATGTGTGTTCTGGCTAACTCAAACTATCCTCATGTCTGATCTAAGTAACTCAAAACACCATCATGTGTGATATGAGAATATCAGCTCCGAGTACCTCAAGCTACCTTCGAGAATACCCAGTCATTTACACTCTACAGCTGACGTTAACTTAGAGAAGTTACAACTAATTTTCTCTACGTCAGATGCTCACATCAGAGACATGGCACACTGCATAGAATGTTTTCACGTACCTTCACCTCTCGCACCACAAACACTTTAGGCATTTTTAGGTTAGCATTTTCAATAGCCAGTAGTCCATACTGTTAATGGAAATAGCCAGGGTAGATTTCTCAGCTGATGCAAGTAGCCACTGGGTCTTATTATTGATTTAAGCAGCCACCGCAGGCCTTACTGTTGGTGTCAGCCGCCACCATAAGCCTTACTGTTGATGTAAACAGCCAGCAAGCTTTACCGTTGATATAAGCATCCAGTAGGCCTTGCAGCTAATAGCTTCTCGGGAAGCCTCATTACAAGCGCACACAAATTACAATAAATTACTGATGGTCAAAACCACTAGCGTTATTACTTCAGTCTCTTTCGTGCTCCTAGTGAATGAACTTTAATCTTGCTGCATACTACAAAGGATCTTTTCAAGAACATATATAAAAAGTGGGCATTAATATTGCGTTGTTTAAACTTTTGATTAAATATTTCTTCTCACTTAGATTTTCTTTTTCTTATGATTTACTTAGTTACTGCAAGTGGATAATATTAGCTCCCTCTTCACCTTGTGCACATAATTTTCAGATAAAATTTTGTGCATAGATTAATGCATAGCTGTAAGAAAATGAATTTAATCAATTTGTTTAGTGTAAAACATTAAATATATAAAACTACAAAAACACGGTTGTTTACATTAAGTTTTAAGCATGGAAATATATTATCATTGTAGGTCCTGGTGAGTTTTAGATAAAACACCAAGAGCTTGTATCACTGAGTGTGTGTGAAAGATGCTAGTTGCTGTGCTAGGGATTCAGTCCGCTGATGGACTGTTTATCAGGACTAAGATTACTCTCGTTAATCTGTGATGGACACCAGTGTTACTGCAGTCTCAAGCGATTGACGGAATACTGATTGGAATTCCTTTTTTATTCTATTGATAACTGGGGAAGGGCGGGTATGCTCATTACATCAGCGATGACTGTGTCGCATGCAACACTGAGAACCATGATGATGTCGTCTTAAGCTGATGCCTGCTTTTTTATTTTATTATATAAGATCATTTTCGACACATTTATTATGTTTTGATTTGGTTATTAAGCATTTGCGATGGCAATGGCAATCTTACTTCAATCTTTTGCAGTAAGTAAATGCATATGCCTTTATCAGAACGTCACAGGTTTCGTTTTCATGCCTTGTCCAAACAGTGTGCTGTAATAGCGCGGTGTTTCTGGGTTGCAATGGTTTCTCTTTTGATTTCCGGGTTATGCAGGTATCAAAGGTGAGTTGGTCTGTGTGTGTGACACATACACAACACCAAGTATTGGATCACTAATGAAGCCAGCGGCCGTTTTATGCTGCAGTGCAGTTGTGTCACAGCTCGGCGACCTTACTTACAATGATTCTAACTTATTGTTTCGCAAGCAAAGACATGAGCTATCAGGATATCTTGGTATTGCTTATAAGAGAATAATTTTTTTTCAGCTACACCGATGCTATGTATGCGATATCAGCTATCAAGATTTAACATTACACATTGTAACATCTTGCTAAAATTATGTTATGAGAGTTAAGCTCCACTGTTAACAGATATCGTAAACAAACACTGGATGTTCACTGACTCCACTAACTAGCACAACACACGTGGATAAGCAATGACAGTTCACGCACTCCGCTAAGCAACATTCGTCTTTGTCTTCCTTCAGAACCGTCTTTCCAATCCTTATACAGTCTGAAAAGAAGAAAAAAAAGAGACATGAATAATAATTTAAAGAGCATTTGCTTATATTAAATTTATAACATAATAGCACCCGATTAAAAATAAAACTACATGCGTTAGTCGTGCAACAGTCACCCGTATAGCGAGATGCTTTGATTCCGGTGACGGGACCTTGATCCAAGGAAGTGGATTTATATATCCCCCATTCCCTGGGTAAAACTCTATTGCCTCACATTTTAATACGGGTTCAGTGTCACTCCCCCCTGATTATAATAATGACAGCACTGGAACACGCGTTCCACAGGACCAACTGAGTGTTAAAAAATGGAGGAACCAATGCCTGACTGTATATTTAAGCAGTGTTCTGAGGCTGGACACTCTTAATTCAAAATAATTAAAGCTGCCTTCCCTCTGGATCAAACCTGATAACCACTATTCACCGTGCAACATCTGGGTATCTTTATTGTAGACGTTTCGCCATCCAGTGGCTTTATCAATACAAATTCCAGGACATAACTTGAAGACAGTAGAACTATGTACAGATGATGAGGAAATCAGTCCCTCAACCTAGCAGTAGGTGCGAAGAGCACCTGCTGCTAGGTTGAGGGATTGATTACCTCATCTTTTGTACATAGTTCTACTGTCTTCAAGTTATGTCCTGGAATTTGTATTGATAAAGCCACTGGATGGCGAAACGTCTACAATAAAGATACCCAGATGTTGCACATGTGTCTCAATTTCATCTTGTCGGTATTGTATACCATTCTTGTACACTAGTCACCGGTCAACAATTTTTGAAAAGTTGTATTCTTCTTGAATGTGATTACTTAATTCTTATGTATTTTCATGTCCTGAATCCAAATATCAACTTGAAAAATGTTTATTAACTACTGGTTTAAAGATACGAGACATGTAATATTTGATTATTTTATTATAACGTACAATATGTGTCAGTATGTTTGAAGCTCTAACCAGTACCTACTCTCTGCCTTTTTGCTTGACGCTTATAGTGGGCTGAAGAATCATCTCTTGCCAATGTCCAGCAATAGTCTTCAAGCATTCTTGTGCCCCATTTGCTCTGGTACCATTTTTCCATGGTTGAAATATCTTGGTGAAACCTTTCACCATGTTCGTCACTAACTGCTCCACAGTTCGCTGGAAAAATGTGTCCAAAAAATGGATTTTAAGTAACATATTACATCCCATGTTCTTGTAAGCCTTGATGAGGTTTTCCACCAATTCTTCATAGTTACCTTCCCTCTTGTTTGCGAGTAATCCCTTCGCCACTAACTTGAATGCTTCCCAAGCAGCTTTCTCCTCCCCATGAAGGTCTGATTCAAGTCATCATCTTTAAGGTCTCGAATCTGAGGACCATTGAGGACTTCTCTTATCTTAGCGTCGCTCAGTGAGGGGAATTTTGATGTTAAATACTTGAATCCCTGGCCAGATTTGTCCATAGCTTTTACAAAGTTTTTCATGAGCCCCAGTTTTATGTGCAGGGGTGGTAGGAAAATCTTGTTTGGTTCAATGAGAGGTGGATGTTGAACATTTTTCATCCCAGGCTCCAATGACTAACGAGGTGGCCAGTCTCTCCTGATGTAGTGGGAACCTCTTGCATAGCTGCCCCAATCACATAAAATCTTGAAATCTTCACATCAGCTGCTAGAAGATTCCACTGTTAAAGACGAAAGCCTAGCAGCTCTGCCTTATTTTTGGGTAGTTGCAGATCCCTGACAAGGTCATGGAATTCCCCTTTTGTTATGAGATGTGACCAAGAGGAGTGTGCTTCATCAAAGTTTCGGTCACTCTGTAATCCAGCACTGTCATCCTTTTCTTCCTGCTCACTACTTTCTTCATCTGACTCGAAGAATACCGAAGCTGGTGCATCAGGAACAGGTAGACCTTCTCCACGTGGAACTGGGCGAATAGCTGATGGAATGTTTGGATATTCAATGGACCCCTTTTTTTTTCTTTGGCAAGCCCTTTTGTACTGGAGGTACCATGCAGAAATAACAATTGTTGGTATGGTCTGTTGGCTGCCGCCATGTCATTGCCACAGCAAAAGGCATTCCTTTCCTCGTCCTGTTTAACCATTGGCGAAGGTTAGTTGCACAATTGTTGCAGCATATGTGTGGAGCCCAGTTCTTATCCTGGTCACCAATCTTGCATCAAAAATATAAGTGATATGCCTTTCTAACCATAGCAGTTATACGGCGCTTCTATGATACAAAGGTCACCTCACCACAAATATAGCAGAAGTTGTCTGTACTATTCACACAAGTACGAGGCATCTGAAAGAAGAAAACAACAAACAGATAAACAAAATTTATTCATTAATTTATCATTATAGTACAAAGCATGACAGCTAAGCAGAAATATTTATATCATTTAGTAGGAAAATAAAATTAATATAATATGCCTCACATGCATATCAATAGCTTGCTCATTGAATATTTATTATAAGTTTAAAAAGTGTTTGGCTAAGAAAATCACCGACGTTTCACCTCAAAATATAAACTTGTACATCACAACCATTATTGCTGGAACAATAATGAAGGTCAGTCAGACTGTGAGTGTGGTAAGAAACACACTGCCACAAAACTGTTGGAACCTGTTGTGACACGTAGGTCTATATTGAAAGTAGAGCTAACAAACAATTTTAATCGTGATATTCATTATCAGTGACCTAAAATTAGTTGGAAAATGCTACACTGGTCTCGGAAGCATTTTGGTTCTTGACCAGTGTTACCCAGGCGCTGAATGACTCCTGTTTCCCGTGAATATAACAGTGATCATCCTAACTCACTTTACAAGATCATCCATCAGGTACACTTCGCCTTTACACTAAACAGTGATTCACAGTTATTTACGTCATTACTGCTCTGCAAAATGTGAACGTGCACATCGTGAAATTAATAACAGTGTTATTAATATTACCAGTCGCAAAGCCAATAATAATAAAAATAATAATACTAACACAGGTCAACAAAGGTTTCACTTTACTTTTAAAAGGTGTTTCTAACTAATCTGGGGAAGCTGAATTCAAGTTAGAACTTAGTAGTAATTTCCTCTAGCAGCAACAGTGTGGGAAACAGAACCCAAGTCTTGTCCCAGTTACTTCTCAACTATATTACTGTCTGGTGGAAATAGTTTAGAAAACCGACAAGTTGAAGAATTAGACATTTGTACAATATCTGGGAATCTTTATTTTGGAAACGTTTCGCCAGTCAGTGGCTTCTTCAGTCCAATGCAGAGAAGACCTGCTGAAGATGAGGAAGAGTTTGAGGTAATCAGTCCCTCTTGATACAGGGAATTCATGAACGCTTGACTAATATACAAACATGATCTACACAAAGTAATTGATTTTTTCACTGGTGACTCCGCCTCCTGCTCCTTCAGCTCACCTGACTGCAGTATAAAAGCCACTTCTCCGCGCATATGCTAAATTTCTCAACACTGATGGACTGAACACATGGACTCCAGGCTGAGGGACTGATTACCTAGAACCTTCATCTTCCACGGTTCTTTTCAGTATTGGACTGAAGAAGCCACCGCCTGGCTAAATGTTTTCACATTAAAGTTTCCCAAATGGTGCACACGTGTCTTCTGAGTTCCTGGTCATTTTATGGAAGGAAGATAATTGACGGTTTTGTTGGAGTTTGGTGGATTAATGAAATTGTTTTGTCACCAATGTATTACACGTTTTTCTGTTTTTTTTTTTCAGGGATGCCGGAACCTAGCTGATTGATTAACGTGACCTGCGAACATAATGAGAGCATAGTGAGGATGACAGAGCGTTGTGGAGGGAAGAAGGGAAGTGGTGGTGAGAGGCGAGAGAGAAGAGAGGCAGGAGAGAGTGGAAACAGGCAGAAGAGAAGGAGAAAGCTTTAGAAGTGAGAGAGACACACACACACAGGCAAAAAGTGTGGTAAAAGAAGCAGAAGAGAAATAGAGGGAGTGAACTTAGGAAGATGCAAAGGAGGAAGAGAGGGAAGGAACTTAGGAAGAAGCATTAGAGAAGGAAGATGAGATGAGGACAAAAAAAGAGAGATGAAAGAATAGGAAAGCAGCATGAGAAACAGTGAGGCGAGAAAATATATGAAAATGAAGCAGAATAAAAAGAGGAAAGATTAAAGAAACGAGAGAAAGAGAAAGAGATAACAATGACTAAAATAATGGCAGGAAGGATGGTAGTGAGGGAAACACATGCTACACAGACGGTCATTTACTGCTAACAAACGTTACGACTTTAAGAGTTATCTTGTGTACACTATGTACACTATTATATATCTTGTGTACACTGTTATATATCAAGGAAGGGGAGAGAAAAAAAACAGGAACAACTTCGTACAGCAGAGATGGCTCCAACTTCATCCTGTTCCATATTTGTAAGTTTCATAACAATAAAATGGTTTTCAAATGAGCTGATATAGGTAACAGCTCTTAACCTTGTAAAACCCTGTGTAAAGAGACACAGACAGACAGATAAACAGACGCAGACAGACACACACACATTCAGAGTACTCACCTATTTGAGGTACCAGAAGCGAGGTCTCAGCTCCTGTGTGTGTACTCACCTAGTTATAATCACCTAGTTTTGCTTTCAGGGGTCGATTCACAGCTCCTGGACTCGCCTATTCACTGGTCGCTACTAGATCACTCTTCCTGCTCCAGGAGCTTTACCATACCTCTTCTTAAAGCTATGTATGGATCCTGCCCTCACTACAATACTTCCCAGGCTATTCCACTTCCTGGCAACACTGTGTCTGAAGAAATACTTCCTAGCATCCTTGTGATTTTTCTAAGTCTTAAACTTCCAATTGTGCCCTTTGTTGCTGTGTCCTATCTCTGGAACATCCTGTCTCTGTCCACCGTGTCGATTCCTCTCAGTATTTTATGTCGTTATCATATCCCCCCTATTTCTCCTGTCTTCCAGTGTCGTCAAGTCGATTTCCTTTAACCTCTTCTCGTAGGACATACCTCCTAGCTCCGGGACTAGTCCTGTTGCAAACCTTTACACTTTCTCTAATTTCCTTACGTACTTGGCTAGGTGTGGGTTCCAAACTGGTGCTGCATACTCCAATATAGGCCTGACATACACGGTCTACAGCGTCTGAACCATTCTTTATTGAGATATTGGAATGGTATATTTAGGTTTGTTAGGCCCCCATACGCTGCAGCAATTATTTAGTTGATGTACTCCTGGTTGCAGGAGATGTGCCTGGTGTTATACTCACTCCAAGATCCTTTTCCTAAATGGGGTTTGTAGTCTCTGGCCCCCTAGACTGTACGCCGTCTGCTGTCTTCTTTGCCCTTTCCCAATCTTTATGACTTTGCACTTGGTGTGTTTGAACTCAGGAGCCAGTTTCAGGACCAGGCTTGCAGCCTGTTCAGATTCCTTTGTACTTCTCCCTGGTCCTCGTCCGACTGAATTCTTCTCATCAACTTCACATCATCTGCAAACAGGGACGCTTCTGAGTTCATTCCTTCCGCCATGTCGTTCACATATACCAGAAACAGCACCGGTCCTAGGACTGACCCCTGTGGAACCCCGCTTGTCACAGGCGCCCACTCTGACACCTCGTCACGTACCATGACTCGCTGATGTCTTCCCGATAGGTATTCCTTGATCCAACTGCAGTGCCTTCCCTGTTATACCTGCTTGGTCCTTTTAAGTGGAACCGTGTCAAAAACCTTATTACAGTCCAAGAAAATGCAATCTACCTACCCCTCTCTCTCTCTCTCTCTCTCTCTCTTGTCTTATTGCTGTCACCCTGCCATAGAACTCCAGTAGGTTTGTCACACGGATTTCCCGTCCCTGAAACCATGCTCGTTATCGTTGAAAGCTCATTCCTTTCTAGGTTCTCCACCACTTTTTTGATAATCTTCTCCATGACTTTGCATACTATACATGTCAGTGACACTGGTCTGTAGTTTAATGTTTCGTGTCTGTCTCCTATTTTAAAATTGTGACTATATTTGCTGTCTTCCATACCTCAGGTAGTCACCCTGTTTTGATAGATGTGTTGAAGGTTGCCGTTAATGGTACACATAGCGCCTGTGCTCCCTCTCTGAAGACCCATGGAGAGATGTTTTCCAGCCCCATCGCCTTTGAGGTATCTAACTCCCTTAACAGCATCTTCATTTCTTCATTGGTTGTATGTATTGTCCAACACTTGATGGTATACCCCACCTCACAGTCTTTCTGGAGTCCATTCTGTTTCTTCAGTGAACACTTCTCTGAATCTCATGTTGAGCTCCTCATATACTTCTCGGTCGTTTCTTGTGATATCCTCCTTCCTTCCTCAGCCTGATTACCTGGTCCATGACTGTTGTTTTCCTCCTGAAGTGGCTGTACAACAGCTTCTTGTCAGATTGACTTTTGCTGCTATGCCATTATTGCATTGTCGTTGGGCTCCCTTCTTATCTGTGCATATTCATTTCTGGCTCTACAACTGCTCTCCTTATTCTCCTGGGTCCTTTGCCTTCTATACTTCTTCCATTCTCTAGCACACTTCGTTTTGGCCTCTCTACACATCCGAGTGAACCACGGGCTTATCTTGGCCTTCTCGTGATTTCTGTTACCCTTGAGTACAAACTGTTCCTCAGCTTTCTTGCATATTGTTGTCATATATTCCATGATCTCATTTACTGACTTCCCTGCCAGTGTTTTGTCCCACTGAACTTCATGCAGGAAATTCTTCATGCCTGTGAAGTCCCCTCTCTTGTAGTTTGGCTTCATTCGTTCTGCCATTCCTGCTTCCGTCTCCACTTGTAACTCTACTATATATTCGAAGCTCAGGACCACGTGATCATCGGCCCCGCGGGATCTTTCATATGTGATGTTCTCAGTATCTTCACTACTCAAGGTGAATACTAGGTCCAGTCTTGCTGGTTCGTCCTCTCTCTCTCTTCTCCTCTCTCTCTGGTAGTGTTCCTTACGTGTTGGTATATAAGGGTTTTCTAGTACCACCTCCATCATCTTAGCCCTCCACGTTTCTGGGCCCCCATGTGGCTCCAGGTTCTCCCAGTCGATTTCCTTGTGGTTGAAGTCACCCATGATCAGTAACTTTGCCCGCCTGCATGCGCCCTTCTGGCCACTTCAGCCAGTGTTTCAACCATCGCTCTGTTACTCTCATCATAATCTTGCCTTGGTCTCCTGCTGTTCTGTGGTGGGTTATACATCACTGTAATTACCTCCTTGGTACCTCCAGACTGAAGTGTTCCTATTACGTAGTCTCTTACTCCTCTGTCTCCTCTCTCCAGCTCATCAAAATCTCATCGGTTTTTGATGAACAGTGCCATTCCTCCACCCCCTCTGTGTGTGTACTCACCTAGTTGCACTCACCTAGTTGTGGTTGCTGGGGTCGATTCATAGCTCCTGGCGCCGCTTCTTCACTGGCCGCTACTGGGTCACTCTCCCTGAACCATGAGCTTTATCATACCTCTGCTTAAAGCTATGAATGGATTCTCCTCCATAACATCGCTTCCCAAACTATTACACTTCCTGACTACTCTGTGACTGAAGAAATACTTCCTAATATCCCTGTGATTCATCTGTGTCTTCAACTTCCAACTGTGTCCCCTTGTTGCTGTTGTCCCATCTCAGAAACATTCAATCTCTGTCCACCTTGTCAATTCCTCTCAGTATTTTATATGTCGTTATCATGTCCCTCCTCTCTCTCCTGTCTTCCAGTGTCGTCAGGTCGATTTCCCTTAACCTCTCCTCGTAGGACATACCCCTTAGCTCTGGGACTAGTTTTGTTGCAAACCTTTGCACTTTCTCTAGTTTCTTTACGTGCTTGGCTAGATGTGGGTTCCAAACTGGTGCCGCATATTCCGATGTGGGCCTACCGTACACAGTGTACAGGGTCCTGAACGATTCCTTATTAAGATGGCAGAATGTTGTTCTTAGGTTTGCTAGGCGCCCATATGCTGCAGCAGTTATTTGGTTGATGTGTGCCTGAGGAGATGTGCCTGGTGTAATACCCACCCCAAGATCTTTTTCCTTGAGTGAGGTTTGTAGTCTCTGGCCCCCAAGACTGTACTCTTTCTGCGGTCTTCTTTGTCCTTCCCCAATCTTCATGACTTTGCACTTGTTACGGTTGAACTCCAGGAGCCAATTGCTAGACCAGGCCTGCAGTCTGTCCAGATCCCTTTGTAGTTCTGCCTGGTCCTCGTCCGATTGAATTCCTGTCATCAGCTTTACATCAACTGCAAACAGGGACACTTTGGAGCCTATTCTTTCCATCGCATTGTTCATGCATACCAGAAACAGCACCGGTCCTAGGACTGACCCCTGTGGAACCCCACTCGTCACAGGCACTTACTCTGACACCTCGCCTAGTACCATGACTCGCTGCTGTCTTCCTGACATATATTCCCTGATCCATTGTAGTGCCTTTCCTGTTGTCCCTACCTGCTCCTCCAGTTTTTGCACTAATATTTTGTGTGGAACTGTGTCAAACGCCTTCTTACAGTTCAAGAAAATGCAATCTACCCACCCTTCTCTCTCTTGTCTTACTGCTGTCTCCGTGTCATAGAACTCCAGTAGGTTTGTGACACCGGATTTCCCGTCCCTGAAACCGTATTGGCTGTTGTTGATAAGCTCATTTCTTGCTAGGTGTTCCACCACTCTTCTCCTGATAATCTTCTCCATAACTTTGTGTACTATACATACCAGTGATGCTGGTCTATTGTTTTGTGATTCTTGTCTGTTTCATTTATTTAAAAATTAGGACTACATTTGCTGTCTTCCATACCTCAGGTAATCTCCCTGTTTCGAAAGATCTTTTGAAAATTGTTGTTAGGGGTACACATAGCGCCTGTGCACCCTCTCTCAGGACCCATGGAGAGATGTTATCCGGCCCCGACGCCTTTGAGGTATCTAGCTCGCTCAGCAGCCTCTTCACTTCTTCCTCGGTTGTATGTATTGTGTCCAACACTAGATGGTGTATCCCACCTGTCCGTCTTTCTGGAGTCCTGTCTCCTCTGTGAACACTTCTTTGAATCTCATGTTGAGATCCTCACACACTTCGGTCGTTTCTTGTGATATCTCCTCCTTCCTTCCTTAGCCTGATTACCTGGTCCATGACTGTTGTTTTCCTCCTGATGTGGCTGTACAACAGCTTCGGGTCAGATTTGGCATTCGATTCTATGTCATTTTCATATTGTCGTTGGGCCTCCCTTCTTACCTGTGCACATTCATTTCTGGCTCTAAGACTGCTCTCCTTATTCTGCCATCTATATTTCTTCCATTGCCTAGCACACTTGGTTTTGGCCTCCCTGCACCTTTGGGTGAACCATGGGCTCATCCTGGCATTTTCATTATTCCTGTTACCTTGGGTACAAATGTTTCCTCAGCTTCCTGCATATTGTTGTCACGTATTCCATCATCTCGTTTACTGACTTCCCTGCCAGTTCTGTGTGTGTGTGTGTGTGTGTGTGTGTGTGTGTGTGTGTGTGTGTGTGTGTGTGTGTGTGTGTGTGTGGTGTGTGTGTGTGCGTGTGTACTCACCTAGTTGTACTCACCTAGTTGAGGTTGCAGGGATCGAGTCCAAGCTCCTGGCCCCGCCTCTTCTCTGGTCGCTACTAGAACCTACTAGAACCGTAAGCTTTATCATACCTCTGCTTAAAGCTATGTATGGATCCTGCCTCCACTACATCGCTTCCCAAACTATTACACTTCCTGACTACTCTGTGGCTGAAGAAATACTTCCTAACATCCCTGTGATTCATCTGTGTCTTCAGCTTCCAACTGTGTCCCCTTGATGTTGTGTCCCATCTCTGGAACATCCTGTCTTTGTCCCCGTTGTCAATTCCTCTCAGTATTTTGTATGTCGTTATCATATCCCCCCTATCTCTCCTGTTCTCCAGTGTCGTCAGGTTGATTTCCCTTAACCTCTCCTCGTAGGACATACCTCTTAGCTCTGGGACTAGTCTTGTTGCAAACCTTTGCACTTTCTCTAGTTTCTTTACGTGCTTGGCTAGGTGTGGGTTCCAAACTGGTGCCGCATACTCCAATATGGGCCTAACGTACACGGTGTACAGGCTTCTGAACGATTCTTTATTAAGATGTCGGAATGCTGTTCTGAGGTTTGCTAGGCGCCCATATGCTGCAACAGTTATTTGGTTGATGTGCGCTTCAGGAGATGTGCCTGGTGTTATACCCCCTTCCCCAAGATCTTTTTCCTTGAGTGAGGTTTGTAGTCTCTGACCTCCAAGACTGTACTCCGTCTGCGGTCTTCTTTGCCCTTCCCCAATCTTCATGACTTTGCACTTGGTAGGGTTGAACTCCAGGAGCCAATTGCTGGACCAGGTCTGCAGCCTGTCCAGATCCCTGTGAGTGAGTGTGTGTGTGTGTGTGTGTGTGTGTGTGTGTGTGTGTGTGGTGTGTGTGTGTGTGTGTGTGTGTGTGTGTGTGTGTGTGTGTGTGTGTGTGTGTGTTTGTTTGTATGTGTGTGTGCATGTGTGTGTGTGTATGTGTGTAAGTTCACCTAATTGTGGTTACAAGGGTCGATTCTCAGTTCCTGACGCCTCGCTTCTGCTGGCCGCTGCTGAGTTCATTCTCTACTGACTGCATGTGCCCTATCTTACCTATTTTTAAAAGTATGTATGGATTCTGCCTCTGCAACATAGCTGTCTAGGCCGTACCACTTCCTGAAGACCCTATTACCTAACGTGTACTTGAGTCCTGCCTCTCCAACAGACTTCCCATGTATTTTGTACGTCGTAATCATGTCAACTCTGATCCTTGTGTCCTCTAATGTTGTTAGGTTTAGCCCCTCTAGCCTCTCATAAATAATATCCATCAGCCCTGGGCCTAGCCTCAGTGCCAATCTTTGTTAACAAAAGCTAAAATTCCTACTTATATTGATAATTTGGTAACATATCCCAAAAGGATGGTTGCAAATCTTGTAGATTCAATATATACCACACGAATTACAAAATGTAGCTCTCTAACTTAACAGTATATATACAAATCTGCCATATGCCGTGTATAGGATATGAATGCCTCCTTACTGAGCTTCCTAAAAGCTGCCTTTAAATTTGCCAGTCTTGCATTCACGGTTATTTGTATGATGTGATTCAAGCGAAGTACTGTGCTTGGGTCTATGTTCACCCTGAGATCCTTTCTCTTTCAGGGAGGTTGGCAGTCTATGTCCCTCTGTCGTTCTTGCCCTTCTCTGATTTTCATAACTTTGCATTTGCTGGAGTTAAATTCTAATAGACACTTGTCAGTCCAGTCACGTAGCTTATCCAATTCCGCACGTAAGCTTTCCTGGTCTACACCTGTCTATGTTTTCTTTGATTTCACATCTTCTGCGGATAAGGACACATCTGACTCGATTACCTCTGTCATGGCGTTCACTTACTCATGAATCAGTACTGGGCCAAGTACTGGCCCTTGTGGGACCCCATTCGTCACACTTACCCATCCCGACACATCTTCCCTGACAATAACTTGCTTCTTCTTTCCCGTTAAGTATTTCTTGTTCGACTGTAGTGCTTTCTCTGCAATTTCTGCCTGTTCCTTTAGCTTTTGTCCCAGTCGTTTGTGGAGTACTGTATCGAATTCCTTCATGCAGTCCAAAAATATGCAGTCCACCCATCTCTCTTCTATCTTACCATCGTTACGGTGTCACAGATTTGTGAGGCAGGATTTACCATCTCGAAAACCGTGCTGGTTGTTGTTAATGAGTTTACTCCTTTCCAGGTGCGACACTACTTTTCTGATAATTTTCTCCATAACCTTACATTCTATGCATACAGTAGTGTTAAATTAACTGGGACAGGAGAAAATTTTGTGATTATTTCATTATATGTCTTAGTCTATGGCTTAATTAATGTATTTTGGGTTCTTTTCTTTTCGGAAGAATTTGCTACCGACTTCTGACAACCTTCCAGTTGTGGTATTACCCTGGAACTTTCGTCAGTGCTGTAGCAGCTGTTGTTCTGTAAAGCTATTCCTGCAAGCGTGCTCCATGAGTGAATGCGGTTTCTCCAAATTCTCCCCGTCAGTTCATGAATACTGTTGAGATTCATGATGGATGTTACACCTAGAAAAAGTGCAGGTATTGTAGTTCTAAAAAACGTACTGATTTGAGTATCGGACAGATCGCCAGTGTCGTCAGAGAGCTGACGACACTGGTGATTGTGGAGTGCTACATCGAGGACAATGTGGAAGAAAACGCAAGATAACATCTCATGATGGCAAGATTATCATAGTGTGAAGGATCTCAAGAAAACCAGCAAAGATCTACAGAGAGATTTGGCTTCATGTTGCGGAAATGTCGATTCTTCAACTGTTCGTCGAAGGCTCCTTGAAGCTGGCAAAACTGCCAGAAAGCCAATAAAGAAGCAATTATTAACTGCTGCTATGAAGAAAAAATGGCTTCGGTGGGCACTCGGTCATAAGGGATGGACGACAGATGAATGAAGAAAAGTTATATTTTCAGATAAGGCGTGTTTTGAAGTACATGGGTACAGATTAGTGGTAGTGAGACGGAGCAAAGGCGAACCTCTTGCGCCAACACACCCACCTACGAAGAAGTTTTGGGGTAGTTTTACTGCTAAAGCCCTTGTCGTCTTCTTATTTTTTAGGGAAAAATGAACAGTGACAAATACAAGACTATCCTGGCAACTCATTTGCCTCCTGATGGAGAAGGCATTTTCCAACAGAATCTTGTTTCATGCTACACTTCCAGAAAAATGCTGACATTCTTCAAAGAGAGTGGTTCGAAATTGGCCTGGAAACTCTCCTGACCTCAACCCAATGAAAAATCTATGGGCACTAACCAAACACAGGCTCGCAAAACAGGACTATTCGACTGTGAAAGAGCTAATTGCTGCTGTTTTTAGGATCTGTGTGTTCAGCATTGGTCGATTATCTGTGTGTCAATTATCTGTCATATCATTGCCGTGTATTTTTCGAATAAGCATTAATTTTCCAAATAAATGTTTTATTTTGCCATTGTCCCAGTTAAATGCACACTATTGCATTAGTGACACTCTTCCCTATTTCAGCCAACTTGTTGAAGATTGCTGCTAGTGGTTCATCTGGTCCCTGTTTCAGAACCCACATGTCCCATTGCTTTCAAGGTATCTAGCTCACTTATTAATGCTTTCATCTATCTTTCCGTTGTTTGTACTGTATCCAGCACTCGTTGCACTCTTCCTTTGACTCTCTGGCTTATTCCTCATTCCATTGAGAATAATTCCCTTTTTTTCAGTTCCTTATAAACTTCCTGGTCATTCCTACTGAGCTTTCCTCCTTCTTTCTTCAATCTTATTACCTGGTCCTTAACAGTTGTCCTCTTTCTGATATGGCTGTACATCAACTTTAGCTCAGATTTGACTTTTGAAGCAGCAGTATATTCTCCAAATGTCATCATTTTCTCTTTTTACCCATGCATATTCATTTTTTATTCTTCTGCTTCCTTCCTAATTCTCTAGTATTCATTGCCTTCGATATTTCTTCCATGCTCTTGGGATTTAATTTTTTTTTCCTCCAAGCATCTGAACCATGGGTTCACTCTGTTCTTGCCGAACTTGGTCTCTGTTAGTGATGCAGTGTCTGAGGATGCTTCCTCTATTCTCTCTTTCCATTCATTTCCCTTGTTTGTTATCCCATCAGTTTCCTGTCTGTTATTGTGTACATATACCTGCTTTGTGTACTATACCCACTCCATAAGGAGTAGGTATAGTAGGGGGTAGAGGATGAGGGGTTAGGGATATTTGTAGGGGTGGATCTTGCATAAGAAGGGGGTGGGACTGTGGGTGTGGGTGAGGAGGGGACGGAGAGGGTGTTGAACAAAGGAAAGGGTAATGAGGTTTGGGATATAAGAGGATGTGAAAGCATCCTGCACTGGCTGGAATTAGGAATGGGGGGTTTGGTGGGAGGATGGGGAAGGGCTTGGTTTGTTTGAGTTACTGTGCTTGCTGGGGATGGAGAGTTGTACTCTGAGGGATTACTGGGGCTGAAGCTTTGTGTTCCCACTAAGGCAAAACTTCCATACAGTGAGACCGAAAGTGGTGTCTCCCTGGAGACGGAACTTCTGCACCTATCACTGTGTTCAGTGGTTCTCCTACTTGCCTACTATTTCTTTTTCTATCAAACTGTTCCTCTCCCGTAATGTTCTGTCCAGGTCGAGGTACACATTTTTTGGTCCACCTCAACAATGGTTTCCATCCCAAGATTCGATCTCGTTCCATTTCTGCTGCAGGTGTCAGTTCGACAGGTTGTATTTTGCCCATTGCATACTGCCCAGTTTTCAGATAATTTGCCACTCAGCTTCTCCAGCTGTGTTCAGAGATGTTACGAATCTCCCTTTGATTCATTGCCAATGTCGCATCAGTTCTGACCTCCTCATCCTCTTGAGGGCCATAGATAATCAACCACCTTCTCCTTGGTTCTCCCCTTATTTCATTCACCTTCCAGTTTCTTGAGAATATTTCAGCAAATGTCTTCCTTGCACCCTCTGACCTTGCTTCTGACTCTCCACCTGTTGTATCTGGTGCTGTCTCCATTTCACACCTGCTTCCTTTCATCTCCTCTAGTTCTGTCTTCATCTTTTTGAGATCTTCCAAGTGATGTGCCTTTTCCTCAACGGCAATAGTCCTTCTCTTATGCCTCGCCTTTGCGCGCGCTCGTGTGTGTGTGTGTGTGTGTGTGTGTGTGTGTGTGTGTGTGTGTGTGTGTGTGTGTGTGTGTGTGTGTGTGTGTGTGTGTGTGTGTGTGTGTGTGTGTGTGCGTGCGTGCGTGTACGCACCTAGTTGAACTCACCTAGTTGTCGTTGCAGGGGTCGAATCACAGCTCCTGGCCACGCCTCTTCACTGGCCGCTACTGGGTCACTCTTCCCTCTCCATGAGCTTTATCATACCTCTTCTTAAAGTTACGTATGAATCCTGCCTCCAGTACATAATTTCCCAAACTATTCCACTTTCTGACTACTTTATGACTATAGAAATACTTCCTAACATCCCTGTGATTCATTTGTGTCTTCAACTTCCAACTGTGTCCCCTTGTTGCTGTTTCCCATCTCTGGAACATTCTGTATCTGTCCACCTTGTCAATTCCTCTCAGTATTTTATATGTCGTTATCATGTCCGCCCTATCTCTCCTGTCCTCCAGTGTTCTCAGGTCGATTTCCCTTAACCTCTTCTCTGGGACTAGTCTTGTTGCAAACCTTTGCACTTTCTCTAGTTCCTTTAAGTGCTTGGATAGGTGTGGGTTCCAAACTAGTGCTGCGTACTCCAATATGGGCCTAACATACACATTGTACAGGGTCCTGGACGATTCCTTATTAAGATATCGAACTGTTCCTAGGTTTGCTAGGCGCCCGTTTGCTGCAGCAGTTATTTGGTTGATGTGCGCCTCAGATGTGTCTGCCTCTACTACTTCACTCTCCAGATTGCTCCACTTCCTGGAAACTTCATGTCTGAAGAAATACTTCCTAACATTCCTATGACTCATCTGAGTTTTCAACTGCTCACCTAGTTTCTTCCTCTCAGTATTTTGTATGTCCTTATCATGTCTTCCCTATCCCTCCTCTTTTCCAGTGTCATCAGGATTAGTTCCCATAACCTCTTCTCATAGGACATACCCCTAGTTATGTTTACCTGGAGTTTACCTGGAGAGAGTTCCGGGGGTCAACGCCCCCGCGGCCCGGTCTGTGACCAGGCCTCCTTAGGTCAGTGTCCCAGGATGCGACCCACACCAGTCGACTAACACCCAGGTACCCATTTTACTGATGGGGAACATAGACAACAGGTGGAAAGAAACACGTCCAATGTTTCTACTCTGGCTGGGAATCGAACCCAGGCCCTCACCGTGTGAAGCGAGAGCGTTAACCACCAGGCCACCACTTTCTCTAATTTTCTCTAATTAGCACTTTCTCTAATTTTTTGACGTGCTTGACCAAGTGTGGGTTCCATACTGGTGCTGCATACTCCTATATGGGCCTGACGTACACGATGTACAGTGTCGTGCATGACTCCTTACTTAGACGTCGAAATGCTATTTTATGGTTTGTCAGACGCCCATATGCTGCAGCAGTTATTTGGTTGATGTGCGCCTCAGGAGATGTGCTCGGTATGTTACTCACCCAAAGATCCTTTTCCTTGAGTAAGGTTTGCAACCTTTGCCTCCCGAGCCTGTACTCCGTCTGTTATCATCTTTATTCTTCCTCAAGCTTCATAACTTTGCACTTGGTGGAGTTAAACTCCAGAAGGCATTTGCTGGACCAGGCTTGCAGTCTGTTCAGATCCCTTTGTAGTCCTACCTGATCTTCATTCACTTGTATTCTCCTCATTAGCTTCACGTCGTCTGCGAACAGGGACGCTTCTGATTCTATCCCTTCTGTTATGTCATTCAGACACTCATGAAACAGCACCGTCCCTAGGACTGACCCATGTGGAACCCCAGTCGACACATGTGCCCACTCTGACACCTCGTTGTGTACCATCACTTGTTGTTTCCTTCCTGTCAGGTATTCCCTGATTCATTGCAGTGCTTTTCCTGCTCCTCTAGCTTTTGTATTAGTCTCTTGCGTGGTACTGAGTCAAAAGCCTTCTTACAGTAAACGAAAATGCAATCTAGTCATTCCTCTTTCTCCTGTCTTACTTCTGTTACTTTGTCATAGAACCCCATTAGGTTTGTGACATGATTTTCCATCCCTGAAGCATTTCTAGGGGCTCAATCAGTTTTCTGATAATCTTTTCAATGACTTTACATGCTATACTTGTCAGTGACACTGGTCTGTAGTTTAATCCTGCCTGTCTGTCTCCTTTCTTAAAAATGGAATTACATTTGTTGTCTTTCACACCTCTGGCAGTGTGATAAACGAACTCTAGCTCTTGATCCAGCTTCTTAATTCAATCCCTGGTAAACACCTTATCCTTGTCTACCCTGTTACTACCCTAGAGAATTTTGTATGAGGTGATAGTGTCTTATCCTTTGTTCTTCGTTCCTCCAGTTGCATGAGATGTAACTCCTGGAGTATACCTACAGAGGGTTTCGGGGGTCAACGACCCCGGCCTGAGACCAAGCCTCGTGGTGCACCAGGGACTGATCAACCAGGCTGTTACTGCTGGCCGCACACAGAATGACGGGCGAACCACAGCCTGTCCAGTGCCTTCTTGAAGACAGCCAGGGGTCTATTGGTAATCCCCCTTATGTATGCTGGGAGGCAGTTGAACAGTCGTCTGCCCCTGACACTTATTGTGTTGTCTCTTAGTGTACTCGTGGTGCCCCTGCTTTTCACTGGGGGGAATGTTGCATTTCCTGCCGAGCCGAGTCTTTTGCTTCATAGGGAGTGATTTTCGGGTGCAAGTTTGGTACTAATCCCTCTAGGATTTTCCAAGTGTATATTATCACATATCTCTCCCGCCTGCGTTCCAGGGAATACAAATCAAGGGACTTCAACCGTTCCCAGTAATTTAGGTGCTTTATCGTACTTATGTGTGCTGTGAAAGATCTTTGTACACTCTCCAGGTCAGCAATTTCTCTTGCCTTGAAGGGGGCCGTTAGCGTACAGCAGTATTCCAGCCTAGAGAGAAGAAGTGATTTGAAGAGAATCATCATGAGCTTGGCGTCCATAGTTTTGAAGGTTCTCATTATCCAACCTATCATTTTTCTAGCAGATGCGTAGATACATTATTGTAGTCTTTGAAGGTGAGATACTCTGACATTATCGCTCCCAGGTCCTTCACATTAGTTTTACGCTCTATTGTATGATTAGAATTTGTTGTATACCCTGATACAGTTTTAATTTCCTCAAGTTTTCCATATCAGAGAAGTTGAAATTTCTCTTCATTGAACTTCATATTGTTTTGAGTGGCCCATTTGAAGATTTGGTTGATGTCCCCTTGGAGTCATGCGATGTCTTCGATGGAGGACACTGTCATG
>NC_069407.1:45107044-45132044 GCF_026875155.1 Cherax quadricarinatus | reverse complement strand
GAAGGGAGGTGCAGGTAGTAGTATAAGTAGAAACTACTACTACACTACCCTGCCCCTCTCTTCCGACATAATTTAAGTCTCCGCACTGTCCTTGATCTTCAGATAGTTCCTGACTTGGAACTGACTTCTCCAGGCCGAGGGACTGACAACCTCAAATTCTACGACTTTAAGGGTGATGGACTGATTACATCGTCTTCACATCTCTACTGTTCCTGTATTCGACTGACCCCTGTTTTGTTAGGTAAGACACATATGCAACAGTTAGGTATCTTTATTTCGAAACGTTTCGCCTACACAGTAGGCTTCTTCAGTCGAGTACAGAAAAGTTGAAGGAAGCAGAAGATACTTGAAGACGATGTAATCAGTCCATCACCCTTAAAGTTTTGAGGTGGTCAGTCCCTCAAAATTGTTTCATTCAGTCCCTCAATATTGTTTCATTCCATGGAACAATGCTCTTCTCCAGACTGAGGGACTGACCACCTCAAAACTTTAAGGGTGATGGACTGATTACATCGTCTTCAAGTATCTTCTGCTTCCTTCAACTTTTCTGTACTCGACTGAAGAAGCCTACTGTGTAGGCGAAACGTTTCGAAATAAAGATACCTAACTGTTGCATATGTGTCTTACCTAACAACCTGTCGGTATTTTATACCATTTTAATGTTCAAACTGACCCCTGTGGAACACCGCTCGTGACGCTTCCCCACTCTGATTTCTCGCCATTTATGCAAGCTCTCTGCTGCCTATTTGTCAACCATGCCTCTATCCAGGAAAAAAATTCTCCTCCTATTCCTTGTGCCTTAATTTTCCTCAATAGTCTCTGATGTGGGACCCTGTCAAAAGCCTTACTGAAGTCCATATACACAATATCATATTCATTACCATGATCTACCTCCTCAAATACCTTAGTGAAAAAAGTTAATAAATTCGTAAGGCAGGAACGCCCCTTTGTAAAACCATGCTGAGATTCGTTGATTAATTTATGTTTTTAAAGGTGGCTACGAACTGCCTCGGCAATTATTAAATTCCATAAATTTTCCCACTATGGAGGTTGCTTATTTGGTCTATAGTTGGGAGCTAACGACCTGTCACCTGCTTTGAAAACAGGTATCACATTTGCCATTTTCCACTTACCTAGCACCATGCCAGTTTGTAGTGATATGTTGAAAAGATTAGCCAAAGGTTTGCTAAGCTCCTCTTACATTCCTTTAAAACCCCTTGGGCAACAGTTCATCAGGGCCTGGGGATTTGTTAGGTTTAATTTATCTATTTGCCTAAGGACCATGTCACTTGTGACCCTAATCGTGCACAGTTTTGGGTTATCGTCCTGTTCTACATATCATTCTACATATCATTTCTGGAATATCGCTGGTATCCTCCTGTGCAAAAACTGAGAGGAAGTATGGGGTTAAAAATTCTACACATTTCCTTATCACTGTCAGTGAGCTGACCCGAGGAACTTTTGAGTGGGCCATTTTGTCCCTGACTTACTTCTGATACCTGAAAGAATCCTTTGGGTTAGTCTTCGATTCTCTTGCAACTTAACCTCATAATCTCTTTTTGCTTTTCTAATTTCCCCTTTTTT
This sequence comes from Cherax quadricarinatus, assembly GCF_026875155.1. NCBI lineage: Eukaryota > Metazoa > Arthropoda > Malacostraca > Decapoda > Parastacidae > Cherax > Cherax quadricarinatus. The sequence goes on along the minus strand of NC_069407.1, from coordinate 45,130,460 downwards.
TATTCTCTCTTTAACTGAATATATCGATTTTTTAAACTGCCCCTCTCCTCTTTTGATTTGCCTATATATGCCTCTCTTATGACCAATCATATATTTTAATCTATTGTTCATCCATTTAGGATCATTTTTGTTAGATCTGATTTCCCTATTTGGCATAATTTGACTGAGCAGCTAGAACTATGCCTGGAAAGCGTCATATCGGCAACCATCACCACCTACCTGACCCTTAGTCAGGTCATTTCAGCCCCAGCCCACCTAAGTAATTTTTCAGTCCTATGAAATCAGCCAAGCGAAAGTCAGGGACAGAGACTTGATTGCCATTATTAGGGTAATTCCATGATATATTAAAACTGAGTGTTTTGTGATCACTTTCCCCCAAGCTCATCATTAACCTCAAAGATATTAATTAGTGTTTCCCTACTGCAAAACTAAGTCAAGGAGGTTATTTCCCCTAGTTCGCTCTGTCACAAACTGTTTTAAAAAACAATCCTGGATCGTATCAAGAAAGTCACCTGACTCTAAATTTCCTGTCAAATTGCTCCAGTCAATCTGTCTATAGTTGAAATCTCTCATTAGCACAATATTTTCGTATCTAGATGCCTTACGAATTTCATCCCATAGAAGTTTACTGCACTTCCTATCAAGATTTGGGGCCCTGTAAATCACACCCAAAATTAGTTTTTCTCGGCCCTCGAGAAGCTGTAACCAAACAGATTCAGTGGCTGACGCTTCTAATTTTATATCTTGTCTAACACAACAATTTAAATTGTCTCTGACATACATCGCTACTCCACCACCCTTCCTGTTGACCCTGTCAGTGTGGAATAATTTATAGCCTTGTATGTGACATTCAGAGGGCATCTCTCTATCTTTCAGACTGAGCCAGGTCTCTGTTATAGCAATAATATCTATGTTTCCTGCACTTGCAATTAATCTTAGCTCATCTATCTTATTTCTTACACTCCTGCTATTAGTATAGTAAACCTTTAAGGGAGCTAATCCCTTGCTGCCCTCTGCTGTCTCCCTTTGTTTGCTGACCTGATCTATTGTCTTTACTTATAACTTCATGCTGAATGCCTTTTATACATTTACTGTTTCCAACCCTAGTGTTGCAACCTGCTTGTTTCCCACACACACCCATACCTCTATCTTCTATCAGTTTAAAATCATAGACATTTCACCAATGGCTTTCTCAATTGAGTTTGCAAGTGCTACCACCCCAGCCCCAGAGAGATGTACCCCATCCCTTACATACATATCATGTTTGCCATAAAAGTTGTTCCAGTTATCAATGAATGGGATTGCAAGTTCCTTGCAGTATCTGTCTAGCCAGCAATTTACACCAATTGCCCTAGACAACCATTCATTTCCTACTCCCCTTCTAGGCAAGATGCTACATATGATTGGGACAGATAATGATTAGTGCATGATAAACAGTTGGTACATGATAAACAGTTGGTACATGATAAACAGTTGGTACATGATAAACAGTTGGTACATGATAAACAGTTGGTACATGATAAACAGTTGGTACATGATAAACAGTTGGCATATGATAAACAGTTGGTACATGATAAACAGTTGGTACATGACAGACAGTTGTACATAATAAACAGTTGGTATGTGATAAACAGTTGGTACATCATAGACAGTTGGTACATAATAAACAGTTGGTACATTATAAACAGATGGTACATGATAAACAGTTGGTACATGATAAACAGATGGTACATGATAAACAGTTAATACATGATAAACAGATGGTACATGATAAACAGTTGGTGCATGATAAACAGTTAATACATGATAAACAGATGGTGCATGATAAACAGTTGGTATATGATAAACAGTTGGTGCATGATAAACAGTTGGTACATGATAAACAGTTAATACATGATAAACAGATGGTACATGATAAACAGTTGGTGCATGATAAACAGTTAATACATGATAAACAGTTGGAACATGATAAACAGTTAATACATGATAAACAGATGGTGCATGATAAACAGATGGTACATGATAAACAGTTAGTGCATGATAAACAGTTGGTACATGATAAACAGTTGGTACATGATAAACTGTTGGTGCATGATAAACAGTTGGTACATGATAAACAGATGGTGCATGATAAACAGTTGGTACATGATAAACAGTTGGTACATGATAAACAGTTGGTGCATGATAAACAGTTGGTACATGATAAACAGTTAATACATGATAAACAGTTGGAACATGATAAACAGTTAATACATGATAAACAGATGGTGCATGATAAACAGATGGTACATGATAAACAGTTGGTGCATGATAAACAGTTGGTACATGATAAACAGTTGGTACATGATAAACTGTTGGTGCATGATAAACAGTTTGTACATGATAAACAGATGGTGCATGATAAACAGTTGGTACATGATAAACGGTTGGTACATGATAAACAGTTGGTACATGATAAACAGTTTGTACATGATAAACAGTTGGTACATGATAAACAGTTGGTACATGATAAACAGATGGTACATGATAAACAGTTAATACATGATAAACAGTTGGAACATGATAAACAGTTGGTACATGATAAACAGTTGGTACATGCTAAACAGTTGGTACATGATAAACAGTTGGTACATGATAAACAGTTGGTACATGATAAACAGTTGGTACATGATAAACAGTTGGAACATGATAAACAGTTAATACATGATAAACAGTTGGAACATGATAAACAGTTAGTACATGATAAACAGTTGGTACATGATAAACAGTTGGTACATGATAAACAGTTGGTAATGATAAACAGTTGGTACATGATAAACAGTTGGTACATGATAAACAGTTAATACATGATAAACAGTTGGTACATGATAAACAGTTGGTACATGATAAACAGATGGTACATGATAAACAGATGGTACATGATAAACAGATGGTACATGATAAACAGTTGGTACATGATAAACAGTTGGTACATGAAAAACAGTTGGTACATGATAAACAGTTGGTACATGATAAACAGTTGGTACATGATAAACAGATGGTACATGATAAACAGATGGTACATGATAAACAGATGGTACATGATAAACAGTTGGTACATGATAAACAGTTGGTACATGATAAACAGTTGGTACATGATAAACAGTTGGTGCATGATAAACAGTTGGTACATGATAAACAGTTGGTACATGATAAACAGTTGGTACATGATAAACAGTGGTACATGATAAACAGTTGGTAGCATGATAAACAGTTGTACATGTAAACAGTTGGTACTATGATAACAGTTGAGTACGTGATAAACAGATGGTACATGATAAACAGTTGGTACATGATAAACCAGTGGTACATGATAAACAGTATGGTACATGATAAAAGTTGGTACATGAAAACAGTTGGTACATGATAAACAGTTGGTACATGATAAAACAGATGGTACATGATAAACAGATGGTACATGATAACAATGGTCTGATAATACGTTTGGTACAATTAAAACAGTTGGTACCATGATATACAGTGGTACATGATAAACAGTTGGTACATGATACACAATTGGTACATGATAAACAGATGGTAATGTAAACATTGGTACATGATAAACAGTTGGTACATGATAATACAATGGTACATGATAAACAGTTTACATGATAAGCAGATGGTAATGTATAAACAGATGGTACATGATAAACAGTTGGTACATGATAAACATGGTACATGATAAATCAGATGGTACTGATAAACAGTTGGTAACATGATAAACATATGGTACATGATAACAGATGGTACATGATAAACAGATTGGTACATGATAAACAGTTATGTACAAGAATAAAACAGTTTGTGTACATGATAAACAGTGGTACTTGATAAACAGTGGTACATGATAAGCAGATGTACATGATAAACAGATGGTACATGATAAACAGTTGGTACATGATAAACAGTTGGTACATGATAAACAGTTGGTACATGATAAACAGTTGGTACATGATAAACAGATGGTACATGATAAACAGATGGTACATGATAAACAGTGGTCATGATGAAACAGTTTGGTACATGATAAACAGTTGGTACATGATAAACAGATGGTACATGATAAACAGTTGGTACATGATAAGCAGATGGTACATGATAAACAGATGGTACATGATAAACAGTTGGTACATGATAAACAGTTGGTACATGATAAACAGTTGGTACATGATAAACAGATGGTACATGATAAACAGATGGTACATGATAAACAGATGGTACATGATAAACAGTTGGTACATGATAAACAGTTGGTACATGATAAACAGATGGTACATGATAAACAGATGTACATATAAACATTTAGGTACAATGATAAACAGATGGTTCAATGATAACAGTTGGTACATGATAAACAGATGGTACATGATAAACAATGGTACATGATAAACAGATGGTACATGATAAACAGTATGGTACATGATAAACAGTGGTACATGAAAACAGTTGGTACATGATAAACAGTTGGTACATGATAAACAATTGGTACATGATAACAGTTGGTACATGATAAACAGTTGGTACATGATAAACAGTTGGTACATGATAAACAGTTGGTACATGATAAACAGTTGGTACATGATAAACAGTTGGTACATGATAAACAGATGGTACCATGATAAACAGTTGGTAACATGATAAACATATTGGTACATGATAAACAGATTGTACATGATAAACAGTTGTACATGAAGACAGATTGGTACATGATAACAGTTGGTACATGATAAACATTGGTACAATGATAAACAGAATGGTACATGATAAACAGTTGTACATGATAGACAGTTGGTACATGAAGACAGTTGGTACATAAGACAGTTGGTACTGATAAACAGTTGGTACATGATAGAACAGTTTGTACATGATAGAACAGTTGGTACATGATAGACAGTTGGTACATGATAGACAGTTGGTACATGATAACAGTTGGTACATGTAAAACAGTTGGTACATGATAGACAGGTTTGTACATGATAAACATTGGTACAGATAGACATTGGTACATGATAAACCAGTTGGTTCATGATAACAGTGGTACATGTTAAACAGTTGGTACATGATAGACAGTTGGTACATGATAAGGCAGTTGGTACATGATAAACAGTGTACATGATAAACAGTTGGTACTGGATAAACAGTTGGTACATGATAAACAGATTGGTACATGATAACATTGGTACCTGATAGACAGTAGGTACATGATAAGACAGTTGGTACATGATAACAGTTGTACAAGATAACAGTTGGTACATGATAACAGTTTGTACATATAAACAGTTGTACATGATAGACAGTTTGGTAACATGATAGACAGTTGGTACATGATAGACAGTTGGTTCATGATAACAGTTGGTACATGATAACAGTGGTACATGATAAACAGTTGGTACATGATAGACAGTTGTACATGATAGACAAGTTGGACATGAATAGATTTTATTCTAAGGATAGACTTTGGATACATGACACTAGCTGGTTGTACATATATACACGGGACATGTAACAGTCTTACTGTCAGAGCATGTATAATGGAATGTGATGGCATGTATATAATGTACATAAGTAATGAAAAACACTGCATATACATGGTACTGACCCATGACGGCAGTCTATTACATACATAAGCCCAGTGACCATAACCAGGATTACGCCCAATGACTCAGGATTATTGCGCCATTACACCCTAGAACTGAACCCCTCCAAGGAGGACACTGCAAACACGACCTAAGACCCAAGCTGAGTCAGGTCATCACACCCCCCAACACCATGTATTTATCTAACTTATTTTAAACACACACAAGTTAGCTCAATAACTAACTCAGGATTTGTCCACAATCCACAACCAAACAGTCTTTCCATACTCCCTAAGACTGAACCAACTGAAACCCAGCCAGTCTGTCTCAAATTCTCCACACCTACTACATCCCCTTTATTTATTCCTGTTTTCCATTTATACACCTCGATCATATCCCCCCTAATTCTACGCCTTTCGAGAGAGTGCAGATTCAGGGCCCTCAGTCTATCCTCATAGGGAAGATTTCTGATACATGGGATCATCTTTGTCATCCTCCTCTGTACGTTTTCCAGAGCATTTATATCCATTCTGTAATACGGTGACCAGAACTGAGCAGTATAGTCTAAATGAGGCCTAACCAAGGATATATAGAGTTGAAGAACAACCTGAGGACTTCTATTAATTATACTTCTAGATATGAAGCCAAGGATTCTGTTAGCTTTATTGCGAACACTAATGCATTGTTGTCTTGGTTTTAGATTACTGTTAACCAGAACTCCTAAATCCTTTTCGCAATCAGTAGTATTAAGATCTACATTACTTAGTTTATATGGGGCATGGTTATTTAGCTATCCAACATTTAGAACTTTGCATTTGTCAATATTAAACTGCATCTGCCACTTCTCCGACCATTGCATCAGTCTATTCAAATCATCCTGGAGTGCTCTAGTGTCCTCATTAGAATGAATTGGACGGCCTGTTTTGGTGTCATCAGCAAATTTGCTTATGTCGCTATTTATTCCCTCATCTATGTCGTTTGTGTAAATTGTGAACAACAACGGGCCTACCACTGACTCCTGAGGAACACCGCTTTTGACGTGCCCCCATTCTGATTTCTATCCATTTATGCAAACTCTCTGCTGCCTATTTGTCAGCCATGCCTATACCCAGGAAAAAAATTCTCCTCTTATTCCGTGTGCCTTAAGTTTCCTCAATAGCCTCTGATGTGCAACTCTATCGAAAGCCTTACTGAAGTCCATATACACAATATCATATTCATTACCATGATCTACCTCCTCAAACACCTTAGTTAAAAAAGTTAGTAAATTCGCAAGACAGGAACGCCCCTTTGTAAAACCGTGTTGAGATTCATTAATCAGTCTGTGCCTGTCAAGATGGCTACGAATTGCTTCGGCAATTATTGATTCCATAAATTTTCCCACTATGGAGGTAAGGCTTATTGGTCTATAGTTCGAAGCCAAGGTCCTGTCACCTACCTTGTAAATAGGTATTACATTTGCCATTTTCCACTTATCAGGCACTATGCCAGTTTGTAGTGATATGTTAAAAAGATTAGCCAAAAGTATGCTAAGTTCCTCTTTACATTCCTTTAACATCCTTGCAAACAGTTCATCAGGGCCTGGGGATTTGTTAGGTTTTAGTTTCTCTATTTGTCTGAGGACCATGTCACTAGTTACCGCAATCGTACATAGTTTGTTGTCCTTTTCTACATAATCTATTAATTCAGGAATATCGCTAGTATTTTCCTGGGTGAAAACTGAGAGGAAGTAGGTACTGAGAATTTCACACATATCCTTATCACTGTCAGTGATCTGACCAGAGTTACTCTTAAGTGGGCCAATCTTGTCCCTAATCTTACTTCTGTATATCTGAAAGAACCCTTTTGGGTTAGTCTTTGAATCCCTTGAGTCCTTAGCCTCATAATCCCTTTTTTTTTTATTCCTTTCTTTATTTCTCTCTTTAATTGAATATATTGATTTCTTAACTGCCCATCCCCTCCTTTGATACGCCTATATATGCCTCTCTTTTGACCAATGAAATGTTTTAATCTATTGTTCATCCATTTAGGATCATTTTTGTTAGCTCTAATTTCCCTACTCAGAACAAAAGTTGTCTGGGTAGCTAGAACTATGCTCTGAAAAACGCCATATTGGCAACCAAGATCACCTATCTGACCCATAGTCAGGACATCCCAATTTAGCCCACCCAGGTAATTTTTCAGTCCCATGAAGTCGGCCAAGCAAAAATCTGGGACAGAGATTTGATTGCAGCTATCTGGGTAATTCCATGATGTATTGAAACTAAGTGATTTGCGATCACTTTGCCCAAGCTCATCATTAACCTCAAGATTATTAGCCCTTTGACTGTTTTGGTCTGATATATATACGTCTTACGAGCCACCGTTTTTGACGTATATATACTCATAAATTCTAGCGGCTTCAAATCAAGCAGGAGAAAGCTGGTAGACTCACATGTGAGAGAATGGGTCTGTGTAGTCAGTGTGCACCATATAAAAAAAAATCCTGCAGCACCCAGTGCATAATGAGAAAAAAACTCCGACTGTTTTTTTTAATTAAAATGCCGACTTTGTGGTCTATTTTCGTATAGTATTTATGGTTGTATTCTCGTTTTCTTGGTCTCATTTGATAGAATGAAAAACATATAGAAATAGGAGTGATTTTGATTGGTTTTACTATAAAAAGAACCTTGAAATGGAGCTGAAAGTAAGGGAAATGTTTTGATTTTTGCCGATGTTCAAAAGTAAACAAATGATGTCATTGTCCAATAAATGCCCAACTAGGCATTCTAATATGAGGTCATGAATGGGTTGATGTTATTTATACAATTATTACAGTATTGCAGTAGTCAGCATAACAGTAAATCTTCTAGGGGGCCTGGAGGGGCCTGGAGACATGACTGATGAACAAAGAAAGTGTTATTTTAGAGCCAGGAATGTCTGCATTGTTCATTCTGGACCCTATTTTGAAATTGTCATAATTTTTTAATTTTCGTGAAATTGGCCAAATTGCAAATTTCTGACCACGTTATTGGGTAGTTAAAATCAGTGAATGGGCAGTTTCTTGCACTCAGCCGATAGAAAAAATGGAGTTCTAAAGAAATAGCTATGAGTTTGGCCAACTGGAACAATGGAATTAGCCGAAAATAGGGCTCAAAGTGGGCGAAATCGCCGATTCTTAAATATCGCCGAGGTCGCTAACTTTGTGAGAGCGTAATTCTGTCAGTTCTCCATCAGATTTTGTTCTTTTGGTGTCATTACAATCGGGAAAAGATTCTCTATCATTTCATAAGAAAGATCTTTTTTTTTTGAAGTTTTGCGACACCAGTAGACACCTCAGGATTTGGGGTTGCGACAGTCAAGGGGTTAATTAGTGAATCTTTGTTGACAAGAACCAAGTCAAGCAGATTGTTTCCTCTAGTTGTTTCTGTCACAACCTGTTCTAAAAAGCAATCCTGAACCGTATCAAGAAAGTCACTAGACTCAAGATTTCCTGTCATATTGTTCCAATCAATTTGTCTAAAGTTAAAATCTCCCATTAACACAACATTTTCATATCTAGATGCCTTATGAATTTCGTCCCATAACAGCTTACTGCACTCCCTATCAAAGTTTGGGGGCCTATAAATCACACCCAAAATTAATTTGTATGCGGACATGTATACATGGTATGTACTGCGGGCATGTATACATAGTATTTACTGCCGACATGTATACATAGTATTTACTGAGGACATGTATACATGGTATGTACTGCGGGCATATATACATAGTATGTACTGCGGGCATGTATACGTAGTATTTACTGCTGACATGTATACATTGTATGTACTGCGGGCATGTATACATGGTATGTACTGCGGGCATATATACATAGTATGTACTGCGGGCATGTATACGTAGTATTTACTGCTGACATGTATACATTGTATGTACTGCGGGCATGTATACATGGTATGTACTGCGGGCATGTATACATAGTATGCACTGTGGGCATGTATACATGGTATGTACTGCGGCCATGTATACATAGTATTTACTGTGGACATGTATACATTATATGTACTGCGGACATGTATACATAGTATTTACTGTGGACATGTATACATTGTATGTACTGCGGACATGTATACATAGTATTTACTGCGGACATGTATACATTTTATGTACTGCGGGCATGTATACATAGTATTTACTGTGGACATGTATACATGGATTGTACTGCGGACATGTATACATTGTATGTAATGCGGGTATGTATACATAGTATTTACTGTGGACATGTATACATTGTATGTGCTGCGGACATGTATACATAGTATTTACTACGGACATGTATACATTGTATGCACTGCGGGCATGCATACATGGTATGTACTGCGGACATGTATACATTGTATGTACTGCGGGCATGTATACATAGTATTTACTGTGGACATGTATACATGGTATGTACTACGGACATGTATACATATTATTTACTGCGGGCATGTATACATGGTATGTACTGCGGGTATGTATACATAGTATGTACTGCGGGCATGTATACATAGTATTTACTGCCGACATGTATACATGGTATGTACTGCGGGCATGTACACATAATATGTAATGTGGACATGTATACATAGTATGTACTGTGGACATGTATACATGGTATATACTGTGGATATGTATACAGAGTATTTACTGTTGACATGTATACATAGTATGTACTGTGGACATGTATACATGGTATATACTGTGGATATGTATACAGAGTATTTACTGTTGACATGTATACATAGTATGTACTGTGGACATGTATACATGGTATATACTGTGGATATGTATACAGAGTATTTACTGTTGACATGTATACATAGTATGTACTGTGGACATGTATACATGGTATATACTGTGGATATGTATACAGAGTATTTACTGTTGACATGTATACATAGTATGTACTGTGGACATGTATACATGGTATATACTGTGGATATGTATACAGAGTATTTACTGTTGACATGTATACATAGTATGTACTGTGGACATGTATACATGGTATATACTGTGGATATGTATACAGAGTATTTACTGTTGACATGTATACATAGTATGTACTGTGGACATGTATACATGGTATATACTGTGGATATGTATACAGAGTATTTACTGTTGACATGTATACATAGTATGTACTGTGGACATGTATACATAGTATTTACTGTTGACATGTATACATAGTATGTACTGTTGACATGTATACATAGTATGTACTGTTGACATGTATACAGAGTATTTACTGTTGACATGTATACATAGTATTTACTGTTGACATGTATACATAGTATGTACTGTTGACATGTATACATAGTATGTACTGTTGACATGTATACATAGTATGTACTGTTGACATGTATACAGAGTATTTACTGTTGACATGTATACATAGTATGTACTGTTGACATGTATACATAGTATGTACTGTTGACATGTATACAGAGTATTTACTGTTGACATGTATACATAGTATTTACTGTTGACATGTATACATAGTATTTACTGTTGACATGTATACATAGTATGTACTGTTGACATGTATACATAGTATGTACTGTTGACATGTATACAGAGTATTTACTGTTGACATGTATACATAGTATTTACTGTTGACATGTATACATAGTATTTACTGTTGACATGTATACATAGTATGTACTGTTGACATGTATACAGAGTATTTACTGTTGACATGTATACATAGTATGTACTGCGGACATGTATACATGGTATATACTGTGGATATGTATACAGAGTATTTACTGTTGACATGTATACATAGTATGTACTGTGGACATGTATACATGGTATTACTGTGGATATGTATACAGAGTATTTACTGTTGACATGTATACATAGTATGTACTGTGGACATGTATACATAGTATTACTGTTGACATGTATGAAAGTCTTTACTGTAATGTATACATAGTATGTACTGTGGACATGTATACATAGGGATATATTTGCTATAAACATTCACTGAAAGTCTTCCTTAATCGCTAATTTTAGGTTGAAAATATTCTTATAATGTTGGTAGAATTACCCACAATATTACCCACAATATTACACACAATATTACCCACAATATTACCCACAATATTACACACAATATTACCCACAATATTACCCACAATATTACACACAATATTACCCACAATATTACCCACAATATTACACACACACTATTACCCACAATATTACCCACAATATTACCACAATATTACCCACAATATTACCCACAATATTACACAATATTACCCACAATATTACCCACAATATTACACACAATATTACCCACAATATTACCCACAATATTACCCACAATATTACCCACAATATTACCCACAATATTACCCACAATATTACCCACAATATTACCACAATATTACCCCACAATATTACCCACAATATTACCACAATATTACCCACAATATTACCCACAATATTACCCACAATATTACCACACAATATTACCCACAATATTACCCACAATATTACCCACAATATTACACACAACTATTACCCACAATATTACCCACAATATTACCCACAATATTACACACACTATTACCCACAATATTACCCACAATATTACACACACTATTACCCACAATATTACCCACAATATTACCCACAATATTACACACACTATTACCCACAATATTACCCACAATATTACCCACAATATTACACACACTATTACCCACAATATTACCCACAATATTACCCACAATATTACCCCAAATTACACCACATATTACCCACAATATTACCCACAATATTACCCACAATATTACCCACAAATATTACCCACAATATTACCCACAATATTACCCACAATATTACCCACAATTTACCCACAATATTACCACACTATACCCACAATATTACCCACAATATTACCCACAATATTACCCACAATATTACCCACAATATTACCCACAATATTACCCACAATATTACCCACAATATTACCCACAATATTACCCACAATATTACCACACATATTACCCACAATATTACCCACAATATTACCCACAATATTACCACAATATTACCCACAATGTTACCCACAATATTACCCACATATAAAAAAATATTACCCACAATATTACCCACAATATTACCCACAATATTACCCACAATATTACCCACAATATTACCCACAATATTACCCACAATATTACCCACAATATATAATCCCACAATATTACCCACAATATCCAATATTACCCACAATATTACCCACAATATTACCCACAATTTACCACAATATTACCCACAATATTACCCACAATATTACCCACAATATTACCCACAATATTAACCACAATATTACCCACAATATTACCCACAATATTACCCATAATATTACCCACAATATTCCCAACCCAAATATTACCCACAATATTACCCACAATATTACCCACAATATTACCACCAATATTAACCCACAATATTACCCCACAATAATTACCCACAATATTACCCACAATATTACCCACAATATTACCCACAATATTGCCCATAATATTACCCACAATATTAATACCCACAATATTACCCACAATATTACCACATCCCACAATATTGCCCATAATATTACCCACAATATTACCCACAATATTACCCACAATATTACCCACAATATTACCCACAATATTACCCACAATATTACCCACAATATTACCCACAATATTACCCACAATATTACCCACAATATTACCACATCACAATATTACCCACAATATTACCCATATATTACCCACAATGTTACCCATAATATTACCCACAATATTACCCACAATATTACCCACAATATTACCCACAATATTACCCACAATATTACCCACAATATTACCCACAATATTACCCACAATATTACCCACAATATTACCCACAATATTACCCACAATATTGCCATAATATTACCCACAATATTATCCACAATATTACCCACAATATTACCCACAATATTACCCATAATATTACCCACAATATTACCCACAATATTACCCACAATATTACCCACAATACCAATATTACCCACAATATTACCCACAATATTACCCACAATATTACCCACAATATTGCCCACAATATTACCCACAATATTACCCACAATATTACCCACAATATTACCCACAATATTACCCACAATATTACCCACAATATTACCCACAATATTACCCACAATATTACCCACAATATTACCCACAATATTCCCACAATATTACCCACAATATTACCCACAATATTACCCACAATATTACCACAGATTACCCTATTACCCACAATATTACCCAAATATTACCCACAATATTTCCCACAATATTACCAACAATATTACCGCATATATTACCCACAATGTTACCCACAATATTACCCACAATATTACCCACAATATTCCACAAATATTACCCACAGTATACCCACAATATTACCCACATATTACCACACAATATTGACCTAAAATACCCAAATATAACCACAGATATTACCACAATATTAACCCACAATATTACCCACAATATTACCCACAATATTACCACATTATAGCACAATATTACCCACATATTACCCACAATATTACCCCAATATTGCCACATTAACAATATAACAATTACCCACATATTCATTGGCCCATTTACCAAATATGTTTAGTAAAAGAACACAAGTGCAAAGCAACGCGACATTTTAATTGTGGCAATGTTGTCGTTCTTCAGAGCGAAACGTTGCGCACCGTAAAATGATCATTAGCTCCAGTGTTTCTTCTACCTGAAATATCTTGCTTGTCTTTGTACAGGTAAATGTAGCGTTACTACTGAGACCTCCAGCAGTGGATCACAACTTTGGAACTAAGAAACAAAAGCACAACCAACGAGACAATGATCAAAATAAACGTTCTGAGCCGCTATTGCTGAGCCAGTTTGCTGACCAACTGTTGCTACCGCTGTTACTGAGCGCTGTTTGCTGAGGGCGTGTATACTAGAGCGCTGTATGCTGAGCCGCTGTTAGCTGAGACCGCTACTAGCTGAGCCGAAGTTGCTGGGCCGCTATTGCTGAGTCGATGTTGCTGAGAAGCTGTTACTGAGCTGCTGCTGCTGAGCCGCTATTGCTGAGCCGATGTTGCTGAGCCGCTTTGCTAAGCCGCTGTTCTGACCGATGTTGCTGAGCCGCTGTTGCTGAGCCGCTACTGCTGAGCCAATGTGCTGAGGCCGCTATTGCTGACCATGTTTGCTGAGCCCTGTTCTGCATTTCTGACCGCTGTTGCTGAGCCGCTGTTGCTGAGCCGATGAGCCGTTTGCTGAGCCGCTGTTGCTGAGCCGATGTTGCTGAGCTACTGGCGAGGATCACAGTGGCGAGCCCTGTGATCAGCTCTCCCAACTAAAATCGCTTAAATGTTTTCTTTACTATACATATAAACGTTAAACACAGACAACTCGAAGTGTTAGAGAGAAAGCAGCTTCAGTGAGGGTCCTTCGTTAAATCGTTGGTAATCAATCATACGAGGACAAAGAATGGAGAATTAATTGAAGACATCAGAAGGAAGAGGAATGAGAGATTGAATAAAGACAAAAGAAAGTAAGAGATAATGTGAGATTTGAGTAAAGACAAGACATAAAAAGAGAAGGGAAGATTGAATAAAGACACAGGAGAGGAAGAGAGGTTGAAGAGTTGAGTAAAGACTCGACACTTTAGCTGTGTCGACTATAATAAAATGTTTTGAAACGCTAAAATTAGGGTTAATATAGCACAACACAGCAGTTGTGAACAGCAGGTGTTGAGAAGCTAAGCTGTGTGTGTTGACGTGTGAGAGAAACTGACGCTGCACCAAACATTTTCTCTTAATTCTTTTCCGCAGTTTCTTCTCGAAATTGCTCTAGCGATAAATTCACTTGGCTACACTTGCATTTAAACCCCTGTGTTTGTCTTTATAATTCTTGTCTATTGCACACACCAGCTCAAGGATAACTGTAAGCTGTGACGAGCTTACTACGTTTATAACCTCGAATGTCTTTACTTAACTGAGCATTTAGGGAGACGTGATACCATTCTTATGTTTATGCAGTGTGTAATTACCGATAAGAATTAGCCTTTTAACTGTATTGACTAATATGATTTGGATCTGTTATGTTTTCCTTGATGCTTCAGAGAGTTATAGATTTAACTTAGTTACTCTCTTATTTGCCCACCTGTTGTACTGATAGGAATGTCTTGTATAATTCAAGTCTTGGAACATACAAATTCAACAGCTATTTAGTTGAGTCAGTTGTGTAAAATATTAAGCAAGGATGTCATACAAAATTCCTGGATTGTTCATTATGTAACTGATCCTCGCGAGGACTTGGTGACGTAAGACCAGCTTTCTCCGCACCTGTCCTGCACATTTTGCTCGTGGGAGATCCTGTCCGTTTGTGTCGACGTACATAGGGAATACCGGGAGGTTTAACATCCCCATAGGTGCGGTGTAGTCGAGAGATTGTCCCTGTTAATGCGCAGTTTCTCTGGTTTCGTTCTGAGGGCAGAGTATAATAGACTGTTCTTTACATTTCTCAATTTTTTGGCCACAGTTTACTGTAATAGGTAGCTAGTAGTAGTAAATGTGTTTAGACCCAGCATTCGATATGCTTACACAAGTTTATGTGACTACAACATACATAGCAACATATACATATGTGAGTTTCCTAATATAACACATATAGTAACATGTGTACTTCTCGTGAAGACTGGTATTCCAAACGGGAGGAAAATTAAATTAGTCCTGTAGCTTCCACGGCTACGTATGTGCTCTAATCAGGAGTGTCATATCCAGTGGTACTGGGCACCAGATCTTTGAAGCATTGATGGCCGAGTAGACTATGTCATCTTCGAAATTTTGGAGGGCTAGAATATCGGGGGTTCAATTCTCGGCTAGTCAAAGTATTGTTATTTGCTTAAAACCACTCGTTCGTGGCTGCATCAAGGTTCTGCTGGTCCACTTAAAACATAAAGAAGTGAGGAGAGAAACATACAACAGCTGTCATCACTACAAGTGATTCACTCACCCGATAAACAGAAGACGGGCGAGAGAAATAAAATACATCTTTATGGTAATAAAATAAGTTAGCACAAAATCAAGACATATAACAGCTGCAAGAAATAACAAACACTATAACAGAGCAAAAATTCACTGAGGAATCATATAACTGGCAAATGGTTCAGAGAACCGACAAGTTGATAAATTAGACACATATGCAACACATGGGTATCTTTACTGAGGAAACGTTTCGTCACACAGTGGCTTCAACAGTCCTATACAAAGGAGACCGGTGAAGATCAGAAGACGTTTGAGATAATCAGTCCCTCAGCCTGGAGCTGATGTAATCAGTCCATCAGTCTTGAATAGAATACAGTATATACATGAAGAAGTGGATTATATATTGTCTACAGGTGAGGTGAAGCAGTAATAGGAGATATTACAGTGGACAAATCCACATGTGGAAGTTAGTCGTGACTGTAGGTTAGGCAAGTGAAGAATTCTCTGCATTAAGATCCCAAGATGTTGCTGTGTCTGACAGCACTGTAGATAAATGGTTCAGAGAACCGACAACTTGATGAATTAGACACATGCAATAATAATGACATCAAAGTGTTGCACATGTGTCTAATTTATCAACTTGTCGGTTCTCTGAACCAACATCTTGGGATCTTGGGAATTCTTCACCTGCCTAACCTATAGTCATGACCTACTTCCACATATGGATTTGTTCATTGTGATATCGCCTATGACTGCTTCACCTCACCTGTCTACAGTATATATAAAACTTCGCGCATATGCTGTATTCTTTCAAGATTGATGGACTGATTACATCAACTTAAGGCTGAGGGATTGATTACCTCAAACTCCTTCTGATCTACACCATTCTCCTTTGTATAGGACTGATGAAGCCACTGCATGGCCAAGTGTTGCACATGTGTCTAATTTATCAATCATATAACTGTCAGAAAGCCGAGTAGTCATGTGTAGTTTGAAGAAAGGCTATTAGGTGTCGCTGACGTCAGTATACCTCTGAAACAAGCCAGTCAACATTCAACTGCCCAACCCACACCACTCACATATGCACACAAAAATTGCATATGTACAGGTGAGCTTTTCTCCCCTCGCATTTTTTATTTTAGTAAATTTGAAATTCTATTCCATTAGCAACCCTTTCATTTTGTGAATGTAGACGATCAACATTTATTTGACTTTACACGATTGAAACTTACATTTTCTTGGTCACCAAGAGAGTTTTTTTTTTCTGAATCAGTAACGGAAAACTTTCCATGCCAGTTTCTTGCCTACCTCATACAGCAATTGTGGTACCTGACTGCTCGGTTATACTTGTGTCCTTCTATCACTCCAGCTGTGGATCTGTCAGCACCAACACTGCCTCTACACTCATGTCCCTGAGTCCTGTATCTTGGAACGTCTTTCCAGTAGTTGACAGTAGTGTGTACATGATATGGAAAACACCCAACCCCTGGATGGTTCTTTAGCTTCTTAGGCTTCAATGCTACTTAGTATGGTTAACATAGAATGCTTCGTTAAGTACACATACAATCAGCCAAGAGACTTCAAGATAGTGACTGATTCAGCACTTCATGAACGATAGACAACAGAGTTACAGAAGCACTGTTTGCAGATAGCCTATACTGTCCTAAATCACTGTGACGTTATTACGAATTTGGACTTCGAATCCAGTCAAGCAGCTAATGGCAATGGCATCTGAGTCAGACGTACGGAGGAATCCTATAAAATATTAATCAGTGGTTGACGAACATTGACACCCAGCATCAGTCTAGATGTGAAATCAGAGGAACCGCAGGTGAACTGATCAACAGCTCTCCTCTGATAAACGTAGATAGTTCGCTGCATAACTGTTTTTCCTGCAGCCTCATATTTTACCTCAATAGCATCATTGACTTTTTTTCCAGCAGCTGCACTGCTGGCTGTGGCAGCAGCTGCATCCTTAAGTACAGATGGAAGACTTGTGTTAGTGGCCTTCAGCGGTTACCGTTCAACTGGTGAGAGCTGCGAGAATCTTCTTGTTCGTTTTCCTGACTGTATTTTTTTTTTTAGGTGTTCTTACAAAAAACTTAGACAAAGTATGAAAGAGCCCTTCCTATGTTTAGGCCTCATTATTACTTGTTTGCTTTCTCACTGAAGATGGTTCTTGTCTCACTTCCTTAATACTTCTGATGCGACTTCGTCTGTGAGATTTAATTTGGCAATAATGTTATCAAGCAACTTTCCATGCAAGAATGCTTCGTCTTCTGTGGTAAGTCACCAGTGATATCTCACTCATAGCCAAATCCTTTGCTACATCTAAGACGGCAGCATAATATCAAATTTCAGGAACCCTCAGGGAAATTTTGCAGGAATTCATGCTTTTTGTTTATGTCAGGTACGAGTATTAATCTAAGGTTGGACAATGACTTGGACGATCAATGCATACCCTCTTCCACTCTACCCCAGTGTCCTGCCTCAGGGACGGAGTTTATCTTCACTTAGATGGTTATGCCACAAACCTTCGAATACATATTTTAAACAGAAGAGAAGAGAAGCTTCCTATATAGATGAAGGCGAAGATTCCTTGAGCTGTGAAAGGGGCCAGAATATCTGAAATATGGAAGGAGGCACTGGCCAGAGAAACGAAAAATATCGAAAGTAAACTTAGGGAATGATACAGGAGCCAAGAAATGCAGAAAGAACTTAATGCCGTAAATGAAACTAAAAAAAAATATATTTCTTTTTTTTTATGCCAAATCCACGGTGAAAACCACATCCAGTATCTGGTCGTTGCTTAAACGAGATGGGACTTACACAGATGACAGCAAAGAAATGAATAAGATGCTGAAGTCCCAGTATGACTCAGCGATTAGTAAGCCGTTAATCAGACTAAGGGTTGACAATCTAAGGGAATATTTTATGACGAGACTCAAAATTTGGTCAATTCAAGGACTTTGGAAAAGCAATATATGACATGCCCATGCACTCTGCCCTCAGGCCCAGACTCGTAGAACTCCGTGTTCGTTAAGAGCTGCAAGAAGCCCCTTTCATGGGCATTAACTATTCTATGGAGAAGGAGTCACGGGAGTCATCCCACACTCACTAAAGCAACAAATATAGCCCCATGTAGATAAATGATACAGAGAATCGACAAGTTGATGAATTAGACACAGGGAATTCTTCACTTGCCTAACCTATAGGCACGACCTACTTCCATATGTGGATATGTCCGCTGTGATATCGCCTACGACTGCTTCACCTCACCTCACCTGTGTACGGTATATAAGCCACTTCGCGCATATGCTGTATTCTTTTCAACACTGATGGACTGATTACATCGACTCCAGGATGAGGGACTGATTACCTCAAACTCCTTCTGATCTTCACCATTCTTTTTTTAGGACTGATGAAGCTACTGCGTGGCGAAAGATTCCCAAGTGTTGCACATGTGTTTAATTCATCAAGTATAGTCCCACTCCACAAGGGTGGCAGTAAAGCTATTGAAAAGAATTACAGGCAGATTGCACTAACGTCCCACATCATAAAAATCTTTGAAACGATTCTAAGAAGCAAGATCGTTAACCATTTGGATACCCATCAGTTGCACAACCTAGGGCAGTATGGGTTTACAGTATGTCACTCCTGCCTCTCACAGCTACTGGATCACTATGACACGGAGAGCAATCAAAATGCAGATAAAGGATACACAGACTTTGCTAAGGCCTTCGACAAGTGCGATCTTGGTGTAATAGCACACAAAATGCGTGAAAAAGGAATAACAGGAAAAGCTAGTAGATGGTTCTATAACTTCCTAACAAATAGAACACAAAGAGTAATAAGTATTAAAAAGAGTTAAGTACGGTACTCGCCCCCATCCTTTCCCTCATCCTCATATCTGACATAGACAGAGGTGTAAGCCACAGCACTGTGTCCTCCTTTGCTGACGATGTCAGAATTTGCACGACACTGTCATCCATTGTGTACACTGTAAATCTCCAAGCGAACATTAACCAAGTCTTTAAATGGGCGTCAGAAAACAATGTGAAGTTCGCTTAAGGCAAATTTAAATTACTCTGCTTTGGAAAATTCGAGGAAATAAACACCGTATCGGAGTATAAAACAAATTAAAATCACTTTATGAAGCGAAAAACTAATGTGAAGGACCTGGCAGTGGTAATGTCAGAGAATCTCACTTTCAAAGATCACAACAATGTATCAATCACATCTACAAGGAAAATGATAGGATGGATAATGAGAACATTCAAAACTAGGGATGCCAAGCCGGTGATGATTCTCTTCAAATCGCTTGTTGTCTCTAGGCTGGAATATTGCTGTACACTAACGGCTCCTTTCAATGCATACGAAAATGCAGACTTGCGAATATACAGAGAACCTTTACTGCACGTATAAGTACCGTGAAGCACCTAAATTATTTGGAGCGGTTGAAGGCCCTCGACCTGTACTCCCTGGAACGCAGGCGAGAAAGATACATAATATACACTTGCAAAATCCTAGAGGGACTAGTCCCAAATTTACTCAATGAAATCACTCTTTACGAAAGCAAAAGAATCGGCAGGTGGTGCAACATCCCTCCAGTGAAAAGCAGGAGCTCCATGAGTACGCTGAAAGACAACACAGTAAATGTCAGGGGCCCAAGACTGTTCAATCGCCTCCCAGCATACATAAGGGGGATTACCAATAGACCCCTGGCTGTTTTCAAAAGGGAACTGGACAGACACCTAAAGTCAGTACCTGACCAACCCGGCTATGGTTCGTACGTCGGTCTGCGTGTGGCCAGCAGTAACAGCCTGGTTGATGAGACCCTGATCTACCACGAGGCCTGGTCATGGACCGCGGAGGCGTTGACCCTCGGAATGCCCTTCAGGTACAATTATTGTATTTAAAACATATGAACAGTAAAGTCTTACTATAAATTAGTTATGTATTGCAAGCGTTCCTGATGTCGTCCCTCATCAATACTGACAATATAAAATTGTTGCTGTCTTGCCTCAGAATGACAAATTATTATTACTGTGTGGAATTTATAATCTGTTTTCACTCAATACACCGCAAAAAAAAAAAAATAACGTTACCTTAAAAGCAAAACCAAAATGTTCTTACTGTATCATCGTCCGCATAACCATTCAGATAATCATTTTTCAATCGATACAAAGAAACCACAGACTGTCATCAGATCCAAATAGTGACAGAGTACATAAGTTTAATAGTATATGAGGAGGCTAGGCTGCTCTTCTGCGTATGGACGCTCCAGACAAACTGGTAGCTGAGAGACATCCACATTTGCTCTGGCTCATTTTCTACTTAACATACACCACAATAGCTATTCATTATTTCTGAAGAGAAATTAGGTGTTCTGAATCTTTTTCCTTGTTCCTCTCCTGCATATCATATCCTGTCTTCAAGAAATAACTTGATAAGATCCTCATGTCACCATGGCGGGAGAGAGCCAGTAATTTATTACAGGGCTCTAGCTTATGTGAGCACACCTTTTCTGAGTGCTTTCAGACTTTTACATGTTATTGTATGTTAAGCAGAGAAAAAGTCGGATTGGCTTCGTGCTTTCAGCACAGGTTCATTCTGCTTAGAAGAAATTTTGATTTTTGATTGGAGTGTGTATACCTGAAGTATACCTGGAGGGTGTTCCGGGGGTCAACCCCCCCGCGGTCTGGTTCATTACCAGACCTTGCGGTGGATCAGGGTTTGATCAACCAGGTTGTTACGCTGGCCCCATGCAAACCGACGTACAAACCACAGCCCGGTGGGCAGTTACTGACTATAGGTGCCTGTTCAGCTCCCTCTTGGAGACAGCCAGGGGTCTATTGGTAATCCCCCTTATGTATGCTGTGAGGCAGTTGAACCATCTTGGACCCCTGATACTTATTGTGTTGTCTCTTAGTTTTCTCATGGTGTCCCTGCTTTTCATTGGGGAGTGAATGTTGCATTGCCTGTCGTGTCTTTTGCATTCGTAGGGAGTGATTTCCACGTGCAAATTTGGGACTAGTCCATCAAAAATTTTCCAAGTGTATATTATCATGTATCTTTCTCTCCTGAATTACAAGGAGTACAGGTCAAGGGGCTTAAACCATTCCCAGTAATTTATTAAGGTGTTTTATTGTACTTATACATGCAGTGAAAGTTCTCTGTATATTATCCAGGTCTGCAGTTTCGTCTGCCTTTGAAATGGGCAGTTGGTGTACAATACTGCCGCCTAGAGAGAACAAGCAGAATCATATTGGCTTGGCATCCTTAATTTTGAAGGTTCTCATTATACATCCTACATTTTCCTAGCAAGTGTGGTAGAAACATTGTTGTAATCTTTGACAATAAGATTATCTGACATTATCACTACCAGATCCCTCACATTAGTTTTTTCGCTCTATTACGTCGTTGGAATTTGTTTTATACTTTGATACAGTTTTTTCCCTCGAGTTTTGCATAGCAGAGTAATTGAAATTTGTCTTAAGTGAACTTCATCTGGTTTTCTAAGACCCATGTAAAGACTTGGTTAATGTCCGCTTGGAGATTTGAAATGTCCTCAACAGATGACACTATCATGCAAATTCTGGTATCGTCAGCAAAGGCGGAGACAGTGCTGTGGCTTACATCTTTATCTATGTCAGATATGAGAATGAGGAAAAGGATAGGAACAAGTACTGTACCTCGTGGAACAGATCTTTTCACTGTAGTCAACTCTGGCTTTACTCTGTTTACTACTACT
>NC_069407.1:45069544-45099544 GCF_026875155.1 Cherax quadricarinatus | reverse complement strand
TGGTACAGGGAGTGGGGTTTGAGTTCAGGGAGCTGGGGTTATTGAGGTACAGGGAGCTGGAGTTGACGTACAGGAGCTGGGGTTTGAGGTACAGGGAGCTGGGAATTGAGGTACAGGGAAGGCTGGGGGTGAGGTTACAGGGAGCTGGGAGTGAGTAAAGGGAGTGGGGTTGAGGTTACAGGAGCTGTCGGGGTTGAGGTAAGGGAGCTGGGGGTTAAGGTTACAGGGAGCTGGAGTTGAGGTACAGGGAGGCTAGGGGATTGAGGTACAGGGGAGCTGGGAGTTGAGGTACAGGGAAGCTGGGAGTGAGGTACAGGAGCTGGGAGTTGAGGTTACAGGGAAGCTGGGAGTTGGAGGGTACAGGGAGTGGGGGTTGAGGTACAGGGAGCTGGGAGTTGAGGTAAGGAGCTGGGAGTTGAGGTACAGGGAGCTGGAGTTGAGGTACAGGGGAGCTGGGAGTTGGAGGTCAGTCGGAGCTGGGGTGATGGTACAGGGAAGATGGGAGTTGAGTACAGGGAGTGGGAGTTGACGGTACAGGGAGCTGGGAGTTGACGGTACAGGGAGTGGGGGTTGAGGTACAGGGAGCTGGGGGTTGAGTACAGGGAGCTGGGATGTTGACGTACCAGGGAGCTGGGGTTGAGGTTCAGGGAGCTGGGGTTGGGGTACAGGGAGGCTGGGGGTTGAGGTACAGGGAGCTGGGGAGTTGGGTCAGGGAGTGGGGGTTGAGGTACAGGGAGCTGGGGGTTGAGGGGGTACAGGGAGCTGGGGGTTAAGGTACTGGGAGCTGGGAGTGAGGGTACAGAGAGCTAGGGGTTGAGGACAGGGAGTGGGAGTTGAGGTACAGGGAGCTGGAAGTTGAGGTAAGGGAGCTGGGAGTTGACGGTACAGGGAGCTGGTGTTGAGGTACAGGGAGCTGGGGAGTTGAGGTACAGGGAGCTGGGGGTTGAGGTACAGGGAGCTGGGGTTGAGGTACAGGGTGCTGGGGGTTGTGGTACCAGGGAGCTGGGAGTGAGGTACAGGAGTGGGTGGGTTGAGGTACAGGGTGCTGGAGTTGAGGTACAGGGAGTTGGAGTTGAGGTACAGGGAGCTGGGGGTTGAGGTACAGGGATTGGGAGTTGATCCCCCCCCCCCCGGGTACAGGGAGCTGGGAGTTGGAGGTACAGGGAGCTGGAGTTGAGTTACAGGGAGTGGGGGAGTTGAGGTACAGGAGCTGGGGGTGAGGTACAGGGAGTGGGAGTTGAGTACAGGAGTGGGAGTTGAGGTACAGGAGTGGGAGGTTGAAGGTACAGGGGAGCAGGAGGAGTTGAGGTTACAGGGAAGCTGGGAGTTGAGGTACAGGGAGCTGGGAGTTGAGGTAAAGGGGAGTGGGGGTTGAGGTACGGGAGCTGCGGGTTGAGGTACAGGGAGCTGGAGTTGAGGTACAGGGTGGCTGGGGGTTGAGGTACAGGGAGCTGGGGTTGAGGTACACTGAGCTGGGAGTGAGGTACAGGGAGCTGGGAGTTGAGGTACAGGGAGCTGGGAGTTGAGGTACAGGGAGCTGGGAGTTGAGGTACAGGGAGCTGGGAGTTGAGGTACAGGGAGCTGGGAGTTGAGGTACAGGGAGCTGGGGGTTTCATGCTGCTGAAGCAGAGTGACGCTGGAAAAGAACTAGCACATCAATTGCCTGTAATGAAATGTGTCAAATAACACCTGCTTATAGAAAAATTAACGACATATATATATAAAAACTAAGTAAGTGTAGACCAGTGGTGGGCAAACTGCGGCCCGCCGAAGGTTGTCACGTGACCCGCCAAGATCAAGTCATATACTCACGTATATGCAGCTGAATGAGCAAAACTTTGTTCATTTTCCTCTCTGTTGAAAACACGAGCTGTTACACTAGCATTATGTAGACTATAAATATATATGGCAATACAGTTTGTGTGGAGAAAGACAGAGGCCACACAAGCAACCATGTCATGACACATAAGAACATAAGAACATAGAACGAAGGAAACACTGCAGAAGGCCTTACTGGCCATGCGAGGCAGAGTCCAAAGTCTCCTACCGGCTTAAGCCAATGCACACCCAACCTATTCAGGTCAGGTCACATTGACTTAAGGGAGGAAAAACCGGCAACCGACCTGGCATAGCACAAGCTATCAGGTCTAACTCACACCCTCCCACATCCCACTCATGTATTTATCCAAAAAATACCAATTTTTAAAGCTTACACAACGTTCTGGCCTCTATAACGGTACTTGGGTGTTTGTTCCACTCATTCCACAACTCTATTACCAAACCAGTACTTTCTATATCCTTCCTGAATCTGGTATTTTTCCAACTTAAAACCATTGCTGCGAGTCCTGTCTAGCTAGATATTTTCAGCACACTATTTACATCCCCTTTATTTATTCCTGTCTTCACTTATACACCTCATTCATATCCCTAATTCTACGTCTTTCTAGAGAGTGCAGAGTCAGGGGGCCCTTTAGTCTATCCTCATAGGGAAGGTTTCGGATACTGGATCAACTTAGTGTCCTCCTTTGTACATTTTCCAAGAGAATTTATATCCCATTCTGTATCGGTGACCAAAACTGTGCAGCACTTAATCAAATGAGGCCTAACCAAGGATGTATAGAGTTGAAGAACAACCTTGAGGACTCCTATTATTTATGTCTTCTTGATATGAAGCCAAGGGTTCTATTAGCTTTATTGCGAACACTTATGACGGTTGTCTTGGTTTCAGATTACTGCCTAAACCAGAATCCTAAATCTTTTCGCAATCCGTACTATTAAGATCTTCCTTATTTAGTTTATATTGTGGCCATGGTTATTGTCCTGTCCAAACATTTATAACTTTGCATTTGTCTATATTAAACTGCATCTGCCACTTCTCCGCCACTGCATCAGGTCTTATTCAAAATCTTCCTGGAGTGCTCGAATGTCCTCGTCAGAATGAATTCGACGGCCTATTTTGGTGTCATCGGCAAACTTGCCTGATTGTCGCTCTTTATGCCCTCATTATGTCGTTGATGTAGATTGTGAACTAGCAGGGGGCCCACCACTGACCCCTGTGGAACACCGCTCGAGACACTTCCCCACTTTCTGGGAATTTTTTTCTCCCCATTTATGGCTAACTCTCTGCTGGCTATTTGTCAACCATGCCTCTATCCAGGAAAAAAATTTCTCCTCTATTCCATGTGCTTTAATTTCCTCTATAGTCTCTGATGTGGACCCTGTCAAAAGCCTTACTGAAGTCCTATACACAATATCATATTCATTACCTGATCTACCTCTCAAATACTTAGTGAAAAAAGTTAATAAATCGTATGGCAGGGAACGCCCCTTGTAAAAACCATGCTGAGATTCGTGGATTAATTTATGCTTTTCAAGGTGGCTACGAACTGCCTCGGCAATTATTGGATCCTTAATTTTCCAACTATGGAGGTTAGGCTTTTTGGTCTATAGGTTCGAAGCTAAGGACCTGTCACCTGTTTGAAAAATAGGATACATTTGCCATTTTCCACTTATTGGCACATGCCAGTTTGTAGTGAGGCGATATTTGAAGATTAGCCAAAGGTGTGCTAAGCTTTCTCTTGACATTCCTTTAGAAACCTCCTTGATACAGTTCATCAGGGCTGGATTTGTTAGTTTTAATTATCTATTTGCCTAAGGACCATGTCACTTGTGACCCTAATAGTGCTCTGTTTATTATCGTCCTGTTCTACATAATTTATCATTATGGAGTAATCGCTGTATCCTCCTGTGTAAAAACGAGAGGTAAGTATGTGTTAAAAATTCTACACATTTCTTATCACTGTCAGTAGCTGACCGAGGAACTTTTGAGTGGGCTATCTTGTCCTGATCTTACTTCTGTATACCTGAAAAAGAATCCTTTTGGGTTAGTCTTCGATTCTTTTGCAACTTTAACCTCATAATCTCTTTTTTGCTTTTCTAATTCCCTTATTTTTTCTCTCTGTAACTGAATATATCGATTTCTCCAATTGCCCGCACATACTTTTGATTGTGCCTATATATGCCTCTCTTTTGACCAATCTGATATTTTATCTATTGTTCATCCATTTAGCGATATTTTTGTTTGATCGATTTCCTTTTGCGAACATAATTTGACTGAGCGCTAGAACTATGCCCTGGAATAGCATCATTATCCGGCATCCATCAACCACCTACCTGACCCTTGTCAGGTCATTTTCAGTTCAGACCCACCTAAGTAATTTTTCAGTCCTATGAAATCAGCAAGACGAAAGTCCAGGTGACGGAGACTTGATTGCCTTATTAGGGTGAATTCCAATGATATATTAAAACTGAGTGATTTGTGATTCACTTTCCCCAAGCTCATCATTAACCTCAAGATTATTAATTTGTGTTTCCCTGCTGGCATGAAGAACATGTCAAGGAGGTTTATTTCCCCTAGTTGGCTCTGTCACAAACTGTTTGAAAAAAAACAATCTGGATTTCGTATCAAGAAAGTCACCTGACTCTAAATTTCTGTCAAAATTGCTCAGTCAATTTCTGTCTATAGTTGAATTCTCCCATTAGCACAACATTTTCGTATGTAGATGCTTACGAATTCGTCCCATAGACGTTTACTGCATCCCTATCAAGATTTGGGGCCTGTAAATCACACCAAATTAGTTTTTCTCGGCCCTCGAGAAGCTGTAACCAAACAGATTCAGTGGCTGACGCTTCTAATTTATATCTTGTCTAACACAACATTTAATTGTCCTTGAATACATCGCTACTCCACCACTTTCCTGTTGACCCTGTCAGTGTGGAATAATTATAGCATTGTATGTGACATTTCAGAGGGCATTCTCTATCTTTCAGATTGAGAGGACTCTGTTTATAGCAATAAATATCTATGTTTCTGCACTTGCAATTATCTTAGCTCATCTATCTTATTTCTTACACTCCTGCTATTGTATAGTAAAACCTTAAGGGGCTAGTCCCTTGCTGCCCTCTGCTGTTCCCCCTTTGTTGCTGACCTGATCTCCATTGTCTTTATCTATAATTTCATGCTGAATTGCCTTTTATACATTTACTGTTTCCAGACCAAGTGTTGCACCCTGCTTGTTTCCCACACACAACCCATACCTTTTTCTATCTTTCCATCAGTTCTAAAATCATAGGCATTTTCACCATGGCCTTCTCAATCGAGTCTGCAAGGCTACCACCCAGCCAGGAGATGTACCCATCCCTTGCATACATATCATGTTTGCCATAAAAATTGTTCCAGTTGTCAATGAATGGGATTGCAAGTTCCTTGCAGTATCTGGTCTAGCCAAGCAATTTACACCAATTGCCTAGACAACATTCATTTCCCATCCCCTTCAGGCTGATGCTAATTATGATTGGGATCCCTCCCCTTAGACTTAATGAAATCTATTGCTGACCTGCCATGTACTTATCTAGCAGCTCTTCTCTCCTACCTTCCCAACATCATTTCCCAAGCACTCGGAGGACAGCATAACGGGCTTGCTCCCATTACCTGACATGATATTATCCAGGCCTTGTTGACAATGTCCCAAACACCAGCTCCAGGACAAGCACCTCTATCTCCATCTTCTTTTCTATTACAAAAAGCACGGTCAATGTAATCTTACCTGTGGAGTCACCAACACAAGAATGCGCTTACCTCATTAGAAGGGGCAGTACGTACCTACCTTCACTGGAGCCACTGAAAGTACATTCATCCTGAAGAACAGAGAAGCGATATTTTCCTACCTTCAGATCTTCACTCTTAACTTTCCTTTTCTGATGCGCTTCCATTACTGTGAACTTACTCGCCACTTCTAGTAGCAGGTGCTGGGCTGCACCTCACTGCTGGTAGCCGTTGCTTGCCTCCCAACTACAGCTCCTCACAGCGAGAGACAGATGCACATTCGCTGCTGAAGCCTCATTCCCACAACTCCAGCCACCTCACACTCTCTCCAGGACCCATTGAGGTGGACTTCAGCCTCCTAATTCCTCCTGGAGAAGCAAGACCTCTCCTTCAATCTCAACCTCAGTTTTTAAAACACTGCAGAAGCAAGCCCGGAAAATGGCAAATCACTTCAGTATTTAATAAGATATCCGAAATATGGAGGAGTTAACCGTCACTATCTACACTGTACACGACCTTCGTGAATAAACTTATTTGAGAGATACCAAGTAACATACAATATAGGTGCATTATTATTTATTATTATTTATTTATTTTTATTATTATTTTTATTATTATTGTATTATAATTACCTGGTGAGCATTAACCCTTAAGGATTATAAAACGCCTTTGGAATGAGGTTCAATCTGAGTTGTTTCACAGATATGATTGTTGTTTAAAACACGAGTACACTCTGTGAGCAGCATTATCTACAGTGCATGACTGATCTAACCGCCAGGTCATCTGAAAATACAGAGCTCACACGTGCCAAGTGTTTGCGTCATGCACCACCACACCACTAGGGGTGGCGTCCTGCCACCTCCATTCCCCACCACCACCCATAGGGGTGGCGTCAGCGCCTCCATGTACCACACCACCCACTGAAGTGGCGGTCCAGCGACCTCATGCCCCACCACCACCCAATAGAGGTGGCGTCCAGCGACCTCCATGCCCTTCACCACCACTAGAGGTGGCGTCGTGGCATCGATGCCAACAAGCGCTCAGAATTGTAACGGAACTTAAAAGGTGTATGGTAGACTGCGGTGCATTCCTTTATGTGTGTGACGACTCTGACTGTGTTTGGTAAGGGAAAGAAGGATGGGAAGGGACAGTGTGTGGGAGGGGGGAGGAGTAGGGGAGACGGTGAATGTGGGGTATTGAAAAAGTGTTTGAGGAAGGGGAAGGAATGGGCTAGAGCGAATGGACCTTCGTAATTAGATTAAGTATTGTTCACATAATATTTTAAAACATAAGAAACGCGGAACACTACAGAAGACCTACTGGGGCAGATTACTTCATCATTTTTTTATATACTTCTTCACATTATGTTCTTGAATTGATAAAGCTACTGGTTGGCACATGTGTCTAATTCTTTAATATAAGATTGTCACCTCAGTCCACATCTTCAGTTGCTGTAGATTATTCTTCTTCAGATCGATCGACAGAGTACTCGAGTGATAATCTCGAGGTTGCCCGATCATGCAGTTTGTTTAAGTTGATGCACATTCTTTTTTTTGTGTGTGTGGAACCTGAGTGTGAGAATAACTTGACGGTCTCTACCCAGGAGGGTGTGACAGAGAAGAGTGGCTAAAGTAGAGCTGTGTCTTTAGGACCCTTGTCTTCTATGGAGGCCTTCACTAAGCCCTTTCATGTATTACCAACTAGTTGCATTTCAGTCGCTGCGCAATCCGCGAAAGGTGTCCCCGTATTGCGTAACCCGTTCCCTGTGCCTCAGTGTACGCAACTGGAATAGTGCAGAGTGCGGCACAAGTTTGCAATGCAGCTGAATATTAGCGTCGAAGATTTGAAGTGAATCTGAAGAGGCGTTCACAAGTCATCATATGATATATAATATCTAGATTTCTTCAATAAAAAAGGGTAAATTGTGATATACACAGCTCACATCTAATTAAAAATTTTCAAAAAGACCAATATCCTAAAGCAAACTAGCACATTAAGATTGAAGTCTCTCCGAAATTGCATTATCATGTTATCAGTGAGGACGGGTTGAAGGTAGTCGGATACGACACTCAAAAATTATCCCATGAAAAACGATATTTAATTTATCCAAATTTCTTCCACATGAAAAAGTAAATTGTAAACTACCCAGGTCAAACTTAATCCAACTTTTTCTCTAACACTAATCAGCATTTAAGAAAGAAAATAATTTGTATTTAAGCTTCAGGTACATTTTATTTTTTTTACAGTGATATCCAAGGGACACGAGTGTTAGACAAAAGTTCAGTAAGTAGATTTAACGCAGAATAACCCAATAAAAGTCGAACAATGTGACTTAATTCTAATCAGAAGCGACATTCACAGTTATTTCACATAACCAATATCATTAATAAAATTGGCACATCAAAACTTACAGAACCTAAAACCAAGACGAAGCTTCCAGTGAGGAACACACACGAGCACTGAGAGATTAAAGCTGACCGGAAGATGCATTTTCCAGTTATTACACAAAATACAATATTATTAAGGTATATAGATAGACTGGTTATAAATGACCATAATTTTTAAAGGGGTGGACCGGTAAGCCAGCGGAAGGCCTCGGTCAGATGACCAAAAGCTCCAAAGGCGGGTCATCATCTGACTAAGACCCGCGTCAGGAAACATTTGTCCTGTTTCCTGACGAACCTTACCTAACCTAACCTAACAAAATACAACCAAACTTGCACATACACGAATCAGTCATTCGCGATCGATGCCGTTCACAATTGTGTTACTTTAATAATAGAAGAGTTCAGAAGCGGTAGACCGGGAGACATTCACATTCACTCTAGGGAAGGGGATGATTAGCCTGTTCCTCTGACCAGGAGACCCTTTATTACCATTAGGTAAAAATAAGGCAAAATGGTACCTGCACATTCCATTAACAACACTAGCCATCTAATGGGTGGGAGGGACGCTCCAGTGTTGAAATGAAGTCAGTCAAGGGGGAAAAACCTTTTTGCAATACCTGTTGCAATGAAACAAAAATCTGGGAATGACCTGTGTAAGAGTGTTCATGGGACGCCCACGTGGGCAAACAGTCCCACAAATCTTGCCCAACATTCAGTACACCAACACCGGCAATTTGAAGCTGATCCAGTAAGGCGTTCTCGAGGAATTAACAAAATTTCGGGAAAAAGAGGAATTCAGTTTTGCTAAGAATGTTCCAAAAAATGGAATGTCTATCCTCGTTCAACTTAAAAACACCAGAAAAACGAGATTTTTCTTCTTTCTCTCTCTCTCTCTCTCTCTCTCTCTCTCTCTCTCTCTCTCTCTCCTCCTCTCTCTCTCTTCTCTCCTCTCTCCTCTCTCTCCTCTCTCTATCTCTCTCTCTCTCTCTCTCTCTCTCTCTAATTCATATTTTATTTAAAATTATCTAGAATTCTGTAAGAAAAAAATATTTTCTTATATTTAATGTGAAAAATCTCAGTTTGCTAAAATTGCTTAAAAAATTGGCAAAAAGGTGCCGTACAGCCCTCAGTCAACATAGATACCATCAGTCCCAACACAGATAAACCCTCAAATCAACACCAGATACCATCAGCCCAACACAGATACCATCAGTCAACACAGATACCATCAGTCAACACAGATACCATCAGTCAACACAGATACCATCAGTCAACACAGATACCATCAGTCAACACAGATACCATCAGTCAACACAGATACCACAGTCAACCCTAGATACCCTCAGTCAACATAGAATACAATCAGTCCAACACAGATACCATCGGCAACATGAACCATCAGCTACATAGATTACAATCAGTCAAACACGATAACATCGGTCAACATAGATACCATCAGTCAACATAGATACAATCAGTCAACACAGATACCATCAGTCAACATAGATACAATCAGTCAACACAGATACCATCAGTCAACATAGATACAATCAGTCAACATAGATACAATCAGTCAACACAGATACCATCAGTCAACATAGATACAATCAGTCAACAAGATACAATCAGTCAACACAGATACCATCAGTCCCAAAATAGAACCATCAAGTCACTAGATACAATCAGCAACCACCAGATACCATCAGTCAACACAGATACCTCAGTCAACTAGATACCAATCAGTCAACATAGATACAATCAGTCAACACAGACACCATCAGTCAACATAGATACAATCAGTCAACACAGATACCATCAGTCAACATAGATACCATCAGTCAACACAGATACCATCAGTCAACATAGACACAATCAGTCAACACAGATACCACCAGTCAACAAGATACCATCATCCAACATAAATACCATCCAGTCCCAACATAGATACAATCAGTCAACACCCGACACCATTTAGTCCAACATAGATACAATCAGTCAACCACCAGATACCAACAGTCCCAAAATAGATACCATCAGTCAACACAGAACCATCAGTCAACATAGACCAATCATCAACACAGATAACCCTCAGTCACCATAGACACAATCAGTCAACACAGATACCATCAGTCAACATAGATACCATCAGTCAACATAGATACCATCAGTCAACATAGATACCATCAGTCAACATAGATACCATCAGTCAACATAGATACCATCAGTCAACATAGATACCATCAGTCAACATAGATACCATCAGTCAACATAGATACCATCAGTCAACATAGATACCATGAGTAAAACATAGATACCTTCAATAAACATAGATTCCATCAGTAACATAAATACCATCAATCAAAAATAAACCCTCAATTTAACATAAAATTCCATCAATTTAACACAGTACCCTCGAAACAACAAAATACCCAAAAATCAACATAGAAACCCTCAATCAACATAGAATTTAGGAATCAACATAGATACCATCAAGGGAAAATAGATACCTGAATCTACAAGATGCCATCAAATTTAACATAGATACCTTAAACAAAACAAATACCATTAAAACAACATAGATACTATCAAAACAAAAACAGATGCCATCAATCAACCTCGTTAAAAATCAATCAAAACCCGATACTATCAATCAACAAAAATTTTCCACAAAAAACATAGA
Source organism: Cherax quadricarinatus (assembly GCF_026875155.1). Lineage (NCBI taxonomy): Eukaryota > Metazoa > Arthropoda > Malacostraca > Decapoda > Parastacidae > Cherax > Cherax quadricarinatus. The sequence goes on along the minus strand of NC_069407.1, from coordinate 45,088,872 downwards.
TGCCTCAAATCAACATAGATTTCCCCAAATTTAAAATAAAATACTATCAATAGTATTTTTTAACCCTCAACCCCAGAGAAAAGCCATCAATCAAACCCAGATAACACAATTAACACAGATCATCAATCAAAAATAAATTTCCATCAATCAACACAGATGCCAAACAATCAACATAGATATCATTTAATCAAAAATAGATAACATCAAATCAACATTGATTTCCCTTTAATCAACCTATTACCATCAAACAACTTTGTAAAAAAAAAAAGAAAATTTGATGCCAAACAAATCCAATTTAAAAATCTTCAGTCAACATAGATTTTTTCAATCCCAAAATAGATATTTTTTCAATCAAATACTATCCTTTAATTTAACATAGATACTTTAAAACAACATAGACATCTTTAAGAACTAGATAAACATCAATCAACATTGATACCCTCAATTTAACTAGATATCATCAATCAATTTTTATACCCTCATCAACATAGGAAACCCTCAATAAAAAATAGATTCATTAAACCCATATTATCCTCAATTTAAAAAGTAAACATAAAACAACATAGAAATCCCAAACAAAAAAAATTAAGATCAATTTAAAATTTAAAATTCATTAATCAACAAAGAATTTTTAAAATCAAACAACCAAAATACTGTCAATCAACACAGATCCGTCAATTTAACCTCGATTCCCTCAATCAACACGGTTGCATCAAAACAACAAATACCACAAACAACATAGTACCTTCAATGAACATAGAACCGTGACTCAACAAGATGACATCAATTAAAATAAAATACTATCAATCCAAATAATGATATGTCAGTCAACACAGTCCATCAATCAACCTAGATACCCATCAATCAACACAGATGCTATCAATCAACATCAATGCCCCTCAATCAAAACAATTACCTCCCAAACAACATAAATTAAAACATCAATTTTTCATAATACCTCAATCCAACCCTAGATACCAGAAATTTTAAAATAGATTCCATCAATCAATTGAGCCCCTCCCCCGGAAAATACATACCAAATCAAAAATAAATACCAAACAATCAACATATATATCATCAATCAAAAATAGATACCCTCAATCAACATAAATACACCCAAACAACACAGATACCATCAATCAACATAGATCCAAACAATTTCACAGATAAACATTTAAAACAAAATAGGGTATCATCAAAACAACATAGATATAAATCAACCCTAGATTTTCATCCCCCCAAACAACCCTAGGTTTTCACAATCCCATAATATCCCCCCAAATCAACCGGAAACCCTTTAATTTCCCCCCCCAACCCTAATACCTCAATCAAAGAAACCCCCCCTCCCCAATCCCCAACCCCAAAACCCAGCAAATCCCCCTTTTCCCAAAACCATCAAAACCAAAAGAAAAACAAACGAAACCCCATCAATGAAAATAGATGCCATCAATCAACATAAATACCATCAATCGACATAGATATCATCAATCAACATAGATATCTTTAGTCAACATAGATATCATCAATCAACATAGATATTATCAATCAACATATATATCATCAATCAACATAGATATCATAAATCAACATAGACATCATCATTGAACATAGATATCATCAATCAACATAGATACCATCAATCAACATAGATATCATCAATCAACATAGATACCATCAATAAACATAGATATCATAAATCAACATAGATATCATCAATCAATGTGGCATGCAAAGAGTAAGTAACCTTTATTCGGCGCATGTACACACCCTCATTTACAGGCTATCTCCCCCAACCAGCGAACCAGGTTGCTAAGAGTTGATGATGGGGCCCCGTCGTTCAACTAGTGACCAGGTTCTAGCCAATAAGAAGATGGTTTTGGCAATCGCAGAGGTTATGTGGGTACCGCTCTCCTGTCTGCCCTTGTCATTCCCATTCTAGAGCTGGTTGAAGCACGGTCTGCTATCTTGTGGCTTCTATTTCTGCCTTGCTTACCGTGGAGTGCACTATACTTATCACTGTACATAGTGTACATATTGCTGTTCTAAATTGGTGAAGGATAATATAAGTATAAACTTTTTCTGCTGTGTTTATTTTGCTCACATTACACCCGGGATAACAGGCCATTTGGAATCCTGGGTTGTAATATGGGGGCCTGTCCGCGATTTGAACCCGGGACCTCCTGCATTGTGCCCAAAGATCAGCTCAAACGGACTATACCCTGTAGACTCTTGCACCGTCTCTCGTACTGAGAACAGCAACAAAGCGTGTTCTGCAAATTAAAGTGTTACGTTGGGGTATTCTGCAATCGTACTGTGCATAGAGAATAACTTATGCCACCTAGACGAGTCAGACGTCTGGTGTCGGCATATACTTTGCATAAACTACCTAAATTGTCCCTACAGCGTTGTTGGCAAATTGCTCGTTCCATTGGCATTAAATACAAACCGACTCTCACAGCTGCGCAACTGCGTTCACTGATTGCTGACAGACTTATAGAAGAAGAGATGGCACATGAGATGCCCCAACCCCAGACTCACAAGCATCAACCTGTAATGAAAAAGGTTTGGAGAAGTCTGGAGACAAGAGAATGGGTGCAGTACACAATAATCTTTTTGCTTTATTAAAAGCAGTGTTACAGTCTGAGGTCCAGTTAAAGGGAACTTTGTGTCTGGTAAGACTGCTTTTAATAAAGCAAAAAGATTATTGTGTACTGCACCCATTCTCTTGTCTCCAGACTTCTCCAAACCTTTTTCATTACAGGTTGATGCTTGTGAGTCTGGGGTTGGGGCAGTACTATTACAAATCGGGAACGAGGAGTTGCAGCCTGTAGCATACTTTTCAGCCAAGTTCCAGCCACATCAGAGGGCTTACTCTACCATTGAAAAAGAAGCCCTCGTGCTGGTACTGGCTTTGGAGCATTTCGATGTTTATGTGGGCCAGACATCGCAGGTGGTCACAGTCTACAGTGATCACAATCCTCTAGTATATCTCCAAGCCATGAAGAACCACACAACACAAGGCTTATGCGCTGGACGCTAAGGCTGCAGCCCTATAATATTTCCATTAAATATATTGCCGGCAAAGAAAATATGTTGGCAGACTCTTTATCTAGAGTCTAATATTTTTATTTATTTAGGTTAGGATGTTATTTGTGGTAACCCCCTTTCACGCTCTTTTTTTTTTATCCCCTGGTGTGGGTTTTTTTTTTTAGTGAGGGGATGCGGGCTACCGTCCGCCTGTATCTTGGACCTATGCTAGCCTGTCTGACTGCTGTCTCACTCTAAGTTTAGGGTTTGGCTTTTGGTCACGAGAAAAGCTGAGCTCTAAGAGTTGGATGGTGGAGAGGAAAGGCGGTCCCATTATTTTGTGCCATGGCGGCACGGTTACCACTGGGAGGTGGCAGCCTTCTCGGGGTGGGGGTGTGGCATGCAAAGAGTACGTAACCTTTATTCGGCGCATGTACACACCCTCATTTACAGGCTATCTCCCCCAACCAGCGAACCAGGTTGCTAAGAGTTGATGATGGGGCCCCGTCGTTCAACTAGTGACCAGGTTCTAGCCAATAAGATAATAACATAGATATCATCAATCAACATATGTAAGATCAATTAACATTAATATCATTAATCAACATAGATACCATCAGTCAACATAGATATCATAAATCAACATTAGATACCATCAATTAACATAGATACCATCAATCAACATAGATACCATCAATCAACATAGATACCATCAATCAACCTAGATACCATCAATCAGCATAGATACCATCAACATAGATACTATCAATCAACACAGATGCCGTCAATCAACCTCGATACCATCAATCAACACAGATGCCATCAATCAACATAGATACCATCAATCAACATAGATACCTTCAATGAACATAGATACCGTGACTCAACATAGATGACATCAATTAACATAGATACTATCAATCAGTAAATGATACTGTCAGTCAACACAGATGCCATCAATCAACCTAGATACCATCAATCAGCACGGATGCTATCAATCAACATAAATGCCATCAATCAACACAGTTACCATCAATCAACATAGGTATCATCAATCATCATAGATACCATCAATCAACATAGATACCATCAATCAACATAGATTCCATCAATCAATAGAGATACCATCAACGAAAATACATACCATCAATCAACATAAATACCATCAATCAACATATATATCATCAATCAACATATATATCATCAATCAACATAGATACCATCAATCAACATAAATATCATCAATCAACATAGATACCATCAATCAACATAGATATCATCAATCAACATAATATAAATCAACATAGATATCATTAATCAACATAGATACCATCAATCAACATAGATACCATCAATCAACATAGACACCATCAATCAACATAGATACCATCAATCAACATAGATACCAACAATCAACATAGATACCATCAATCAACATAGATACCATCAATCAACATAGATACCAACAATCAACATAGATACAATCAATCAACATAGATACCATCAATCAACATAGACACCATCAATCAACATAGATACCATCAATCAACATAGACACCATCAATCAACATAAATACCATCAATCAACATAGATACCATCAATCAACATAGATACCAACAATCAACATAGATACCATCAATCAACATAGATACCATCAATCAACATAGATACCATCAATCAACATAGATATCATGAATCAACATAGATATCATCAATCAACATAGATACCATCAATCAACATAGATACCATCAATCAACATAGATACCATCAATCAACATAGATACCATCAATCAAAATAGGCACCATCAATCAACATAGGCACCATCAATCAACATAGATACCATCAATCAACACAGATACCATCAATCAACATAGACACCATCAATCAATATAGATACCATCAATCAACGTAGATACCATCAATCAACATAGACACCATCAATCAACATAGACCCCATCAATCAATATAGATACTATCAATCAACATAGACACCATCAATCAACATAGACACCATCAATCAACACAGACACCATCAATCAACATAGATACCAACAATCAACATAGATACCATCAATCAACATAGATACCATCAATCAACATAGATACCATCAATCAACATAGATACCATCAATCAATATAGACACCATCAATCAACATAGATACCATCAATCAACATAGACACATGAAACAACATAGATACCATCAATCAACATAGATACCATCGATCAACGTAGATACCATCAATCAACACAGACACCATCAATTAACATAGACACCATCAATCAACATAGACACCATCAATCAACATGGACACCATCAATCAACATGGACACCATCAATCAACATGGACACCATCAATCAACATGGACACCATCAATCAACATGGACACCATCAATCAACATAGACACCATCAATCAACATAGACACCATCAATCAACATAGACACCATCAATCAACAGACACCATCAATCAACAGACACCATCAATCAACAGACACCATCAATCAACATAGACACCACCAATCAACATAGACACCATCAATCAACATAGACACCATCAATCAACATAGACACCATCAATCAACAGACACCATCAATCAACATAGACACCATCAATCAACATAGACACCATCAATCAACATAGACACCACTAATCAACATAGACACCACCAATCAACATAGACACCATCAATCAACATGGACACCATCAATCAACATGGACACCATCAATCAACATGGACACCATCAATCAACATGGACACCATCAATCAACATGGACACCATCAATCAACAGACACCATCAATCAACAGACACCATCAATCAACATAGACACCATCAATCAACATAGACACCAATCAACATAGACGCCATCAATCAACATAGACACCATCAATCAACATAGACACCATCAATCAACATAGACACCAACAATCAACATAGACACCAACAATCAACATAGACACCACCAATCAACATAGACACCATCAATCAACATGGACACCATCAATCAACATGGACACCATCAATCAACATGGACAGCATCAATCAACATGGACAGCATCAATCAACATGGACAGCATCAATCAACATGGACACCATCAATCAACATAGACACCATCAATCAACATAGACACCATCAATCAACATAGACACCATCAATCAACATAGACACCAACAATCAACATAGACACCAACAATCAACAAGACACCAACAATCAACATAGACACCATCAATCAACATAGACACCATCAATCACATAGACACCAACAAATCAACATAGACACCATCAATCAACATAGACACCAACAATCAACATAGACACCAACAATCAACATAGACACCAACAATCAAAATAGACACCATCAATCAACATAGACACCATCAATCAACATAGACACCAACAATCAACATAGACACCAACAATCAACATAGACACCATCAATCAACATAGACACCAACAATCAACATAGACACCATCAATCAACATAGACACCAACAATCAACATAGACACCATCAATCAACATAGACACCATCAATCAACATAGACACCAACAATCAACATAGACACCATCAATCAACATAGACACCAACAATCAACATAGACACCATCAATCAACATAGACACCAACAATCAACATAGACACCAACAATCAACATAGACACCAACAATCAACATAGACACCATCAATCAACATAGACACCAACAATCAAAAATAGACACCAACAATCAACATAGACACCAACAATCAACATAGACACCAACAATCAACATAGACACCAACAATCAACATAGACACCAACAATCAACATAGACACCATCAATCAACATAGACACCAACAATCAACATAGACACCAACAATCAACATAGACACCAACAATCAACATAGACACCATCAATCAACATAGACACCAACAATCAACATAGACACCAACAATCAACATAGACACCAACAATCAACATAGACACCAACAATCAACATAGACACCAACAATCAACATAGACACCATCAACAAAGTGTTATGCTTCAAGAAGTCTTCTCTGGTTCTTCAGTTTAAAACAATATATTATTAAAAGCTGCCAAGTGAAACTTGCACAACTCGGGAAGGAACCTCAAACTTACCTTTAATGAAGTCCAACAACGCTAAAAGTTTGAAGCCAATCGAAAAACGTGTTCTCCAGAAATTTGTGGCCCTGAACGATTTCAGTTTTTTTAACTGTTTCAGTAAAATTACAAATTAATGTGTATCATCCTTCAAGGTGTATCATCCTTTAAGGTGTATCATCCTTTAAGGTGTTTCATTGTTTAAGGTGTTTCATTCTTTAAGGAGTTTCATCCTTTAAGCGATTTCATTCCTTAAGGGGTATCATCCTTTAAGGGATATCATCGTTTAACGCGTGTCTTCCCTTTAAGTGGTATCATCCTTTAAAGGGTATCATCCTTTAAGGGGTATCATCCTTTAAAGGGTATCATTCTTTAAGTGGTATCATCCTTTAAAGGGTATCATCCTTTAAGGGGTGTCATTCTTTAAAGGGTATCATCCTTTAAGGGGTATCATCCTTTAATATGTATCATCCTTTAAGGGGTATCATCCTTTAAAGGGTGTCATCCTTTAAGGGGTATCATCCTTTAAGGGATATCATCCTTTAATATGTATCATCCTTTAAGGGGTATCATCCTTTAAAGGGTGTCATCCTTTATGGGGCATCATCCTTTAAGAGATATCATCCCTTAAGGAGTATCATCCTTTAAGGGTTATCATCCTTTAAGGGGTATCATTCTTTAAGGGATTTCATCCTTTAAGGGGTTTCATCCTTTTAGGGGTTTCATCCTTTAAAAAGGTATCATCATTTAAGGGGGTATCACCCTTTAAGTGGTACCATCCTTTAAGGGATATCATTATTTAAGGGGTATCATCCTTTAAGGCTATCACCCTTTAAGAGATTTCATCCTTTATGGGGTATCATCCTTTAAGTGGTATCATCCTTTAAGGGATACCATCCTTTAAGGGATATCATCCTTTAAGGGGGTGTCATCTTTTAAGGGGTATCATTCTTATTCAGAATGCTTCATCATTTTAACATTCCAGGTTCGAATCCTGGCAAGGTCGCCATTGTCAGTGGAACGCCTTCCATCTGAACAAAAGAAACTAATGGAAAAATAAATAAAGAAACGACTAGGAAAAATAAGAATAATGATTTTTGAGGATTTTACTTAAAATTTAAATATAATAAAAAAAATGGCCTTCGGTTCTTGTAGTTGGGCAGGAGTAGGTATGGCCCTGGATAGATCTTCTGATATTATTGATGTAGGTTATCCTGGGCGGATGGTGATCATCCGATGTTTTGGAATCTCCTACCACTTGGATGGAGCACCACAAGTAGAACAGGTAAGGGCCAGTAGTAGTCCAATAATGTTAATAAGTCTCATTTACAAATGTCTTGCTCCTTTATCTGGCGTCTATCCTGGATGACCACGCCAGGAACAGAGCTGGTAATAAGAAAAAATAAACTGGTTACCAATGGTCATGATAATATAACATTTAAGAATGGAAAAGAATGATAAATGCCAAAATCATTACTGGTAACCAGCAAACAAAAGAAAGGAACAAATAGTAATACTCCTGGTAGATCACCCTACCTGATTAGGAGAAGAGTGGAGGTGAAGTGACTCTCCAAACTTCAACCCACACCAGGTAAGGTCAATATTACCAGGAGTAGAAATTTGAACAAATCAGACACCAAGAACTAGTTTCGTCCCAGCCCGCCAGAGGGGGAGGGGGGTGCGCGATGTAACTCGCTAATGGTTCCTGGTTGCCTGAACAACCCCTTACTTACGCCTACTTTTCCTTCACATGGTGAATAAAAATCATTCGCCAATTTTATTGAATAAATGTTGAAATTTTTCCCAATAAAATTGGCAAATTAGGTTTTGTAGCACACAGTAGCCTCGGGAACCTTGCGTTCAGGAGACCACCGTTGGTAAACATTTGAAGCCTATCAGAAGATTCTTCTGGTTATGTACAAATTTCAACGATTGCTAGTGCTTTGTTTTCACTATTTTACTTTACTGATAAAGTCATTAAATATTTGATAAATAAAACACCTGTGCAACACTTGGGTATCTTTATTCTGGAAACGTTTTACCAGCCGGTGGCTTCCTCAGTCCAATGTAGAGAAACGGTTGATGTGGAGGACTGTTGGACTGAATACATCCACCCTCAGGGTTAGGGACTGAATACCTCACACTCATCTTCCACCGTTTCTCTACATTGGACTGAGGAAGCCACTGGCTGGTAAAACGTTTCCAAAATAAAGATATCAAAGTGTTGCACAAGTGTCTTATTTATTAACTTGACGGTTTTCTAAACTGTTTATTCATATTAAAAATCTGAGCAGATCAGATGTAAACTGAATTATTCTCGTTGCAATTTATGGGAATATAATTGTCATTGTATTTTACACAAAAAATGGTGAAAGCTTAAAAGTCACATTTTAATTTCACTCTCCGCAGACGTCGAATTATGAAACACCTTTTTCTGGAACATGTGAGGCGACGTTGCCGCTGTTGGAAGTTATCGGAACAATTCCAGGATTCCAACAACGAGTTCAACAGCTCTAATCATAATGCAATTGTACATACCAATTGTGCCAAGATTCTGGCCCTAGTTGCCATACGCAAGCGTCGAAATTTTGAAGCCGAACGGATGAGCCTCTATTTACGAATGAAACGTTGGAGAAAGAAAGAAAAATAATGTGGCAGGTATTTAAAGGTTTTTCTTCAAGGATACTTAATGAGGAGCAACTCTAGGGTTTTCCCTACATAATACGTCTGACACTCATTGGTCAGCCAAGGTTAAGTGTTAGGCCGTTTGCTGCTCAGGTATAAGCAACTGTTATACGGAAGGATCTAAACTTATCTAGTGAAGCTCGTTCGGTTATACGTGGAATTCCTTTCTGTCAGAATTCCTTTGAGTGCTTCCTTAAAGCTTCAGTTTGGTTGAAGGTTGTAAGGATCATTGACTACAGAAGGAAAATTCCTCATTTCAGAATCTAACAAGAGACAGAAGTTAAAATTTTAGAATGCTTGAGAGCTTGGTGGAGAATCTTATATATTTAAGAAATAACTGGGATCTAATCTTATGAGTGTAAACTTTTTATGGAAAACATTGGTAAAACTACCTCAATATCATAAAAAAGACGGAAAGTTAGGCAGAGGTTAACAGATTAAAATAGCCAGAAAATATGTAAAGTAAAAGGACACAAGTGCAACTAATGTGACATATATTGTGGCAACGTTTCGCTCTCCAGGAGCTTTATCAAGCCATTACCTTGATAAAGCTCCTGGAGAGCGAAACGTTGCCACAATAAATGTCACATTAGTTGCACTTGTGTCCTTTTACTTTACATATTGACGGTAATTCTACCAACTTTATTACAGCCAGAAAATAGCAGAAACAAGTTTAGAAAATCAATCAAGCTCAGACCAATATTCTCTTACGTTCTCCTTTCATTGTTTTAATGGAAACATAACAAGACTATATGAGAGCAATGTAAGAACTAGAGTCAGATTTCAGGGTTTTGTGGAAATATCCCGCTATGAGTATCGATGATGTGTCAGAGGATCTAGCAAAGAATTTCAGAATTTACAATGTATTATTCAGCAGATTTGATAAAACATTTACCAACGTTTCAGTCTGCCTCTTTCCAGTACACACAGACCCCATTTATACAGCAAGTTAGGTTCTAGGCTACTGCTGTAAAGCAAATATCGCTGTAAAGTGAAACGCAGCCTTTTTTCTTACTTTCAAATGCGTATAAAAGCCTGAAAACCTGTTTATACTAACATATTAAGTGAGAAATAGAGTTAGATCTAAAAATGCATATACAGTACAAACATTACTTTAAAATATTTTCATCCTTTGCTTATAGCGGCTTGTGAATGTATTTATTGAAGATAGTCTGAATAAATGAAGAATGGGTATAATGGGAAACCGCTGCATTAGCGAGACACTGTAAAGCGAAGCACTGTACAGAGAAGCACTGTAAAGCAAAGCACTGTAAAGCATAGCACTGTAAATCGGGACACTGTAAAGCAGGGTACTGCAAAGCTAAGCACTGTACAATAGGGCACTGTAAAGCGGGGCACTGTAAAGTGAAGCACTGTAAAACTGGGCTCGTCTGTACTCTGGTAGGAGAAATATTTCGTTACTCTGGGAAGAATAAAAATGAATACTGAGATCTTGTGTGTTAGAGTTGACTAAACAGTTCAGGAGTTTTAGCAATGGAAGATCGTTTAATAAAACGTATACAAATATAAGGGTTTTATTTATTTCCTAACTGTAAAGCCCGAATAATGTTTTTTGATTAGCAGCTGTATTCAATTTTTATTTGTATAATACAGTGTACTAGTCTGTTGTTGCCATATTACTGTGATTTTTTTACACAATACGAATTTTAAGTCTTCTGTCGTGTCCATGTTTGTGTACGATTAAACACACTGTAAACATTATTTGTTATATATGTTTTTAAAATCTCTGGGTATAACATTTTATTATTTAAAAGTTGTAATCAATATGAAGTCGATTTTTTTTAGTAAATTATTTGCTTTCACTAAAAAAATAAACTGGGAAGACATTGTTGATATCTCTTATTAATCTATCTGTATTCTGTGCTTAAATTTTCGATAGAGGGGAGAAGGGGCCCATCTTGAACCTTGTTCCGGTCCCAGGGACCAGGTTCTCCAGAAGAGTAAATGTGATATCTCCAATTACATATATAAATTTTTGAAATTGGTATCTACACAGCACAATAAAATTCCAATTCCCTCCCTCCCACCCCCTTAGATAAGATACACCAACACTGGAAGCCAATACGAAGTCATCTCAAGGAAACCAATATCAAGACTTGTTTAAAAAATTAGCATACTGTCACTGATACCGCTCAGTAACGATGTGAACTCTCCTTAAAGTAAATTCAGTTTGAATCCGATCGTATGAGGCGTCCTCTGTTATCCTACTGACAGGACAATATTCCATTATGTTCATTAACAATAGCAAGCTATACCTACACTGTTCAGTAACAACTGAGTATGATACACCAGTGTTGAATGTGTGAATCACAAGTGTTGTAAGTATGATACACCAGCGATGAATGTATGATACACCAGGGTTGAAAGTATGATACAAAAAGTGTTGAAAGTATGATACAAAAAGTGTTGAAAGTATGATACATCAGCGTTGAAAGTAATGATACACCAGCGTTGAAAGTATGATACACCGGTGTTGAAAGTATGATACACCGGTGTTGAAAGTATGATACACCGGTGTTGAAAGTATGATACACCGGTGTTGAAAGTATGATACACCAGTGTTGTAAGTATGATACACCAGTGTTGAAAGTATGATACACCGGTGTTGAAAGTATGATACACCAGTGTTGTATGATACACCAGCGTTGAAAGTATGATACACCAGTGTTGAAAGTATGATACACCAGTGTTGTAAGTATGATACACCAGTGTTGAAAGTATGATACACCAGTGTTGTAAGTATGATACACCAGTGTTGAAAGTATGATACACCGGTGTTGAAAGTATGATACACCAGTGTTGTATGATACACCAGCGTTGAAAGTATGATACACGAGTGTTGAAAGTATGATACACCAGTGTTGTAAGTATGATACACCAGTGTTGAAAGTATGATACACCAGTGTTGTAAGTATGATACACCAGCGTTGAAAGTATGATACACCGGTGTTGAAAGTATGATACACCAGTGTTGTAAGTATGATACACCAGTGTTGAAAGTATGATACACCGGTGTTGTAAGTATGATGCACCAGTGTTGAAAGTATGATACACCAGCGTTGAAAGTATGATACACCAGTGTTGTAAGTATGATACTCCAGTGTTGTAAGTATGATACACCGGTGTTGAAAGTATGATACACCGGTGTTGAAAGTATGATACACCAGTGTTGTAAGTATGATACACCGGTGTTGAAAGTATGATACACCAGTGTTGTAAGTATGATACACCAGTGTTGTAAGTATGATACACCAGGGTTGAAAGTATGATACACCAGTGTTGTAAGTATGATACACCAGTGTTGAAAGTACGATACACCGGTGTTGAAAGTATGATACACCAGTGTTGTAAGTATGATACACCAGTGTTGTAAGTATGATACACCAGCGTTGAAAGTATGATACACCAGTGTTGTAAGTATGAAAACACCAGTTTTACAAGTATGATACACCAGTGTTGTATGATACACCAGTGTAGTGTTGAAAGTATGATACACCAGAGTTGTAAGCATGATACACCAGTCTTGTAAGTTGGGATACACCATTTGTTGTAAGTATGATGCACCAGTTGTTGTAAGTATGAACACCAGCGTTTTGTAAAGTATATGCACCAGGGTTGAAAGTATGATACACCAGTGTAGTGTTGAAGTGTGATACACATGTTGAAAGTATGAACACCAGTGTTGTAAGTTGATACACCCAGTGTTGTAAGTATGTACACAGTGTTGAAAGTATGATACACCAGTGTTGCAAGTATGATTACCCCAAGTGTTGGTATGATACACCAGCGTTGTATGATACACCAGTGTTGTATGATACACCAGTGTTGTAGTATGATACCCATGTTGTAAGTATATTACCCCCAGTGTTGTATGATACACCAGTGTTGTATGATACACCAGTGTTGTAAGTTTGATACACCAGTGTTGTATGATACACCGGTGTTGTAAGTATGATACACCAGTGTTGTAAGTGTGATACACCAGGGTTAAAAGTATGATACACCAGTGTTGTAAGTATGATACACCAGTGCTGTAAGTATGATACACCAGTGTTGTAAGTATGATACACCAGTGTTGTAAGTATGATTCACCAGTGTTGTATGATGCACCAGTGTTGTATGATACACCAGTGTTGTATGATACACCAGTGTTGTATGATGCACCAGTGTTGTAAGTATGATACACCAGTGTTGTATGATACACCAGTGTTGTAAGTATGATACACCAGTGTTGTAAGAAAATGATTCACCAGTGTATTTTATGATACACCGTGTTGTTGATACACCATTGTAGTATGATGCACCAGTGTTGAATATGATACACCAGTGTTGTATGATACACCAGGTTGTATGATACACCAGTGTGTAAGTAATGATACACCGGGGTTGAAAGTATGATACACCAGTGTTGTAAGTATGATACACCAGGGATGAAAGTATGATACACCAGTGTTGTAAGTATGATACACCAGTGTTGCAAGTATGATACACCTTTGTTGAAAGTATGATACATCTGTGTTGTAAGTATGATACACCAGCTTTGTAAGTAGGGTACACCTGTTGTATGATACAAAGGTTGGGAAAGTATGATACATCAGTGTTAAAAAGTATGATACACCAGTGCTGTAAGTATAAATACATCAGTGTTTAAGTAATACACCCAGTGTTGTAAGTATGATACACCAGTGTTTTAAGTATGATACACCAGTGTTTTAAGTATGATACACCAGTGTTTTAAGTATGATACACCAGGGATGAAAGTATGATACACCAATGTTGTAAGTATGATACACCAGTGTTGCAAGTATGATACACCTTTGTTGAAAGTATGATACATCTGTGTTGTAAGTATGATACACCAGCTTTGTAAGTATGGTACACCAGTGTTGTATGATACACTAGGGTTGAAAGTATGATACATCAGTGTTGAAAGTATGATACACCAGTGCTGTAAGTATGATACATCAGTGTTGTAAGTATGATACACCAGTGTTGTAAGTTATGATACACCAGTGTTTTAAGTATGTTTAAAACCAGTGTTTTAAGTATGATACACCAGTGTTTTAAGTATGATACACCATGTTTTAAGTATGATACACCAGTGTTTTAAGTATAATACACCAGGTTTTAAGTATGATACACCAGTGTTTTAAGTATGATACACCAGTGTTTTAAGTATGATACACCAGTGTTTTAAGTATGATACACCAGTGTTTTAAGTATGATACACCAGTGTTTTAAGTATGATACACCAGCACTGGAGGGAAGATTCCCAAGCGTTGAAAGAAAAATGCACCAGAAATGAAGGAGGGAAAGAAAAACATGTCGAAAATTTTCGCTCGGAAATCTTGGAAGAAATTCAAAACTGACAGGTGTGTAGGTATCGTGTTGCAGGGTCCCCTAATTATGTCCTACCCAGGTGCTTTAGTATTGTCTTCATTATCTGCTTATCCTTACTCTGTGTAGAATTCTTGACCACAATGACAACCCTCATATTGTTGATAGAGAATAAGATGAGGTAATCAGTCCCTCAGCCTTGGAGTTGGTGTTGAGAGCACCGTGGTGCTCTCAACGGTGCTCTCAACGGTGCTCTCAACGGTGCTCTCAACGGTGCTCTCAACACCAACTCCAAGGCTGAGGGACTGATTACCTCATCTTTTGTACATAGTTCTACTGTCTTCTAATTATGTCCTAGAATCTGTATTGATAAAGCCACTGGATGGCGAAACGTCTACAAAGAAGATAACCAGATTTTGCACATGTGTCTTAGCTTCCAGGAGAAACGTTGTTGGTCATGTCTATGTGCTCTTGACCAAGAGAATATGTCGCTAGTGACATGTCAGTTATTAAGAAAATGCCGTCAGGTTTCCATACGTTTTGTTATCAAGGAACTTAAATTCTGATTACTTTTAATAGAATACTTCCCAGGTTTCGCTCGTTGCTCCCATTCTCCCATTCCCCTAATTTACATCTCTCCCGCCCTTCCTCCTCGTCCATCTCTCTCTCTCTTCAACCCACCATCTCAAATCACATAAAAATCTATGAGGCTTTTCTTACAAAAATTTCTTGGCTAGGTTACGTCGGCTTCGCTCTCCATAAAAAATGACCGTATATAATCTACCACCACGGAAAAAAATATAACGAGTTCTGCCGAGGGGACAGAAAACTAAGAGCCAGTGAATGTGGTAGAAAAAACCTATGTGAGATTTGATCTGTTTAGGAAGCCTTCATCAGTCCTCCCTTTGACTGTCTTACAACAGTCAAATGCTATCTGTGATTAAGAGGGCGGGTTGCTTGTGTGTGTGTGTGTGTGTGTGTGTGTGTGTGTGGCTGGCCAGTGTAGGTCTTGAGACCTATGGTTAGTGGCAGAAGTGAACTGTACGACTGATCTTATACTGTGTATCCCCTGTTTCAATTACTTGTCTACCATCCCCATTAATCTCAATATCAAATCCCGTTCTCATTTTCACAGACATATTACTGAACAAGGATTTAAAAATAAAACTGTATTTGAGTGGAATAATATATTCACTGTCCCCATCATTATATCTTAATTTTTATTATCTTTTTTTACAACTTTAAATTATACTATTATTTATTTTAAAGAGGAGTGAGAGTAGAGGTGGGTAAGTTGGACGGTAGAGAGAGTAGTGTAGTGTTAGTGAGAGGTGGCAAGGAATTTCTGTGCGCAAGATTTACCCTTAAAGAATTTTCCAGGTGTAAATTACGAGTCTTTCTCAGTGACATGACACTACCTCCACTCTCCTAACATTATATACCTTAAACTTTCAATTACACTCCTTATTCATACCATATTATTATTTACACCATTCCTCCCCCCCCCTTGTATGACAATGTGTGTGTGTGTGTGTGTGTGTGTGTGTGTGTGTGTGTGTGTGTTACCATTTTGTCCTAGGCACATGTCGATTAGACACTAGGCCTGTTGTGTGTGTGTGTAGGTGTGTAGGTGTGTAGGTGTGTGTGTGTTAGTTACCATTTTGTCCTAGGCACAAGTCGATTAGACACTAGGCCTGTTGTGTGTGTAGGTGTGTAGGTTAGTTACCATTTTGTCCTAGGCACATGTCGATTAGACACTAGGCCTGTTGTGTGTGTGTAGGTGTGTAGGTGTGTAGGTGTGTAGGTGTGTAGGTGTGTAGGTGTGTAGGTGTGTGTGTGTGTGTGTGTGTGTGTGTGTGTGTGTGTGTGTGTGTGTGTTGTGTGTGTGTGTGTGTGTGTGTACTCATCTGTTTGTACTCACCTATTTGTGGTTGCAGGGGTCGAGTCATAGCTCCTGGCCCTGCCTCTTCACTGATTGCTACTAGGTCCTCTCTCTCCCTGCTCCATGAGCTCTATCATACCTCGCCTTAAAACTATGTATGGTTCCCGCCTCCACTACTTCACTTTCTAGGCTATTCCACGGCTTGACTACTCTATGACTGAAGAAATACTTCCTAACATCCCTTTGATTCATGTGAGTCTTCAACTTCCAATTGTGACCTCTTGTGTCTGTGTCCCATCTCTGGAACTTCCCGTCTTTGTCCACCTCATCTATTCCGCGCAGTATTTTATATGTCGTTATCATGTCTCCCCTGACCCTCCTAGCCTCCAGTGTCGTCAGGCCGATTTCCCTCAACCTTTCTTCGTAGGACAATCCCCGTAGCTCTGGGGCTAGTCTTGTTGCAAACCTTTGAACTTTCTCTAATTTCTTGACGTGTGTGTGTGTGCGTGTGTGTGTATGTGTGTATGTGTATGTGTGTGTAAGTGTGTGTATGTGTATGTGTGTATGTGTGTGTATGTGTGTGTGTGTGTGTATGTGTATGTGTGTGTGTGTATATGTGTGTATGTTTGTGTATGTGTGTGTATGTGTGTGGATGTGTGTGTATGTGTGTGTGTATGTGTGTGTGTGTATGTGTGTGTGGGTGTGTGTGTATGTGTGTGTGTGTGTGTGTGTGTGTGTGTGTGTGTGTGTGTGTGTGTGTGTGTGTGTGCGTCTGTGTGTCTGTGTGCCTGTGTGTGTGTGTGTGTGTGTGTGTGTCTGTGTGTGTACTCACCTAGTTGTGGTTACTAGGGCCGAGTCTCCTGGCCCCTCATCTTCACTGGCCGCTACTCAGTCACTCTACACACTCCGTGAGCTTTATCATACCTCTCCTTAAAGCTATGTATAGATCCTCCCTCCAATTCATCACTTCCCAGACTATTCCACTTCCTGACAACTCTGTGACTGAAGAAATACTTCCTGACATCCTTGTGGTACATCTGAGTCTTCTGCTGCCAAATGTGTGTGTGTGTGTGTGTGTGTGTGTGTGTGTGTACTCACCTAGTTGAGGTTGCGGGGGTCGAGTCCGAGCTCCTGGCCCCGCCTCTTCACTGATCGCTACTAGGTCGCTCTCTCTGAACCTTGAGCTTTATCATACCTCTGCTTAAAGCTATGTATGGATCCTGCCTCCACTACATCGCTTCCCAAACTATTCCACTTACTGACTACTCTGTGGCTGAAGAAATTCTTCCTAACATCCCTGTGATTCATCTGTGTCTTCAACTTCCAACTGTGTCCCCTTGTTACTGTGTCCAATCTCTGGAACATCCTGTCTTTGTCCACCTTGTCAATTCCTCTCAGTATTTTGTATGTCGTTATCATGTCCCCCCTATCTCTCCTGTCCTCCAGTGTCGTCAGGTTGATTTTCCTTAACCTCTCCTCGTAGGACATACCTCTTAGCTCTGGGACTAGTCTTGTTGCAAACCTTTGCACTTTCTCTAGTTTCTCTACGTGCTTGGCTAGGTGTGGGTTCCAAACTGGTGCCGCATACTTCAATATGGGCCTAACGTACACGGTGTACAGGGTCCTGAACGATTCCTTATTAAGATGTCGGAATGCTGTTCTGAGGTTTGCTAGGCGCCCATGTGCTGCAGCAGTTATTTGATTGATGTGCGCTTCAGGAGATGTGCCTGGTGTTATACTCACCCCAAGATCTTTTTTCTTGAGTGAGGTTTGTAGTCTCTGGCCCCCTAGACTGTACTCCGTCTGCGGTCTTCTTTGCCCTTTCCCAATCTTCATGACTTTGCACTTGGTGGGATTGAACCAGGAGCCAATTGCTGGACCAGGTCTGCAGCCTGTCCAGATCCCTTTGTAGTTCTGCCTGGTCTTCGATCGAGTGAATTCTTCTCATCAACTTCACGTCATCTGCAAACAGGGACACCTCAGAGTCTATTCCTTCCGTCATGTCGTTCACAAATACCAGAAACAGCACTGGTCCTAGGACTGACCCCTGTGGGACCCCGCTGGTCACAGGTGCCCACTCTGACACCTCGCCACGTACCATGACTCGCTGCTGTCTTCCTGACAAGTATTCCCTGATCCATTGTAGTGCCTTCCCTGTTATCCCTGCTTGGTCCTCCAGTTTTTGCACCACTCTCTTGTGTGGAAATGTGTCAAACGCCTTCTTGCAGTCCAAGAATATGCAATCCACCCACCCCTCTCTCTCTCT
>NC_069407.1:45057044-45064544 GCF_026875155.1 Cherax quadricarinatus | reverse complement strand
TTGAAAAGCATAAATTGATTAATGAATCTCAGCATGGTTTTACACAGGGGCGTTCCTGCATTACGAATTTACTAAATTTTTTCACAAAGGTATTTGAGGAGGTAGATCATAGTAAAGAATATGATATTGTGTATATGGACTTCACTAAGACTTCTGATAGAGTTCCACATCAGAGGCTATTGAGGAAATTTAAGGTACACGAAATAGGAGAATTTTTTTCCTGGGTAGAGGCGTAGTTGGCAGATAGACAGCAGAGAGTTTGCATCAATGGGAAGAAATCAGAGTGAGGGCGCATCACGAGTGGTGTTTCACAGGGGTCAGTATTAAGCCCTTTGTTCTTCACAAATTAAATAAACGACATTGATGAGGGAATAAATTACGACATAAGCAAGTTTGTTGATGACACCAAAATAAGTCTCGTAATTTATTCTAATGAGGATTGATATAAGGGTCGGAGAAGTCGCAGATGCAGGTTATAAACATTGGACAAGAAAATAGCCATACCACATATAAACTAAATAATGTAAATCTTAATATTACTGATTGCGAAATGGATTTGGGAGTTCTGGTTAGCAGTAATATAAAACCAAGACAACAGTGCAAAAAGTGTTCGCAATAAAGCAAACAGAATCCTTGGCTTCATATGAAGGAGCATGAATAACAGGAGTCCTCAGGTTGTTCTTCAGCTCAATATATCCTTGGTTAGGCCTCATTTAGATTATGCTGCACAGTTCTGGTCACAGTAACATAGAATGGATATAAATGCACTGAAAAACTTACGAAGGAGGATGACAAAGTTGATCCCATGTATCAGAAATTTTCCCTATGAGGGCAGACTGAGAGCGCTGAATCTGCACTCTCTAGAAAGGTGTAGAATTAGGGAAGATATGACTGAGGTGTATAAATGGAAAACAGGAATTAATAAATGCAATATGCGTACTAAAAATATCTAGCCAAGAGAGGACTCGCAACAATGGTTTTAAGTTGTAAAAATTCAGATTCAGGAAGGAATTGTGGACGAGTGGAACAAACTCCTGAGTACCGTCATAGCAGCTAAGATGTTGTATAGTTTTAAAAATAGTTTGGATAAATTCATGAATGGGTGTGAGTGGGTGTGAGTTGGACCTGACTAGCTTGTGCTAATAGGGCTGATGACTTCATTTTTCCTTAAGCGGATGTGACCTGACGTGACTAGGTGGGTCATTGGTTTAAGACTGGATGTGAATTGGATCTGTCTTGCAGTGTTACTCCCTTCTTCTATATTATATATATATATATATATATATATATATATATATATATATTATATATATATATATATATATATATATATATTATATATATATATATATATATATATATATATATATATATATATATATATATATGCAATAAGATCACAGTAAACAGGTGATTTCAAAATGTAATTTCAGAAATGTAATTGATAAATCTTTTAAAGTTGCTAGGAACACTTTTTATAATCCAAAAAAGGGCAACCAGCCTTATTCAACTAAAAATATGTTGGTTCTCCCTTACCATGAAAACTTGGTTGATATGCCTTCTCTTCTTAAGACTTTTAATATTAAAGTTGTATTCAAAAATCTTGATACAGTGAAAAAACTTTTGATTAAGAATTCCCCCCAAAATGCTGATGGATGTGTCTATAAGATTCCTTGTAAAATTTGCGATAAAGTTTATTACGGTCAAACTGGTAAAAATCTCGAACTAAGATTAAAACAACATAAATATAGCATTAGAACTGGACAAGATTCCAATGCTCTATTTATTCATGTAAGAGATTTTAACCATCCAATTGATTTTCAAAAAGTTGAGAAAGTAGTATCAAGCAAGTCCATGGTCGACAGGAATATAATTGAATCTTGTTTCATAAAAAGCAGTTTTGACAATAATATGAATATTTCCTTTGGTTTATATAAATTAGATCCATATATAATTAATAGAATTTGGGTAGAATTTAATAATACACTGGACAAATAAATAGCTTGGGGGTGAGTTTTGCAAAGGACCTGTCCAAGTTGGCTCGCCGCGCGTCACGTGTTTAACCGTTGTGGGATCTGATAGTGAGGTGCTGGCCGACCCCTTATATAGCTTCCTTGGATGCTTCACTTTCATAGTTCCTTGATAATGTGAGTAGTCACGAAAGCGCTTGGAATTTCTCTATTCTTTCAGAGTGGTTGTTTTGCATATATATATATATATATATATATATATAATATATATATATATATATATATATATATATATATATATATATATATATATATATATATATATATATATATACATGTGTATATATATATATATATATATATATATATATATATATATATTATATTATATATATATATATATATATATATATATATATATATATATGGAGGCACCACCTCTAGAACTGGCCTGGGGACCCTCATCCTCAGAGAAAAGAATAAACTTGCTTCAGGGAAAACCTCAAGGTTCTCCCTAAAGCAGTTTGAGAATTTTCTCCTACCACCCCCTATATTTAACATATATTTTACTTAAAGACAAAATACCTTGACAAAACATTCCCAAAAATACAATAGAAAGTAAAACAACATAGATAACAACTCAGAGCTACATCTCGAATACTTCGTCCAGCTCCCCGGCAGTGGGCCGAGTGACCAGAATGCTGCAGGCATTTCCTCTCTGGATTGCGACACTGAGTCTCTGAAAGAGGAAGCTGGTCGCCCTGTGGTCTTCGGTTTCTATGATAAGCTTTTCACCCAGCTCTTTGAGGAACTTTAGAGCACACTTGCCCCATGCTCCAAGGGTCTCCGACCCTATTGGGATGAAGTTATAGCAAGGAGGAAGGTCTTCATATTTGCGGATCTTCTGGGTCTCCCTGTGGCTGGCAGCTCCACCCCCTTCAGCTACGGAGTATGGCAAGTAGGTGTCTGCCAATGTGGCAGCACAGGTGTAGTCCCAGGCAATCTGCTTTCCATCCTTCCAAGGTAGCATTGTGGCTCCATCAGGACGCTTTTGACTTGTGTCAGACCTCTGCACTTAAGGTTCCCGTTGAGCTAGACAACGGGCTTTGGCGAGGCTTCTCTTTACGACGTCATTTACCTCCTCGTGTCTGGCATACTTCCCTTCTGCTGTGTGACACACGAGACCATGGAGTCCGAATTGATCAGCCGTCGCCCTGCCGCAAATGCACCTATGTTTGGTGAGGATGGGGGCGGCTAGGCGAAGAGCGACACCAATCCGAATGGCCTGTGGGTCGAGACGGGTGCCCAGGGAGGAATTGGGAACAGCTTACAGGAAATCTCCTGAGTGTGGTGCCTTCACTGCCAGGAGACGAGCTTTGGCCTTTCCTGAAGTGTTGGTGAGCATTGTATTGGCGATTTTTTCCATGATCGGTTTGTTCCAGTGGGACTGTTTGTGCTCTTTGGGAGAAGCTGGTTTACCGAAGAAGTCTGCAAGGGTGTCCCACCGAATCGCTGCTTCAGTAAACCTGGGGTCTTGAGCTCCTACCACGTCTCTCAAACGTTCGGGGACAATCTTCTTGACTAGTGCACTGGAAGCCAAAAACGAAGACAGAAAAGCAGGTAAAGCAACATGCGTTGCTTTGCACACCCCTATACCTCCCAGTCGCACTAGGAGGGTTGCCTGATCCCATTGCTGATCCTCTAGTGACAGGTTCAGTGCCTTCTTAACGGTTGATCTCAGGTGTGCGTGATATTCGTCGAGTGTTGGGTTGTCAAAAGAGGGTGCACACCTCAGGAAGTGAGGAGATACAGAGCATCATGGGCATCAAGATCGCTTATTCTCTCCTCCATTCTCATCAGGTCATTCAATTTGTCCTTGAGGACAGTGTCGATGGCCTGGTGACCCAGCGGTGCTCCCAAGAGGGTACTGTTGGTCAGAGTGGTAGTAGAGACTTCTGGGAGGATTCTTCGCACGGCATTGATTATTTCCTGGTTCTCTCTGATGATTTCACACTTGGAGGGATTGAGGATGAGTCCCAAGGCTTCTCCCTGTGTTTTCACCAGTTGTAGGTCCTCTAACATGGACTCTTCAGTGCCTGCCAGAGTGCCATCATCCAGGTACCAGATGTTGAGCTCGCTGCGTCGACTGGAAGTTAGTTCTCTTACTGCAGAAGAGAAGTGGAGCGAGTGGGTTACCCTGCTGAACACCCTCTTGTGAGAGAATTTCATGTTCTTCAAACAAAAGAATTGAGGGTTTGCTGTAGCAAAACAACCACTGTGAAAAATAGCGAAATTGAAGTGCTTCGTGAATGTCGCTTGGAATGTCGCAATTTTTTCACAGTGGTTGTTCTGCATATTGTAATATCACATGTTTACTGTGATCTTATTGCACGATTTGGTGGTGACCTGAGCCTAATTTCCCATTAGACTATATAAATACGATTAATCCGTTCCAGACACCTACTAACTGTATGTAAATATTTCTTTTTTAAAATATTTAAGCACAAAAATAGAATGTACAGTGTAATAATAGTAAACCAAATGCAAAAAACTTGAATAACACTGAGAAAACCTTGAACAACAGAGAAAACTAACATTGCACGAGTCCGTTCTAGACCCCTACGAACCGTTCAATGTAAACAGTTTTTTTTATTAGTTTTAAGAGACGTCTAATGGCTGAGATGTGAACTCCGTTATTTATCGTCCTATTTCTTTCATTTTTGGTGATCGTTACGAAGCATCTTTCCATCATACATTGCCAATTTTCATTAAGATACCCCAACAAACAACTGAGGAAAAAATATATACCAAAAAACATATATGGCAAACCCTAGCCGGGTACTGGGACTGCGAGAAGCTGTTTGTGCACTACCTGCTGATAAAATATTGCTAATCCGAATTTATAACGGTCGTAATTACTGTAATTTAAGAATAACTTACTTCCGAGATAATCGACGAAAACGAGCATGCACCGAAAAAAAAATTTGAGAAAATATGCCTCTCTGTCTGACTTTTTTGGGTTATCCTTGGTTCTATATACATATGCTGCTATGTTTGATAATCTTTGTAACCGTATTTACGTATTCCTGAATAAATTTACTTAGTTTTACGGCGCATTACGAGTGTATATCACTGTTAGCACTGTACTACACTACGTTTTTCCTAATATAAGTACAAAAGAGAGGATAAGAGGATGGTACTTCATCCCTTATCCTCGAGTTCACAGCGAATGAACGCACGTCTGACTGAGACCAACTACAAGGTGAGGGTCTTTGTTAGGTGTACACAAACAACGGGAAGTGTGGAAAATTGGCTTGTGCCAAAAATATGGCACGGAATGTGAAAATTGGCGTGGCTGTGTTAGTTTGGCACATGTTTATGTGCTCGTGACCAGATACAAAAATTTGGCGAATTTTTTGGTCGTAAACTTATGTGTTTGAGTCCGGAAGCGGTTCCACAATTCCCAAACAGGCGAAATTATTTACAAACATTATCTCTACGTCCACAGCAGGACTCGAACCTGCAAACTCTGTATCACAGTACGCTGTACTTTACCATGAAGCCTGGCTTCATGGTTAAGTACTGTGTTCAATAACACAGAGTTTGCAGGTTCGAATCCTGCTGTGGGCGTAGAGATTATATATATATATATATATATATATATATATATATATATATATATAATATATATATATATATATATATATATATATATATATATATATATATATATATATATATATATATATATAATATATATATATATATATATATATATATATATATATATATAAAATATATATATATATATATATATATATATATATATATTTATATATATATATATATATATATATATATATATATATATATATATTACATATATTATATATATATATATATAATAAAATATAGGGAGGTACCACCTCTAGAACTGTCATGGGGACCCTCATCCTCAGAGAAAAGAATAAACTTGCTTCAGGGAAAACTCAAGATTCTCCCTGAAGCTGTTTGAGAATTTTCTCCTACCACCCCCTATATTATGTATGTATATTTTATTTAAAGACAAAATACATTGACGAAACATTCACAAAAATATGATACAAAGTAAAACAACATAGGTAACTCAGAGCTACATCTCGAATACTTCGTCCAGCTCCCCCGCGGTGGGCCGCGTGCCCAGAATGCTGCAGGCATTTCCTCTCTGGATCGCAACACTGAGTCTCTGAAAGAGGAAGCTGGTCGCCCTGTGGTCCTTGGTTTCTATGATGAGCTTTTCACCCAGCTCTTTGAGGAACTTTAGAGCACACTTGCCCCATGCTCCAAGGGTCTCCGACCCTATTGGAATGAAGTTATAGCAAGGGGTAAGGTCTTCATATTTTCGGATCTTCTGGGTCTCCCTGTGGCTGGCAGCTCCACCCCCTTCCACTACAGAGTATGGCAAGTAGGTGTCTGCCAATGTGGCAGCACAGGTGTAGTCCCAGGCAATCTGCTTTCCATCCTTCCAGGGTAGCATAGTGGCTCCATCAGGACGCTTTTGACTTCCATCAGACCTCTGTACTTGGGGTTCCCGTTGAGCTGGGCAACGGGCTGTGGCGAGGCTTCTCTTTATTATGTCATTGATCTCCTCATGTCTGGCATACTTCCCTTCTGCTGTGTGACACACGAGACCATGGAGTCCGAATTGATCAGCTGTCGCCCTGCCGCAAATACACCTATGTTCGGTGAGGATGGGGGCGGCTAGGCGAAGAGCAACACCAATCCGAATGGCCTGTGGGTCGAGACGGGTGCCCAGGGAGGAATTGGGAACAGCTAACAGGAAATCTCCTGAGTGTGGTGCCTTCACTGCCAGGAGACGAGCTTTGTTCTTTCCTGAAGCATTGGAGAGCATTGTGTTGGCGATTTTTTCCATGATCGGTTTGTCCCAGTGGGACTGTTTGTGCTGTTTGGGAGGAGCTGGTCTACTGGAGGAGTCTGTAAGGGTGTCCCACCGAATTGCTGCTTCAGTAAACCTGGGGTCTTGAGCTCCTACCAAGTCTCTCAAGCGTTCGGGCACTATCTTCTTGACTAATGCACTGGAAGCCAAACACGAAGACAGAAAAGCAGGTAAAGCAACATGCGTTGCTTTACGCACCCCTATACCTCCCAGTCGCACTGGGAGGGTTGCCTGATCCCATTGCTCATCCTCTAGTGACAGGTTCAGTGCCTTCTTAAAAGTTGATCTCAGGTGTGCGTCATATTCATCGAGTGTTGGGTTGTCAAAAGAGGGTGCACACCTCAAGAAGTAAGTGAGTCTTGGCATAGTAAGACACCTTGTGAGGAGATACAGAGCATCATGGGCATCAAGATCGCTTATTCTCTCCTCCATTCTCATAAGGTCATTCAATTTGTCCCTGAGGACAGTATCGATGGCCTGGTGACCCAGCGGTGCCCCCAAGAGGGTACTGTTGGACGGAGTTGTAGTTGAGATATATATGCAATAAGATCACAGTAAACAGGTGATTTCAGAATATGCAAAACAACCACTGTG
>NC_069407.1:45032044-45052044 GCF_026875155.1 Cherax quadricarinatus | reverse complement strand
CACACTGCAGACCAGCGGAGAGAGCTGAGTAGATTTAAAATATATGAAAAAAAGTTTGGGTGTGTGCAGCTGGCGTCGATGACTCAAGGTGTTGAACTACAGTTATTAATGGGCCTCAACATTCTGAGTTATAGCTCCTGGACATCTTGAAAGTGATGAACTAAAGCTCCTGTGTTTCATTACATATTATGCTGTATCTCACGGGCCTCTAGGGATTTTGAGCTACAACTCCCAGGGTCTCTTGAGAGCGTTGATCTACAGTCCCACACTGATGAGGGCAGGATTTATGGACAGCCGGACTACCACTGTCATTCGTCATTTGTTTGTGTTGCTATATACTATTGCGTGTTTCATCTACTCAAGGTAGATGGCACTCAACGTCACTTCCTGAACCTGGAAATTTATTTTAAATCCTATTTTTTTTATTCTAAGCTACGTTAAAGAATAAAAAGCACAGTAAAATCACATATAACCCGCAATTTACAGAGGAATCTTGTGACCAAGTTTCAGTCCGTTCTATACCATTATCAGGTCACAGGCTGGGACTTGATAATGGCCCAAGGAGGACTGAAACGTCTTCTAAAGTTTTTTTCCCCAAAGTCAGGTTATTGTGACTTTCATTATTTACTACTACAAGCATACAGTTGGTCCGGTTGTAGCTCGATCTGTTCTGGGCTTCAGTCACATCTTAAGCATTAAAACGAGTTATTGTAAAGATTTCATACATGTTAGGTGATGCCGGGACATATATGTCAGGTGATGCCGTGTCGTCAACCAGCTTTAAAAAAAAAAAAAAAGACCGGCTTTGACCAGACCAGACACAGGAGACAGGACTCCAGAAGCACAATGAGCTGTGTAATCCAATTTGGAAACTGAATTAAGTGCAATTTTTTTGGATTGACTAAGATTCTCCAGGGAGGTTGTGAGGGATGAGAGTAAAGGAGGGGTGGGAGAAGTGAAAGGTAACAATTTCAGCGAAAGAAATAGTTGATGGGGTATCGTTGAGCTTGGGTTGAGTTAAGAAAACACGGACGTGAGAAAAGACTGCAGCACTGCTTGGTCAGGAGTCCAGAGGTGCTGCAGATGCAGCTGGTTTTCTCAACACCAGTGATCAACGTACAGATCTAAACGTTGCCTCTTTTTCTCTGCCAACTCATTGCTAAACATATCTTGGGTGTTTTAATTTGTTAATTTGATAGTAACTACAAACCTCAGTAGGATTATGTAAGTGAACCTAACTTAATCTAGCCTAAATTACCTTAAGATGACAGACAGATGACCAGGTTGTAACTTAATCTGTTCGGGGTTTCAGTTATATTTTTGAGCATCAAAACGAGTTACTAGAAAGGAATGTGCTTATGTACTAATTTTATTTTTTTAATTGGGGTGGACGAGTAAGCCAGCCGAAGGCCTACGTCAGATGACCAAAATCTCGAGTGGCGGGTCATCGTGTGACTAAGACTATCTTCAGTAAACACGTGTCCTGCATTCCTGGCTAATCAAACCTAACCTAACCTAACTGGAAAGGATTAACACATGTTACCGTACACTGGTGTGTTTACTGACGAGATATTTTGGCAGTTCAGCGGCTTCCTCAGTCGAAATACAGAGGAAACAGCATTAGTGGAGGTGTAGATTGAGGTGATAGTTCCTCAGATTGGAGAAGTGAAGGTGAGGGACTGGACTGGTCACGTCGTCTACACCTCCGCCTGCTGTGCAGGCAACATGTCTCGTTAACAACGCTCTCAAACTGTTGCAAATGTGTCTTAATCATCGACTTGACGTTACTGTATGCAATTAATATAATGGAAGAAGTACTGAGGCAACTACTGTCTTCAGTGCTGAGGTAACTATTGTATATAGTGATGAGATAACCACTGTCTTCAGTGCTCAGATAACTACTATCTCCAGTGTTGATGTAACTACTCTCTTTACTGCTGAGGTAACTACTGTCTTCAGTGCTGAGTTAACTACTGTCGTCAGTGCTAAGGTAACTACTGTCTCCAGTGTTAATTTAAGGTAACTACTGTCTTCAGTGCTGAGGTAACTACTGTCTTCAGTGCTGAGGTAACTACTGTCGTCAGCGCTGAGGTAACTACTGTCTCCAGTGCTGAAATAACTACTGTCTTCAGTGCTGAGATAACTACTGTCGTCAGCGCTGAGGTAACTACTGTCTCCAGTGTTGAGATAACTACTGTCTTCAGTGCTGAGGTAACTGCTGCCTTCAGTGCTGAGATAACTGCTGTTTCTAGTGCTGAGGTAACTACTGTCGTCAGTGCTGAAGTAACTTTTGTTGTCAGTGCTGAGGTAATTACTGTCGTCAGTGCTGAGTTAAATACTGTCGTCAGTGCTGAGGTAACTACTGTCGTCAGTGCTGAAGTAACTACTGTCTTCAGTGCTGAGGTAACTACTGTCTCCAGTGCTGAGGTAACTTCTGTTGTCAGTGCTGAGGTAATTACTGTCGTCAGTGCTGAGGTAACTACTGCCTTCAGTGCTTAGATAAATGTTGTCTCCATTGCTGAGGTATCTACTGTAGTAAGTGCTGAGGTAACTTCTGTTGTCAGTGCTGAGGTAACTACTGTCTTCAGTGCTGAGGAAACTACAGTCTCCAGTCCTGATTTAATTACTGTCTAAAGTGCTGAGGTAACTACTGTCTTCACTGCTCAGGTAACTACTGTCTTCAGTGCTGAGGTAACTACTGTCTTCAGTGCTGACGTAACTACTGTCTCCAGTACGGAAGTAACTACTGTCTTAAGTGTTGAGGTAACTACTCTTTTCAGTGCTGAGGCAAATACTGTCTCCAGTGCTGAGGTAACTACTGCTTTCAGTGCTGAGGTAACTGCTGTTTCCAGTTCTGAGGTAACTATTGCCGTCAGTGCTGAAGTAACTTCTGTTGTCAATGCTGAGGTAACTACTGTCGTCAGCGCTGAGGTAACTACTGTCTCCAGTGTTGAGATAACTACTGTCTTCAGTGCTGAGGTAACTACTGTCTTCAGTGCTGAGGTAACTCCTGCTTTCAGTGCTGAGATAACTGCTGTCTCCAGTGCTGAGGCAACTACTGTCGTCAGTGCTGAGGCAACTTCTGTTGTCAGTGCTGAGGTAATTACTGTCGTCAGTGCTGAGGTAACTACTGCCTTCAGTGCTGAGATAACTGTTGTCTCCAGTGCTGAAGTATCTATTGTTATCAGTACTGATGTAACTTCTGTTGTCAGCGCTGAGGTAACTACTTTTTTCAGTGCTGAGGTAACTACTGTCTCAAGTGCTGAGGTAACTACTATTTTAAGTGCTAAAATAAATACTGTCTCCAGTGCTGAGATAACTACTGCCTTCAGTGCTGAGATAGCTGCTGTCTCCAGTGCTGAGGTAACTACTGTCGTCATTGCTGAGGTAACTACTGTCGTCAGTGCTGAGGTAACTACTGTCGTCAGTGCTGAGGCAACTACTGTCGTCAGTGCTGAGGTAACTACTGTTGTCAGTGCTGAGCTAACTACTATCGTCATTGCTGAGGTAACTACTGTCGTCAGTGCTGAGGTAACTACTGTCGTCAGTGCTGAGGTAACTACTGTCGTCAGTGCTGAGGTAACTACTGTCGTCATTGCTGAGGTAACTACTGTCTTCAGTGCTGAGTTAACTACTGTCGTCAGTGCTGAGGTAACTACTGTCGTCAGTGCTGAGCTAACTACTATCGTCATTGCTGAGGTAACTACTGTCGTCGGTGCTGAGGTAACTACTGTCGTCAGTGCTGAGGTAACTACTGTCGTCAGTGCTGAGGTAATTACTGTCTTCATTAGCTCTCTCACTGCGACGTTAACTTGAATTGGCGTTCACACAAAATTCGCAAATATTTAGTAATATTTCCATCGTTTCAGTATTTTTTTGGTAGGTTCTCAACACCGCTGTTAGTGATGTTTCTCATGTTCAGACTGATTAAGACTGACACTCAGTCCGAAAGTACAGAGTTAACATTGATAATTTAATTCCGGCGAGGGGTTAAAAAATGTTAGTTGAGGAGGCACTAGGACAGACTTATTAGCAAACTTGGTGGAAAAATAGACACAAATGCAATATAATGCGATCCTTTGTTGACAACGTTTCGCCCACACAATGAGCTTTATCAAGTCAAGTGGAGAATGATGAGATGGATGAATTTGAGACGGACCTACACGCGATGGGCAAGTAGGATGATTGTTATATGGGAGGAAACCTTTCGGTCCTGTGACCATGATCCAAGTCCTTGGACCGAAACACTTTCTAATAAATACGTTCTAGTGTTGCACATCTGTCTTTATAAACGCCTGAGCCGGGAAATACAAAGAGTTCGATTTTTTCTTTATCTCGCCAGTCTCAGTGACACGTGTAACAACAACTACCTCAGTTTATGATGGAAAGACACAGGCTGCTTCACAAACTTTTGTTAGAACTACAAAAATCAGGCTGTAGCACAAACTTTTGTTAGAACTACAAAGATACAGGCTGTAGCACAAACTTTTGTTAGAACTACAAAGATACAGGCTGTAGCACAAACTTTTGTTAGAACTACAAAGATACAGGCTGTAGCACAAACTTTTGTTAGAACTACAAAGATACAGGCTGTAGCAAAAACTTTTGTTAGAACTACAAAGATACAGGCTGTAGCACAAACTTTTGTTAGAACTACAAAGATACAGGCTGTAGCACAAACTTTTGTTAGAACTACAAAGATACAGGCTGTGCACAACTTTGTTAGAACTACAAAGATACAGGCTGTAGCACAAACTTTTGTTAGAACTACAAAGATACAGGCTGTAGCACAAACTTTCGTTAGAACTACAAAGATACAGGCTGTAGCACAAACTTTTTTTAGAACTACAAAGATACAGGCTGTAGCACAAACTTTTGTTAGAAACTACAAAGATACAGGCTGTAGCACAAACTTTTGTTAGACTACAAAGATACAGCTTGTAGCACAAACTTTTGTTAGAACACAAAGATACAGGCTGTAGCACAACTTTTGTTAGAACTACAAAGATACAGGCTGTAGCACAAACTTTTGTTAGAACTACAAAGATACAGGCTGTAGCACAAATTTCGTTAGAACTACAAAGATTTCAGGCTGTAGCACAAACTTTTGTTAGAAACTACAAAGATACAGGCTATAGCACAAAACTTTTGTTAGAACTACAAAGATTTCAGGTGTAGCACAAACTTTTGTTAGAACTACAAAGATACAGGCTGTAGCACAAACTTTGTTAGAACTACAAAGATACAGGCTGTAGCACAAACTTTTGTTAGAACTACAAAGATACAGGCTGTAGCACAAACTTTTGTTTAGAACTACAAAGATACAGGCAGTAGCACAAACTTTTGTTAGAACTACAAAGATACAGGCTGTAGCACTAAACTTTTGTTAGAACTACAAAGATACAGGCTGTAGCACAAACTTTTGTTAGAACTACAAAGATACAGGTTGTAGCACAAACTTTGTTAGAACTACAAAGATACAGGCTGTAGCACAAACTTTTGTTAGAACTACAAAGATACAGGCTGTAGCACAAACTTTTGTTAGAACTACAAAGATACAGGCTGTAGCAAAAACTTTTGTTAGAAACTACAAAGATACAGGCTGTAGCACAAACTTTTGTTAGAACTACAAAGATACAGGCTGTAGCAAAAACTTTTGTTAGAACTACAAAGATACAGGCTGTAGCACAAATTGTTTAGAATACAAAGATACAGGCTGTAGCACAAAACTTTTGTTAGAACTACAAGATACTAGGCTATAGCACAAACTTTTGTTAGAACTACAAAGATACAGGCTGTAGCACAAACTTTTGTCTAGAACTACAAAGTACAGGCTGTAGCACAAACTTTTGTTAGAACTACAAAGATACAGGCTGTAGCACAAACTTTTGTTAGAACTACAAAGATACAGGCTGTAGCACAAACTTTTGTTAGAACTACAAAGATACAGGCTATAGCACAAACTTTTGTTAGAACTACAAAGATACAGGCTGTAGCACAAACTTTTGTTAGAACTACAAAGATACAGGCTATAGCACAAACTTTTGTTAGAACTACAAAGATACAGGCTATAGCACAAACTTCTGTTAGAACTACAAAGATACAGGCTGTAGCACAAACATTTTTTAAGAACAATGAAGATACATATTGCTTCACAAGATATTGTTAGGACTAAGGAGATACAAGCTGCTTCACAAGCTTTTCTTAGGACTGCGAAGATAAAGCTTGATGCACAAGCTTATGTTAGGACTACGACTCGCTACGTTTAGAGCTTTATCAAGTTAGTGGCAATATGCTGTGTTAATCTGGTTCACTTTGTTATGGTCATACACAGTTGTGAAAATCTAGCAGGAACGTCTCCCCTCTTCCTCCCTTTCACCGGAAGTTCCTTGATGGTATAAGAACATAAGAAAGAAGGAACACTGCAGCAGGCCCACTGGCCCATGCGAGGCAGGTCCAGTTCTCCTACCGGCTTAAGGCAACGCCCTAACCAAAACACTGAGCGAAACGTTTTTATTTAAAGACTGCTCTATGTGTGTTTCTTCTGCATTACGATCATCAATAAATCTTATTTAGCTTTATCTTATTTCCTTCCTCGGTGGATTGCCGATGATGCCTGCCAGTGTGCTAGCAGGTCTTCCTGACTGACAGCCTGTCTGTTGGCAACCCTTCCAACATTGAAGTCTGCCTGTCAGCCTGTACGTTAGCAAGCTTTCCTGCCTGCCAGCCTGTCTTTTGGCAAGTCTTCTAAACTGCGTGCCTGTCTGTCAGCCAGTCCGCTAGCAAGCCTTCCTGCATGGCAGCCTCTCTGTTTGCAAAATTTCTAACATGCCAGCCTGCTCGCCAGCCTGTTTGCCGACCTGTCTGCTAACAAATCTTCCTACCTGCCAGTCTGTCCATTAATAAGCTTTCTATCCTGCACCCTGTCTTGTAGCAAGCCTTTTATCCGACCAGCCTGCCTATCAGCCTTTCTGTAAGCAGTCCTTCAAGCTTGCCAGCCAGGAGCCTGCCTGCTAACAAACCTTCCTACCTACCTGCCTGCCTACCTACCTGCCTTCCTACCTACCTGTCGGCCTGCTAGAAAGTTTGCCAGCTTGAAAGGCCAACTAAACAATGGCCTTTGAAGAAGTAGGTTAGACAGTCTCTCCATAACTGCTGCAACTGATTGCAAGAAATTCATTCATTCTCATTCTCTGTCTGTCTATCTGTCTGTTTGTCTGTCTGTCTGTCTGTCTGTCTGTCTGTCTGTCTCTGTCTCTCTCTCTCTGTCTCTCTCTGTCTCTCTCTGTCTCTCTCTGTCTCTCTCTCTCTCTCTCTCTCTCTCTCTCTCTCTCTCTCTCTCTCTCTCTCTCTCTCTCTCTCTCTCTCTCTCTCTCTCTCTCACTCCCTCTCTCTCTACCTCGCTCACACACACACTTCACACTTCATTAACCAACACTGCTCCACGGGATGAATAACAAGTGGGCGGACACTGAGGCCCAGGTACAGGCTGCTGATTGGCTGAGATATAAACGAGAGATTAGTCGTCATCTGCCACTTGTTGACTCTGAGTGGCTTGCATGGCGACGACCCGTCACGATCTTGCAAAACGTTGAGGAAGACGATGTAGAGGTTTACCAATGTGTTGCGAGTTTATATAATGGTGTACCACTTTGAGTAGGTAGTTTATATATTTACCACTTGGTGTTGAGTTTATATGATGCTTTACAATCATGTTTATATATATTTATATAATATATATATATATATATATATATATATATATATATATATATATATATATATATATATTATATATATATATATAAAACAACACTGCGCTAGCCAATGATTCGAACCCATGTTGTACTGGCCTGCCTCATGGTAAGCGAGAACCACATGACGCTTTAAACCACAGGACCACCCAACCCTACAAGAATGGCGCAGCCAGCAGTGCTAGCACTGCTAGCACTGCTAGCTGTGGGCCGCCATCCAAACAGGGATGAGAATGAAATTAGCTTAGAAGCTCCCACACCTCCGTATGCTCTCGGATGGCAGCCCAACAGCTAGCTCTGCTGGCTGCGCCATTCTTGTAGGGTTGGGTGGTCCTGTGGTTTAAAGCGTCATGTGGTTCTCGCTTACCATGAGGCAGGCCAGTACAACATGGGTTCGAATCCTTGGTTAGCGCAGTGTTGTTATGGATAAATGCCACTCGTCCGTGGTTACAATAATATATATATATATATATATATATATATTATATATATATATATATATATATATATATATATATATATATATATATGTCGTGCCGAATAGGCAGAACTTGCGATCTTGGCTTAAATAGCAACGCTTATCTTGCCATATAGGACAAGTGAAAATTTGTGTATGCAATAATTTCGCCAAAATCATTCTGAACCTAACGAAAAAAATATATTTCACTGTGTTTGTTTAGTATTAAATTATTGTAAACAAATCTAAAATATATTTAGTTGGGTTAGGCTAAAATAAATTGTTCTTGTTATAATAAGGTTAGGTAAGTTTTCTAAGATTCTTTTGGTGGAAAATTAAAAATTTTTACACTTACATTAATGAAAAAAATATATCTTAAACGTATAAGAGAAAATTTCAGAAAGGACTTAATTTTAAATGAGTTCTTGCTAATTGACCAGTTTTACATATTCGGCACGACATATATATATATATTATATATATATATATATATATATATATATATATATATATATATATATATTAACACACTGGCCGATTCCCACCAAGGCAGGGTGGCCCGAAAAAGAAAAACTTTCACCATCATTCACTCCATCACTGTCTTGCCAGAAGGGTGCTTTACACTACAGTTTTTAAACTGCAACATTAACACCCCTCCTTCAGAGTGCAGGCACTGTACTTCCCATCTCCAGACTCAAGTCCGGCCTGCCGGTTTCCCTGAATCCCTTCATAAATGTTACTTTGCTCACACTCCAACAGCACGTCAAGTATTAAAAACCATTTGTCTCCATTCACTCATATCAAATACGCTCATGCAAGCCCGCTAGAAGTCCATGCCCCTCGCACACAAAGCCTCCTTTACCCCCTCCCTCCAACCTTTCCTAGGCCGACCTTTACCCCGTCTTCCCTCCAATAAAGATTTATACCCTCTCGAAGTCATTCTATTTTGTTTCATCCTCTCTACATGTCCGAACCATCTCAACAACCCCTCCTCAGCCCTCTGGATAATACTTTTGGTAATCCCGCACCTCCTCCTAACTTCCAAACTACGAATTCTCTGCATTATATTCACACCACACATTGCCCTCAAACATGACATCTCCACTGCCTCCAGCCTTTTCCTCGCTGCAACATTCATCACCCAGGCTTCACACCCATACAGGAGCGTTGGTAAAACTATGCTCTCATACATTCCCCTCTTTGCTTCCAAGGACAAAGTTCTTTGTCTCCACAGACTTCTAAGTGCACCACTCACCCTTTTCCCCTCATCAATTCTATGATTCACCTCATCTTTCATAGACCCATCCGCTGACACGTCCACTCCAAAATATCTGAGTACATTCACCTCCTCCATACTCTCTCCCTCCAATCTGATATCCAATCTTTCATCACCTAATCTTTTTGTTATCCTCATAACCTTACTCTTTCCTGTATTCACTTTCAATTTTCTTCTTTTATATACCCTACCAAATTCATCCACCAACCTCTGCAACTTCTCTTCAGAATCACCCAAGAGAACAGTGTCATCAGTAAAGAGCAACTGTGACAACTCCCACTTTATGTGTGATTCTTTATCTTTTAACTCCACACCTCTTGCCAAGACCCTCGCATTTACTTCACTTACAACCCCATCTATAAATATATTGAACAACCACGGTGACATCACACATCCTTGTCTAAGCCTACTTTTACTGGGAAATAATCTCCCTCTTTCCTATACACTCTAACTTGAGCCTCACTATCCTCGTAAAAACTCTTTACTGCTTTCAGTAACCTACCTCCTACACCATACATCTGCAACATCTGCCACATTGCCCCCCTATCCACCCTGTCATACGCCTTTTCCAAATCCATAAATGCCACAAAAACCTCTTTAACCTTATCTAAATACGGTTCATTTATATGTTTCACTGTAAACACCTGGTCCACACACCCCCTACCTTTCCTAAAGCCTCCTTGTTCATCTGCTATCCTATTCTCCGCCTTACTCTTAATTCTTTCAATAACAACTCTACCATACACTTTACCAGGTATACTCAACAGACTTATCCCCCTATAATTTTTGCACTCTCTTTTGTCCCCTTTGCCTTTATACAAAGGAACTATGCATGCTCTCCGCCAATCCCTAGGCACCTTACCTTCTTCCATACATTTATTAAATAATAGCACCAACCACTTCAAAACTATATCCCCACCTGCTTTTAACATTTCTATCTTTATTCCATCAATCCCAGCTGCCTTACCCCCTTTCATTCTACTTACTGCCTCACGAACTTCCCCCACACTCACAACTGGCTCTTCCTCACTCCTACAAGATGTTATTCCTCCTTGCCCTATACACGAAATCACAGCTTCCCTATCTTCATCAACATTCAACAATTCCTCAAAATATTCCCTCCATCTTCCCAATACCTCTAACTCTCCATTTAATAACTCTCCTCTCCTATTTTTAACTGACAAATCCATTTGTTCTCTAGGCTTCCTTAACTTGTTAATCTCACTCCAAAACTTTTTCTTATTTTCAACAAAATTTGTTGATAACATCTCACCCACTCTCTCATTTGCTCTCTCTTTACATTGCTTCACCACTCTCTTAACCTCTCTCTTTTTCTCCATATACTCTTCCTTCCTTGCATCACTTCTACTTTGTAAAAACTTCTCATTTGCTAACTTTTTCTCCCTCACTACTCTCTTTACATTATCATTCCACCAATCGCTCCTCTTCCCTCCCGCACCCACTTTCCTGTAACCACAAACTTCTGCTGAACACACTAACACTACATTTTTAAACCTACCCCATACCTCTTCGACCCCATTGCCTATGCTCTCATTAGCCCATCTATCCTCCAATAGTTGTTTATATCTTACCCTAACTGCCTCCTCTTTTAGTTTATAAACCTTCACCTCTCTCTTCCCTGATGCTTCTATTCTCCTTGTATCCCATCTACCTTTTACTCTCAGTGTAGCTACAACTAGAAAGTGATCTGATATATCTGTGGCTCCTCTATAAACATGTACATCCTGAAGTCTACTCAACAGTCTTTTATCCACCAATACATAATCCAACAAACTACTGTCATTTCGCCCACCATCATATCTTGTATACTTATTTATCCTCTTTTTCTTAAAATATGTATTACCTATAACTAAATCCCTTTCTATACAAAGTTCAATCAAAGGGCTCCCATTATCATTTACACCTGGCACCCCAAACTTACCTACCACACCCTCTCTAAAAGTTTCTCCTTCTTTAGCATTCAGGTCCCCTACCACAATTACTCTCTCACTTGGTTGAAAGGTTCCTATACATTCACTTAACATCTCCCAAAATCTCTCTCTCTCCTCTACATTCCTCTCTTCTTCAGGCGCATACACGCTTATTATGACCCACTTTTCGCATCCAACCTTTACTTTAATCCACATAATCCTTGAATTTACACATTCATATTCTCTTTTCTCCTTCCATAACTGATCCTTCAACATTATTGCTACCCCTTCCTTAGCTCTAACTCTCTCAGATACTCCAGATTTAATCCCATTTGTTTCTCCCCACCCGTATAGGTTTATCATTTGTAGAGGGTTTACATAATGGTTAATTACCATGTTTAGAATTTATATGATGGTCTATCACTGTGTGTGCGGAGAGTTTTCGTAATGGTACATTGTGTAGAGAGCTTACACGTAGGTTTACGAGAGTAAAGAATTTATACGACAGTTTACATATGTAGAAAGTTTATATAGTGGTTTACAAGAGTGAAGAGAGAAATAGTTTCACGGTTTACTTCCCAGTGGAGAGTTTATTTCATGGTTTACCACACTGTGCAGAAAGTTTATATGATATTTTATCACCATGTGTAGAGTTTACATGTTGGACTAGAACGTGAAAAATTTATCTGAGTGGGAAGAGTTGTGCAGCGGTTGTAGGAGTGTGTACAGCACTTACATGATAGTTTAAACCTGTGTTGAGTCTATGTGATAATTTTGGTCGCTGTATGGAGTGCTTGCATAATGGTTTAGGCGTTTAGGACGGCCTTTTTTTAATTTAGAAAAGCTAGATACATCAGCAGTGATTTAATTTTATGTGATAGTTACACAATGGGAGAAAAAAACTTAGCTATGTTTCCCTGTCATATTCCATCATTCAGGGGGCTTGGTCATAGACCGGACCGAGGGGGCGTTGACCCCCCGCACACCCTCCAGGTATCAGACTCATAGAAAGTGTGGAAATGGATCAGCCTGAGCAGGAAGACTTCAGTAGGCCAATGAAGATATCGTGTCAAGTAATCCATTATTAATGTAACATCGTTCCAGCAGAGCTGGAGTTACTAGTCTCAGGATGGACTAGCCCAGTGAGTCCCAGGGTGGGACCTACGCCCCTCAAACCCCAATGAGCCCCATCGTGGGACCTACGCCCCTCAGACGCCAGTGAGTCCCAGCGTTGGACCTACGCCCATCAGACCCCCAGTGAGTCCCAACGTGGGACCTACGTCCCTCAAACCCCAATGAGTCCCAACGTGGAACCTACTCCCCTCAGACCCCAGTGAGTCCTGGCGTGCGACCTACGCCCCTCAGACCCTAGTGAGTCCCAGCGTGAGACCTACGCCCCTCAGACGCCAGTGAGTCCCAGCGTGCGGTCTACGCTACAGGCCTAATCCAGAGGCTGGTTCTGGAGTTCAACCCCACCAAGTGCAAAGACATGAAGATTAGGAAAGGGTAAAGAAAACCGCAGAGTACAGCCTAGGGGGCAAAAGACTACAAGCCTCACTCAAGGAAAAGGATCTTGGGGTGAGTATAATACCGAGCACTGTGACGAGTGGGGTTCCACAGGGGTCAGTCGTAGGACCGGTGCTGTTTCTGGTATTTGTGAACGACATGACGGAAGGAATAGACTCCGAAGTGTCCCTGTTTGCAGATGATGTGAAATTGATGAGAAGAATTCAATCGGACGAGGACCAGGCAGAATTACAAAGGGATCTGGACAGGCTGCAGGCCTGGTCCAGCAATTGACTCCTGGAGTTCAACCCCACCAAGTGCAAAGTCATGAAGATTGGGAAAGGGCAAAGAAGACCGCAGACGGAGTACAGTCTAGGGGGCCAGAGCTATAAACCTCACTCAAGGAAAAAGATCTTGGGGTGAGTATAACATTAGGCACATCTGAGGCGCACATCAACCAAATAACGGCTGCAGCATATGGGCGCCTAGAAAACCTAAGAACAGCATCCCGCCATCTTAATAAGGAATCGTTCAGGACCCTGTACACTGTGTACGTTAGGCCCATATTGGAGTATGCGGCACCAGTTTGGAACCCACACCTAGCCAAGCACGTAAAGAAACTAGAAAAAGTTCAAAGGTTAACAACAAGACCAGTCCCAGAGCTAAGAGGTATGTTCTACGAGGAGAAGTTAAAGGAAATCTACCTGACGATACTAGAGGACAGGAGAGATAGGGGAGACATGATAACGACATACAAAATACTGAGAGGAATTGACAAGGTGGACAAAGACAGAATGTTCCAGAGATGGGACACAGCAAAGGCGACACAGTTGGAAGTTGAAGACACAGATGAATCACAGGGATGTTAGGAAGTATTTCTTCAGTCACAGAGTAGTTAGGAAGTGGACTAGTTTGGGAAACGATGTAGTGGAAGCAGGATCCATTCATAGCTTTAAGCAGAGGTATGATAAATCCAATGGTGCAGGGAGAGTGACCCAGTAGCGGCCAGTGAAGAGGCGGGGCCAGGAGCTATGACTCGAACCCTGCAACCACAACTAGGTGAGTACAACTAGATGAGTATACACAACACACACACACACACACACACACACACACACACACACACACACACACACACACACACACACACACACACACACACACACACACACGCACACACACATGCATGCATGCACACACACACATTCATATGCATAAATACATATACATGCACATAAAATACATGAACTTATATATACGTACAACTGGATCACCACTGGGCTGCTATTGAGGATATCCTCAAGCAGCAGCCCAGAGAAGATACATCACCTCATTCCACCAGACCTAAAGTGCCTGACAAATAGGCACTCAACTATATAATGGTAAAGGTCGTGTGCCTTCTCTTGTTCACAGTGTTCACGTGTAGAACAGGCAGAGATGGGAAGCTCACATACGGTAAGTGAATACATCTACCCGACCTGATTCTGGCGGTCATTGTGTCACGTAATCTACTGGGTGTTTTATAACGCCCATACATGTGGCTTTCTGATAGGAACAGATCATAGTGCCCCACAATGATAAGGGAATAAATTGCGGCGTAAGTAAGTTTACCGATGGCATTAAAGTAGGCCGTCAAATAATTCCTGATTTGGACACTGAAAGACTACAGGATGACCTGGATAGATTGATGTTGTGACCGGAGAAGTGGTAGATGCAGGTTAATGCAGACAATTGTAAGGAAATAAACAATGGTAAACAATGTAGATCTTGGTCAGAGTGAATGTGAAAATGATCCAGACCTCAATACATAAGTGCTCGTAATAGCTAATGGAATTCTTGGCTTCTTAACAAAAAGTATAAGTAATAGATGTCCTAAGGTTATATTTCAAATTTATGTATCTTTGGTAAGACCTCGTTTAAATTCTGGTCTCCATATTATAGGATGGACATAGATGCACTCATAACTACACAGAGAAAGAAGACGAAGCTGATTCCACGTATCAGAAACCTTACCTAAGAAAAGACGTTGAAGGCCCTGAACCTACATTGTTTGGACAGGTGTAGGATAAGGGGAGATACGATTTAAGTGAACAAACGGAAAACAAGAATAAATAAAGGGGATATACATGGCGTGTTGAGAATATCTAACCAAGTGAGGACTCGCAGCAATGGACTCAAGTTCGAGAAATTTAGATTTAGAATGGATATTGAGGAGTGCTAGCTTGGCAACAGAGTTGTAGAAGACTGAAATAAACTCCCAGGCAACGTTACTGAGGCAAAATTTTTGGGTATCTTTAAATATAGGTTAGACGGGTACATGAGTGAATGTTGATAAATGTGAAGTGGACCTGCCTTGCAAGGGCCATTAAGCCTATTGCAATGTGTCTTCATTCTTTTGCTTGTATGTTCTTATCTGAACTCAGCTAGAGTGATAGAGTGAGAGAACAAAACATGAATTAGAAATGAGTGAGTCTTGTACAGCATGGGCTAGTAGGGTTGTCTAAGCTAATTCCTTGGGTAGCCTTGAGAATAGATTGGACAGGTATTTCTGTTAAAGGATTTGAATATGAGAAGTATAGACCGGTAGACCATCGGCAGTGTTCCTCCATCCTTATGTGATTATCTACTTGTAGGTACAGAAGGTAAGCTACGCTGGTAATGTACGTCTTCATTATGTTCCTTGTTAAACTGCTTGTTAGGTTATATCTTTTGTTAATGTGCGTTGATACCTGG
This sequence comes from Cherax quadricarinatus, assembly GCF_026875155.1. Taxonomy (NCBI): domain Eukaryota; kingdom Metazoa; phylum Arthropoda; class Malacostraca; order Decapoda; family Parastacidae; genus Cherax; species Cherax quadricarinatus. The sequence continues at coordinate 45,036,387 of NC_069407.1, read as the reverse complement.
ATTAATTTTTGGGTTTTGAACTTCAGCTCTTCAGCCTCTGAACCTTGTATTATGAGACAGTCACAAGGATGCAGAACAAATCTATACTTGGACAACGTTTCTCTCGAATCACAGAAAAAACGTTGCCAAAAAAAAATAGTTTTTGTCTATATTCCTGACTCACTACTTCCTGCAAATCAGTTGAAATAGCTAACGATCTTATTCTCTGATTTCTTACTCTGACGCTATGAACTGTGTCGGCGTCTATGTTGATCTCTGTGTTCCAGCCTCTGCTTCTTTGGTACTTTATTGCATCTACTTGTCTCTCATTCAGCGAAATTTTATCATTTAGATATAGAAAGGACATAGGTAAGTACTGGTTTTCGAACAGAGTTATGACTGCGTGGAACAATCTTCCGAGTAGGGTGATAGAGGCTCTGACCTTGGATGGTTTTCAAAAGAGACTGGACAAATATATGAGTGGGAGGGGCTGGGTTTGATTGATGTTGGGGGTACGGAAGTAAATTCTTTGGTAGCTTTGGGTAGTGGTAGTTTTGATTAGACCTGCCATGTATGGGCCAGTAGGCCTTCTGCAGTGTTCTTCCATTCTTATGTTCTTATGTTCCGTGGTATCCCGTTGCTTGGTTGGTAGCGTCCTCAACTTACATACTGTGGGCCCACTGTTCGATCACGGGCTCGGACAGAAGCATTGTTTCTTTACACTTGTGCCCCTGTTCTTCTAGCAGTAAGTACCTGGGTGTTAGTATACCTTAGCTAGAGTTTGGCTCTGAAATAAGCTGAGGTAGGATAACAGCTCTTAACCTGTAAATTCAAGTGTGTACCTATAACGTTTTTTCTCACGTTGGCATAAAGGATTCATCTGTCTCTTCTACCTCTAATTCTTCTGTCTTTATTTTCATCTATACAAGTTTCATATGTCATTATCGTGTCTTATTTCTTTCTGTGTTTACTTAGCGTCTTAAGATCCAGTTTCTGTAGTGTTTCCTCGTAACTTTTTTTTCGATTTGATGCTAATGTTAAAAATCTTGTCAACTTTTGAACCTTTCCAAATCGTTTTCATTGTTTTAAAAGATGTATAATGGGTTCTGATAAATATGTGTTGCGTTAAATTCTAGTACCTCAGAAAAAAAAAGGCCTATCGACGTACACTGTGAATAAATATGGACTCTAGCAATGAATGAATGCGTCATGTGTGGTTTAATGTAGAAAGTTTCATGTCCTCGGTGTATAGAATTTAGGTCAGCTGATTTATCCCCCTTTCCTAGGCACTCAGTTCAGTAAATTAGGATCCATTGGCGCAGTACCTCCGGAATTAAATCCAGGTGGGACTTGGTAACACAGGTTAGGATCACTCGTCGCTGTGAACCTGTGGTTAAACCTGAACAGCAGTTTCGTGCACAGCGCCAGGTCTGATGGAGAAATTTTAAAGTTGAGCTGGTTTCCAAACTTGATTTTGTGTAAGAACATGATTTTAATCAATTGTAGAAAGGAGGAAGTGGAAGCAGTGAACATAGGGCTGCGGAGCCATGGACCTGTGAGATGGTTATATGGTATGCTGACACAAGAAATATGTGCAAGAATTATCATGGAATAGTGTTGAGACAAGGACCCCAATTGAAATAAGTCATTTTGTCTGACTTTTTATGTTATCCTATGTAATTTACACGTATGTTATTTACGTGTGATACTTTGTGTAGCTATATTTTATGTGAAGGTTTCAGGTATCGCTATACGGCAGGGCGGCCGGGATATGAAGCTCTGGCAACGGGGTATAGTAGGAAGTATGCATTGGCAGCGTGTGTGTTTGTATAGGTAATGGCTACTTTTTTAAAATGAGAGAATGGCGAGCCGTCCATGAATGGCCTGTTATATGGCCAGAAATTCCATGTAAGGCTAAGATGAACAACAATAATAACAAGAGGTCGATCAGGCCCCGGACCTGATCTCAGCAGAGAGAGCCTCCAAGTCCCACCCTCTCGTCTCGGTCTCACGAGAGGGTGCCGCCCACTTCCACCATCTTGTTAAGTTGCAGCTCCAGGATCCAGTGTCACGAGAGGGTGCCGCCCACTCTCACCCTTCTTAATTTCCATGCTGGTACTCGCCCTCCGATATTTTTAAGGAGAGTGATGAATGGGCAGGGGAAAGAAGGGACCAGGCCAGGGAGGAAGAGAGTTAATCACGTGAAAGGGAAAATATGGAGAGTTTATCGATATAATTTGGAGGTGAAGGAGAAAAAAAGAGGAAAATGTGGAAGGACATAAAAAGGAGCTGATAATGGTGAGGAGACAGAAAAAAAAAGCACAATACCGTGACTGGAACAATACACAAATAACCCCCACCTGGGAGACTGAAACTTACGACGATCAGTCCAGCTTGGACCATTAACTAGTCACAGAGAAACTTGATGGGAAAGGAGCCAAAGGAGACAAAAGATGTGTAGAGCAGATCACTCTCGCCTCTCACATCTGCCAGATAGTAGTCTCTCACACCAGCGAGATCATTACGATGTGGTTCTGGACGCTCTTTAAGACAAGCAACATGCCGACCTATGAGCATGGAATAACAGCACATTTTAAGAGAAATAACTAAAGAAGTGGACATCACTGTAATAAATAGAACCACCAAATAAAAATGCTGTTCCTCAAGGTACAATAATCATTATAATTTTCTTTCATATTGTCAAATCAAATATTGATGAAGATACAATTTGTACGAGTGGACATCAACGAAGGACACAACAATCAATCAAGCCGACATAAATATTGTCTTACAGTGGACAATAAAAAATAATTTTATGCCCATCTCCGTTACGGAAATATTTATATAAAAATTGAAACAAAGTATAAAATTCAATTCTGTTAATAAGCATTTCTGAAAAACTTCAGTTTTTATCTAAAAATGTAGATTATCATACTTTTAATTGAAACTGATAATAATTCACGATTTCTCGGACTATTTCATTCTCACCAATAAAATTAAAATATGTTGACTGCAGGTCTATAGCTAAAAATGTAGGAAGTTTTTAAGTTTAAGGAACTCGATGGATCTAGGATAATCACAGACTGAATACGAAGGACCTTCTAAAGTTCAAATAAGAGTTGCAAAGCTAATGATGATTTTCTACAAAGAACTTTAATAATCTAGAATAAAATATTGTAGCACACCAACCTTTTCTTAAGGCAGTTTAAGGCAAACGAAATTGCATATCTGGAGAACGTAAATATAACTTTAGCTGCTTTCACACTTCAATCTAAAATTATAATCTCTCAAACTGCATTCCTTTAAGCACCAGCGAATAAGATGTGTCGTAATAAAACAGGAGGGACTGCTTCATAATACTCAGATTGAAAAACTCCCTCAGCAGATCAGGAGACAATGTAAACAACGTCAAAAACGAAGCCGAAGTGCAATAAGTAACCGTAAATGGTCGAGGACATGTCTTCACCCACTCTTCGTATGTATTAGAAATTTCTAGGAAACACTGTTTGTCTTCAAGAGAAAACTTGGCAAGCTCCTCTTAAAACAAAAACTCTTGATCTTGGCGGTGTTGCCTGCTTGGGAGTGCGTGCAGCTAGTAGCATCAACAGTCTGACTGGTCAGGCCATCAACAAGGAGACCTGGTCTGAGACTGGGCTGCGGGGGCAATGATCTACAGTAATGTCTCCATACAGGTGTATAGGAAGACTGCCTCTCGGATAGGTGTGTAGGTAGACTACACCCTAACGTACGACAATCCTTAACGTACGTCACCCTAACGGGCAATACCTTACCGTTCACAACACTTTAACCTACACCAACCTAACGTACAACATCTTAACGTACACCACATAACATACAACACCTTAACGTACACCAACCTAACGTACAACACCTTAACGTACACCATCTAACGTACAACACTTTAACGTACACCAACATAACGTACAACACCTTAACGTACACCAAACTAACGTACAACACCTTAAAGTACACCAACCTAACGTACAACACATTAACGTACCTCAACCCACCAGGTCTAACTGGCTCCTCAGCCTCAGTTTACCCAGCTAATATTTCTAACATGTTAACTCACACACAGTTTACACCTCAGCCTCAGTTTACCCAGCTAACATTTCTAACATGTTAACTCACTCACAGTTTACACCTCAGCCTCAGTTTACCAAGCTAACATTTCTAACATGTTAACTCACTCACAGTTTACACCTCAGCCTCAATTTACCAAGCTAACATTTCTAACATGTTAACTCACTCACAGTTTACACCTCAGCCTCAGTTTACCAAGCTAACATTTCTAACATGTTAACTCACTCACAGTTTACACCTCAGCCTCAGTTTACCAAGCT
>NC_069407.1:45027044-45029544 GCF_026875155.1 Cherax quadricarinatus | reverse complement strand
TGTAGAAGGTAGTGAGGAGTGTAGAAGGTAGTGAGGTAGAGGGTATGAGAGTGTAGAGTAGTGAGAAGTGTAGAAGGTAGTGAGAAGTGTAGAAGGTAGTGAGAAGAGTAGAAGGTAGTGTGAAGTGTAGAAGGTAGTGAGAAGTGTAGAAGGTGTAAAGTGTAGAAGGTGTGAGAAGTGTAGAAGGTAGTGAGAATGTAGAAGGCAGTGAGGAGTGTAGAAGGTAGTGGGGAAAGTGTAGAAGGTAGTGAGGAGTGTAGAAGGTAGTGAGGAGTGTAGAAGGTAGTGAGAAGTTTTAGAAGGCAGTGAGAGTGTAAAAGGGTAGTGAGAAGTGTAGAAGGTAGTGAGAAGTGTAGAAGGTAGTGAGGAGTGTAGAAGGTAGTGAGGAGTGTAGAAGGTAGTGAGAAGTGTAGAAGGTAGTGAGAAGTGTAGAAGGTAGTGAGAAGTGTAGAAGGTAGTGAGTAGTGTAGAAGGTAGTGAGTAGTGTAAAAGGGTAGTGAGAGTGTAGAAGGTAGTGAGAAGTGTAGAAGGTAGTGAGGAGATGTAGAAGGTAGTGAGGAGTGTAGAAGTAGTGAGTAGTGTAGAAGGTAGTGAGTAGTGTAGAAGGTAGTGAGAAGTGTAGAAGGTAGTGAGAAGTGTAGAAGGTAGTGAGGAGTGTAGAAGGTAGTGAGGAGTGTAGAAGGTAGTGAGGAGTGGTAGAAGGTAGTGAGGAGTGTAGAAGGTAGTGAGAAGTGTAGAAGGTAGTGAGAAGTGTAGAAGGTAGTGAGAAGTGTAAAAGGGTTTAGTGAGAAGAGTAGAAGGTAGTGTGAAGTGTAGAAGGTAGTGAGAAGTGTAGAAGGTAGTAAGAAGTGTAGAAGGTAGTGAGAAGTGTAGAAGGTAGTGAGAAGTGTAGAAGGCAGTGAGGAGTTTTAGAAGTTTAGTGAGGAGTGTAGAAGGCAGTGAGGAGTGTAGAAGGTAGTGAGGAGTGTAGAAGGTAGTGAGAAGTGTAGAAGGCAGTGAGGAGTGTAGAAGGTAGTGAGAAGTGTAGAAGGTAGTGAGAAGTGTAGAAGGTAGTGAGAAGTGTAGAAGGTAGTGAGAAGTGTAGAAGGTAGTGAGAAGTGTAGAAGGTAGTGAGAAGTGTAGAAGGTAGTGAGAAGTGTATAAGCTAGTGAGAAGTGTAGAAAGTAAAAGTAAAAGACTGGGCAGGCGATGCAAAATGCCCCCAATAAAAAGTAGGGGTGCCATTGGTACACTAAGGGAAAACACCATAAGTGTCCGGGGCCCAAGACTGTTCAACAGCCTCCCATCAAGCATTAGGGGAATTGCCAATAAACCCCTGGCTGCCTTCGAGAGAGAGCTGAACAGATACCTAAAGCCAGTGTCGGATCAGCCTGGCTGTGGCTCGTACGTTGGACTGCGTGCGGCCAGCAGTAACAGCCTAGTTGATCAGGCCCTGATCCATCGGGAGGCCTGGTCGTGGGCGGGCAGCGGGGGCGTTGATCCCCGGAATAACCTCCAGGTAACCTCCAGGTAGTAAGAAGTGTAGAAGGCAGTGAGAAGTGTAGAAGGTAGTGAGAAGTGTTGAAGGTAGTGAGAAGTGCAGAAGGTAGTGAGAAGTGTAGAAGGTAGAGAGAAGTGTAGAAGGCAGTGAGAAGTTTAGAAGGTAGTAAGAAGTGTAGAAGGCAGTGAGAAGTGTAGAAGGCAGTGAGAAGTGTAGAAGGTAGTGAGAAGTGTTGAAGGCAGTGGGAAAATGTAGAAGGTAGTGAGAAGTGTAGAAGGTAGTGAGAAGTGTAGAAGGTAGTGAGAAGTGTAGAAGGCAGTGAAAAGTGTAGAAGGTAGTGAGAAGTGTAGATGGCAGTGAAAAGTGTATAAGGTAGTGAGAAGTGTAGAAGGTAGTGAGAAGTGTAGAAGGTAGTGAGAAGTGTAGAAGGTAGTGACAAGTGTAGAAGGTAGAGAGAAGTGTAGAAGGCAGTGAGAAGTTTAGAAGGTAGTAAGAAGTGTAGAAGGCAGTGAGAAGTGTAGAAGGCAGTGAGAAGTGTTGATGGCAGTGAGAAGTGTAGAAGGCAGTGAGAAGTTTTTGAAGCAGTGAGAAGCGTAGAAGGTAGTGAGAAGTGTAGATGGCAGTGAGAAGTGTAGAAGGCAGTGAGAAGTGTTGATGGCAGTGAGAAGTGTAGAAGGCAGTGAGAAGTTTAGAAGGCAGTGAGAAGTGTAGAAGGTAGTGAGAAGTGTAGAAGGCAGTGAGAAGTGTAGAAGGCAGTGAGAAGTGTAGATGGCATTGAGAAGTGTAGAAGGCAGTGAGAAGTGTAGAAGGCAGTGAGAAGTGTGGAAGGAAATAAGATATCTCAGGACTGACATACCAGTTACTCCAGAGTGTACTGAAGTCACACAATAGTGAAATTTATTTTGTCGACCTTATTTGGATGTGAAGTGGCACTCGTTCCCTTGAACGAAATTACCAGGACTTCGGAATCATTTCTGCAGAATTGCAAGCTCCCGGAGACGTGTTGGTTACAACACGAAA
>NC_069407.1:45019544-45024544 GCF_026875155.1 Cherax quadricarinatus | reverse complement strand
TAATGATTTAAAATACCCAAGAAATGTAATTGATAAATCTTTTAAAGTTGCTAGAAACACTTTTTATAATCCAAAAAGGGGCAACCAGCCTTATTCAACTAAAAATATGTTGGTTCTCCCTTACCATGAAAAATTGGTTGATATGCCTTCTCTTCTTAAGACTTTTAATATTAAAGTTGTATTCAAAAATCTTGATACAGTAAAAAAACTTTTGATAAAAAATTCCCCCCAAAATGCTGATGGATGTGTCTATAAGATTCCTTGTAAAATTTGCGATAAAGTTTATTACGGTCAAACTGGTAAAAATCTCGAACTAAGATTAAAACACATAAATATAGCATTAGAACTGGACAAGATTCCAATGCTCTATTTATTCATGTAAGAGATTTTAACCATCCAATTTATTTTCAAAAAGTTGAGAAAGTAGTATCTAGCAAGTCCATGGTCGACAGGAATATAATTGAATCTTGTTTCATAAAAAGCAGTTTTGACAATAATATGAATATTTCCTTTGGTTTATATAAATTAGATCCATTTATAATTAATAGAATTTGGGAAGAATTTAATAATACACTGGACAAATAATTTTTAAATTTTCTTGGGTAGAATAGCTTGGGGGTGAGTTGTGCAAAGGACCTATCCAAGTTGGCTCGCCGCGCGTCACGTGTTTAACCGTTGTGGGATCTGATAGTGAGGTGCTGGCCGGACCCCTTATATAGCTTCCTTGGATGCTTCACTTTCATAGTTCCTTGATAATGTGAGTAGTCACGAAAGCGCTTGGAATTTCTCTATTCTTTCAGAGTGGTTGTTTTGCATATTTTGAAATCACCTGTTTACTGTGATCTTATTGCATATATATATATATATATATATATAATATATATATATATATATATAATATATATATATATATATATATATATATATATAATATATATATATTATAATATATATATATATATATATATATATATATATATATATATATATATATGCTTGAATAAAAGTAGGGGACCCGCCTGAAAATAGTCATATTAGATTTTCAGTCCAGTGTCACTCATACACTTACAAAGTGTGTGATGATCAATGGCAACATGTGGAGGCATACAGCACTCTGGTGCATTGCCACGCTCACTTTTCGTATGGCAACGCTTACTTCGCGCTTGGCCATGTTCACTTCGCGCATGGTGGCCACGCTCACTCTGGCAGGTAATTAAATTTACCAGACAAGAGGAAGTCTCGACAACATGCTGAAGTAGCACATAACAAACACCAGCCTCATTATGCTCTCCCGGTGACCTGCCTCCTGGGGTACTGATGAGGACGAGCAGGAAGAGAAGGAGAAGGAAGAGGAAGAGTAAGAGGGTGGGAGGCTGGAGAAGGGAAAAGTAGAAAAGCTAAGTCACCGGAGGAGAAATAATTATAATATGTGTCATGAAGTGGGAAATAAAAGATAGTGAAGAGCAACGTCGAAATACTGGATAGGAAACACAAAAAAAAATTTATTAGATAAATGAAGAATAAGAAGCACTAGAGCGAGTAAAAAGACAGGAGACAGTAAGATCAAAGCAAGTCATTGAAAAAGAAGAAGAAAACGAAGAGGTGGAGGAAGAAGTCGGACGACCTGGAAAGACGAGACACCGAGTATTGCGATTAACGTGAATTATTTACTTAGCAACAAACCATGATACGGGTGGGGGTTAGAACCCATGACAAGTGAGTCGTAAAACTCCAGGCCAGTGCGTAAGCCACTGGGCCAGCTGGCTACAATAATATTCATTCAACTAGGCATATTTATACACCACAGGGAGGGTGGATGAATCTTATTGCAGCCAGATGACCCAATGGCTTACGCACTGGCCTGGGGTATTATGACTCACTTGCCATGGGTTCTAACCTCCATCCGTACCCTGGTTTGTTTGCAATCGTGTTATTATGATTTCATGAGTCATGATGAGTTACTTAAAAATATTTCTTAATTTGCAATACTTTTCAAAACGATGAATTAATTTAAATTAACTGTCTACTGACTGCTCGCTTTTTTTTTTTAAAATAGAAACAAACAATTTAATTTTTAATTTGTTTTTGAGTAGATTTTTTAAACATAAAAAAACTGCATAAAAGCCTGGATAAAAATTCCTGCAACAAAAATCTGGTCCAGCTTTTTCTAAGTTGGGCTCAAATGATTCAGTGAACTTGATCCTCACACATCCCATTCTCTTACTAAGTTCAGCAAGATCTTTTGCTTTCCCATAACTCTGTCGACAACACTTGTGGAATCCGCCATTTCTGTTGTAAACCCCCGGGGGTTTACAACGGAAATGGCGATGAAAGGCGCTTAGACAACTGAAGTTATTATTAATACAGTGAAACTCCGTAAAAATGAAACCTTCTTTGCTACAAGTCTCTTACTATGACTATTTTCGGATGATACCCATTATTTCACACCCATTATTCCACACCCATTATTCCACACCCATTATTCCACACCCATTATTCCACACCCATTATTCCACACCCATTATTCGACACCCGTTATTCTACACAGGCGGAATTAAAAAATGTATCTCACCATTTCGTAAAAACTAACAAATTTGAAATAGAGTAAATCAGGGACCGGGTGGGACTTGAACATGGGGTCAAGCCCCCACTTGTTCAGTGGTCTGTTCGAAATCGTACCATTACGATTTCGTGAAGTACTTGGGGTCAAACTAGGAGCCTCGCAATTATTGGGAGTGCTTGAAGTCCCTAGAGCAGTACTCGTTAGAATGTAGGCGACAAAGAAACATCTACACATGGAAGATACTGGAGGGATTGATCCCAAGCCTGCACACCAAAATTGCTACTAAAAACATATAAGCAGATAATGCAACAGTGAGCAACTTCACCTCAATACCTCTGGATAAGTTGGTGAGACACATTACCAACTTCTGCCCTCACTGTCCTCTTAAATTCACTTCTTTATTCTTGAGAAACACACGAATTCACTCTTCAAATTATAATTCCCTATTCACCACTGAATACGTATACTGATAAGAACTATAACACTCCGCTTGTATTTCACCCACAAGTAGTCCTTATTTATCAGTACTCGTGGAATAGTCAGTCAGGGGTTAAATTAAACAGACTGACAAATATTTGGTTTACTGTATAAGTAATACACAAATGACCCGCACTAATGATATTGAAATTTATGTCGACATTTCAGTCAGACTTGGACCATTAACCATCTACGTCAGGCCCATACTGGAGTATGCAGCACCAGTTTGGAATCCACACCTGGTCAAGCACGTCATGAAATTAGAGAAAGTGCAAAAGTTTGCAACAAGACTAGTCCCAGAGCTAAGGGGATCGATTGTCCTACAAATAAGGTTAAAGCAAATTGGCCTGACGACACTGGAGGACAGGAGGGTCAGGGAAGACATGATAACGACATATAAAATACTGCGAAGAATAGACAAGGTGGACAAAGACAAAATGTTCCAGAGATGGGACACTGAAACAAGGCGTCACAATTGGAAGTTGAAGACTCAGATGAGTCAAAGGGATGTTAGGAAGTATTTCTTCAGTCACAGAGTTGTCAGGCAGTGGAAAGCCAAAAGTGAGTAGTGGAGGCAGGAACCATACATAGTTTTAAGACGAGGTTTGATAAAGCTCATGGAGCAGGGAGAGAGAGGACCTAGCAGCAGTCAGTGAAAAGGCGGGATCAGGAGCTATGAATCGACCCCTGCAGCCTCATATAGGTGAGTACAAATAGGTGAGTACACAAGCACATACACGTGCGCGTGCGTGCACACCAACGATAAGGAACACGTCCTCCAAAAAAATCGGCCCCTAAAATTTATGTCAGGAAAATTTCATCATTAGCAGTAAATTACCTAAAGTGTAATCTTTTACCATCTTCAAATTAAGTAATTATATCATTATTTTTTCCTCTCGGACGCCTGACGCGCACACAGCCACGTCAGGCAGCTGAGACAACGAGTAGATTTACAAGGTAAATAACCTCTCTGTTTGTGTCTGCTCGGGGGAGGAGAAAAATGGAAAATATCGTAATTTAATATCTCGTTGTTATATGATTTCGTATTTATTAAACCAGTCTTGACATCTGCGTGTCCTGGGTTGTGTCTTGACATCATCTGTGTGTCCTGCGCTGTGTCTTGACATCATCTGTGTGTCCTTGGTTGTGTCTTGACATTATCTGTGTCCTGGGTTGTGTTTTGACATCATCTCTGTGTCTTGACGTTTATCTTGACATCATCTGTGTGTCCTGGGTTGTGTCTTGACATCATCTGTGTGTCCTGGGTTGTATCTTGACATCATCTGTGTGTTCTGGGTTGTGTCTTGACATCATCTGTGTGTCCTGTGTTGTGTCTTGACATCATTTGTGTGTCCTGGGTTGTGTTTTGACATCATCTGTGTCCTGGGTTGTATCTTACATCATCTGTGTGTCCTGGGTTGTGTCTTGACATCATCTGTGTGTCCTGGGCTGTGTCTTGGTATCTGTGTGTCCTGCGCTGTGTCTTGACATCATCTGTGTGTCCTGCGTTGTGTCTTGACATCATCTGTGTGTCCTGGGTTGTGTTTTGACATCATCTGTGTCCTGGGTTGTGTCTTGGCATCATCTGTGTTTCCTGGGATGTGTCCTGACACAATAGTATTACATTACGTTGAATACACACACACATACACGCTCTCTCTCTCTCTCTCTCTCTCTCTCTCTCTCTCTTTTTTACACAGAGTTTGACAAGGTTAGGTTAAGGATCCCTAGCTTTATTGACAAACTATTTACAGGTTAAGGATTCCTAACTTTATTGGCAAGCTAAGAGCTGTTACCTACATCAGCTTATTTGAAAACATTTTTATTGTTATGAGACACACAAGTAGGAAACAGGATGAAGTTGGAGCCATCTGTGGGTCAGCATTTTCATTTGATCAACTGACTTTATCTCGTTGACATCATTATGCTGTACGAATGTGTTCTATACTCGAGTCATCCT
>NC_069407.1:44992044-45014544 GCF_026875155.1 Cherax quadricarinatus | reverse complement strand
AATGTAATAATTCTGTCAGTGAGCAAAAGAGAAGTGAAAAGGCATATATTAAGTAAAGGTATTAGTGAAAGGTAGGAGCTACTGTTGGAAGAAACGTTGGTCATTGTGAAGCTGATGACAAGGTAGAGTCTAGAATTAAGAATGTACTGCCGTGTGTGTGCAACAGACGTTTGTGCCTATAAATGGGCTATTGCGGGAGAAAAAATTAATAATTAGTGGAATGATGAGGTGAAAGGTTGATAAAAGTGAAATAGCAAGCCCACGAAACTTTATACGAAGTAAATATTATTATTATTGTTATAATTATTATTATTATTATTATTATTATTATTATTATTATTATTATTATTATTATTATTATTAGTAGTAGTAGTAGTAGTAGTAGTAGTAGTAGTAGTAGTAGTAGTAGCAGTAGTAAATTTGCATTTAAAAATACAATGTTATTTAAAATAACTCTTGTAGTTTAAATTATGACTTTTACTCTTCATTGTGATGGTATCGTACCCTCCTGAGCCTCCATCACACATTGTGATGGCATCGTACCCTCCTGAGCCTCCATCACACATTGTGATGGCATCGTACCCTCCTGAGCCTCCATCACACATTGTGATGGCATCGTACCCCCTGAGCCTCCATCACACATTGTGATGGCATTGTAACCCTCCTGAGCCTCCATCACACATTGTTGATGGTATCGTACCCTCCTGAGCCTCCATCACACATTGTGATGGCATCGTACCCTCCTGAGCCTCCATCACACATTGTGATGGTATCGTACCCTCCTGAGCCTCCATCACACATTGTGATGGCATCGTACCCTCCTGAGCCTCCATCACACATTGTGATGGCATCGTACCCTCTGAGCTCCCATCACACATTGTGATGGCATCGTACCCTCCTGAGCCTCCATCACACATTGTGATGGCATTGTACCCTCCTGAGCCTCCATCACACATTGTGATGGTATCGTACCCTCCTGAGCCTCCATCACACATTGTGATGGTATCGTACCTCCTGAGCCTCCATCACACATTGTGATGGCATTGTACCCTCCTGAGCCTCCATCACACATTGTGATGGTATCGTACCCTCCTGAGCCTCCATCACACATTGTGATGGCATTGTACCCTCCTGAGCCTCCATCACACATTGTGATGGTATCGTACCCTCCTGAGCCTCCATCACACATTGTGATGGCATTGTACCCTCCTGAGCCTCCATCACACATTGTGATGACATTGTACCCTCCTGAGCCTCCATCACACATTGTGATGGCATTGTACCCTCCTGAGCCTCCATCACACATTGTGATGGTATCGTACCCTCCTGAGCCTCCATCACACATTGTGATGGCATCGTACCCTCCTGAGCCTCCATCACACATTGTGATGGTATCGTACCCTCCTGAGCCTCCATCACACATTGTGATGGTATCGTACCCTCCTGAGCCTCCATCACACATTGTGATGGCATCGTACCCTCCTGAGCCTCCATCACACATTGTGATGGCATCGTACCCTCCTGAGCCTCCATCACACATTGTGATGGTATCGTACCCTCCTGAGCCTCCATCACATATTGTGATGGTATCGTACCCTCCTGAGCACTCCATCAACACATTGTGATGGCATTGTACCCTCCTGAGCCTCCATCACACATTGTGATGGTATCGTACCCTCCTGAGCCTCCATCACACATTGTGATGGCATTGTACCCTCCTGAGCCTCCATCACACATTGTGATGACATTGTACCCTCCTGAGCCTCCATCACACATTGTGATGGCATTGTACCCTCCTGAGCCTCCATCACACATTGTGATGGATCGTACCATCCATGAGCCTCCATCACACATTGTGATGGCATTGTACCCTCCTGAGCCTCCATCACACATTGTGATGGTATCGTACCCTCCTGAGCCTCCATCACACATTGTGATGGCATTGTACCCTCCTGAGCCTCCATCACACATTGTGATGGCATCATACCCTCCTGAGCCTCCATCACACATTGTGATGGCATCGTACCCTCCTGAGCCTCCATCACACATTGTGATGGCATCGTACCCTCCTGAGCCTCCATCACACATTGTGATGGTATCGTACCCTCCTGAGCCTCCATCACACATTGTGTTGTTAGGTAAGACACATATGCAACAGTTAGGTATCTTTATTTCGAAACGTTTCGCCTACACAGTAGGCTTCCTCAGTCGAGTACATAAAAGTTGATAGAAGCAGAAGATACTTGAAGACGATGTAATCAGTCCATCACCCTTAAAGTTTTGAGGTGGTCAGTCCCTCAGTCTCTAGAAGAGCATTGTTCCATGGTATGAAACAATATAGAGATGAAGTGACAGGATCGAGCGTTATATAGCGCCAAGAGGTGAGACGTAGGTCACTAGGAGAGGTAAGAACTCAGATGTTGGGAGGACAGGTCCCTCTCAAATCCAGCCGTTCTCACTAGTAGAGGTTGTCGAAAGTTGATTGTAGGTCTGTACCAAGATACCCTTGTGTTGCAGTGTCAGACAGATTGAACATTAAAATGGTATAAAATACCGACAGGTTGTTAGGTAAGACACATATGCAACAGTTAGGTATCTTTATTTCGAAACGTTTCGCCTACACAGTAGGCTCCTCAGTCGAGTACATAAAAGTTGATAGAAGCAGAAGATACTTGAAGACGATGTAATCAGTCCATCAACCTTAAAGTTTTGAGGTGGTCAGTCCCTCAGTCTCTAGAAGAGCATTGTTCCATGGTATGAAACAATATAGAGATGAAGTGACAGGATCGAGCGTTATATAGCGCCAAGAGGTGAGACGTAGGTCACTAGGAGAGGTAAGAACTCAGATGTTGGGAGGACAGGTCCCTCTCAAATCCAGCCGTTCTCACTAGTAGAGGTTGTCGAAAGTTGATTGTAGGTCTGTACCAAGATACCCTTGTGTTGCAGTGTCAGACAGATTGAACATTAAAATGGTATAAAATACCGACAGGTTGTTAGGTAAGACACATATGCAACAGTTAGGTATCTTTATTTCGAAACGTTTCTCCTACACAGTAGGCTTCCTCAGTCGAGTACATAAAAGTTGATAGAAGCAGAAGATACTTGAAGACGATGTAATCAGTCCATCACCCTTAAAGTTTTGAGGTGGTCAGTCCCTCAGTCTCTAGAAGAGCATTGTTCCATGGTATGAAACAATATAGAGATGAAGTGACAGGATCGAGCGTTATAAAAGCGCCAAGAGGTGAGACGTAGGTCACTAGGAGAGGTAAGAACTCAGATGTTGGGAGGACAGGTTCCCTCTCAAATCCAGCCGTTCTACTAGTAGAGGTTGTCGAAAGTTTGATTGTAGGTCTGTACCAAGATACCCTTGTGTTTGCAGTGTCAGACAGATTGAACATTAAAAATGGTATAAAATACCGACAGGTTGTTAGGTAAGACACATATGCAACAGTTAGGTATCTTTATTTCGAAACGTTTCGCCTACACAGTAGGCTTCCTCAGTCGAGTACATAAAAGTTGATAGAAGCAGAAGATACTTGAAGACGATGTAATCAGTCCATCACCCTTAAAGTTTTGAGGTGGTCAGTCCCTCAGTCTCTAGAAGAGCATTGTTCCATGGTATGAAACAATATAGAGATGAAGTGACAGGATCGAGCGTTATATAGCGCCAAGAGGTGAGACGTAGGTCACTAGGAGAGGTAAGAACTCAGATGAACATTAAAATGGTATAAAATACCGACAGATTGTTAGGTAAGACACATATGCAACAGTTAGGTATCTTTATTTTGAAACGTTTCGCCTACACAGTAGGCTTCTTCAGTCGAGTACAGAAAAGTTTTCTGTACTCGACTGAAGAAGCCTACTGTGTAGGCGAAACGTTTCAAAATAAAGATACCTAACTGTTGCATATGTGTCTTACCTAACAAGAACTCAGATGTTGGGAGGACAAGTCCCTCTCAAATCCAGCCGTTCTCACTAGTAGAGGTTGTCGAAAGTTGATTGTAGGTCTGTACCAAGATACCCTTGTGTTGCAGTGTCAGACAGATTGAACATTAAAATGGTATAAAATACCGACAGGTTGTTAGGTAAGACACATATGCAACAGTTAGGTATCTTTATTTCGAAACGTTTCGCCTACACAGTAGGCTTCCTCAGTCGAGTACATAAAAGTTGATAGAAGCAGAAGATACTTGAAGACGATGTAATCAGTCCATCACCCTTAAAGTTTTGAGGTGGTCAGTCCCTCAGTCTCTAGAAGAGCATTGTTCCATGGTATGAAACAATATAGAGATGAAGTGACAGGATCGAGCGTTATATAGCGCCAAGAGGTGAGACGTAGGTCACTAGGAGAGGTAAGAACTCAGATGTTGGGAGGACAGGTCCCTCTCAAATCCAGCCGTTCTCACTAGTAGAGGTTGTCGAAAGTTGATTGTAGGTCTGTACCAAGATACCCTTGTGTTGCGCTATATAACGCTCGATCCTGTCACTTCATCTCTATATTGTTTCATACCATGGAACAATGCTCTTCTAGAGACTGAGGGACTGACCACCTCAAAACTTTAAGGGTGATGGACTGATTACATCGTCTTCAAGTATCTTCTGCTTCTATCAACTTTTATGTACTGACGAGGAAGCCTACTGTGTAGGCGAAACTTTCGAAAAAAGATACCTAACTGTTGCCCTAGTGTCTTTCCTAAAACCGTCGTATTTTATACCATTTTAATGTTTAACTGTCTGAACGCAACACAAGGGGATCTTTGGGACAGACCTACAATCCTTTCGACAAACCCCTACTAGTGAGAACGGGGGATTTGAGAGGGACCCGTCCTCCCCAAAATCTGAGTTTCTTACCTCTCCAGTGACCTACGTCCACCCCTTGGCGCTATATAACGCCGATCCTGTCACTTATCTCTTAAAAGTTTCATACCAGGAAAAATGCCTTCAGGACTAGGGACTACCACCCAAAACTTTAAGGGGGATGGATGATTACATCGTCTTCAAGTAAACTTTTGCTTCTTCAACTTTAGTACTCGACTGAGGAGCCATGTGTAGGCGAAACGTTTTGAAATAAAGATCCTAACTGTTGCATATGTGCTTACCTAACAACCCGTCGGATTTTATACCATTTTTAAAGTTCAAACTTCTGACAGCAACCAAGGGGATCTTGGTACAGACCCAAATCAACTTTCGACAACTCACTAGGGCGGCTGGATTTGAGAGGGACCTGTCCTCCCAACATCGAGTTTTTACCCTCCTAGTGACCAATCTCCCTCTTGGCGCTATATAACGCTCGATCCTTCACTTCACTCTATATTGTTTCATACCATGGAACAATGTCTTCTAGAGACTGAGGGGCTGACCCCCTCAAAACTTTAAGGTTAGGACTGATTACATCTCTTCAAGTATCTTCTGCTTCTATCAAAATTTTTTGTCTCGACGAGGAAGCCTACGTGTGGCGAAAAGTTTTTGAAAAAAAGAACCCAACTGTTATATTGTCTTTCCTAACAACCCGTCGGTTTTTATACCATTTTTAAAGTTCAATCACACATTGTGAGGATTGAAACCCCCCTGAGCCCCCATCACACATTGTGTGGTATCGTACTCTCCTGAGCCTCATCACACATTTTATGGGATTTTTACCCCCTGAGCCTCCTCACACATTGTGATGGCATCATACCCCCCGAGCCCCCATCAACATTTTGATGGATGTACCCTCCCAGCCTCCTCACACATTGTGATGGTATCGACCCCCCTAGCCTCCCTCACAATTTTGAGGTATCGTACCTCCTGAGCCCCCCATCACAATTTTTGATGGATCGTACCTCCTGAGCCCCATCACACATTGGATGGTATCGTACCCTCCCGAGCCCCATCACACATTATGTGGTAGTACCCCCCCTGAGCCCCATCACACATTTTGATGGTATCGTACCCCCTGAGCCCCCATACACATTGTATGGTACGTCCCCCTGACCCCATCACACATTGTTATGGGATCGTACCCCCCTGACCCTCCATCACACATTGTGATGGGATCGTACCCCCCTGAGCCTCATCACACATGTGATGGATCGTACCCCTCCTGACCCCACACACATTGTATGGTACGTACCCTCCTAGCCTCCCCTCACACATTGGATGGTTCGTACCCTCCTAGCCCCATCACACTTGGAGGTATCGTACCCTCCTAGCCTCCCTCCACATTGTGATGGCATCGACCCTCCCCGAGCCCCATCACACATTTTGATGGTACGTCCATCCCGAGCCTCCATCACACATTGTGATGGTATTGTACCCTCCTGAGCCTCCATCACACTTTTGAGGATCGTACCCTCCGAGCCTCCATCACACATTGTGAAGGATCGTACCTCCCACCCCCCATCCACATAGTAGTAGTACCCTCCTGAGCCTCCATCACACATTGTGTGTATGTACCCTCCCGAGCCTCCACACACATTGTGATGGTATCGTACCCTCCTGAGCCTCCACACACATTGTGATGGTATGTCCCCCCTGACCTCCATCACACAAATGAGGGATCGTACCCCCCTTGGCCTCCTCACACATTGGTGGTATCGTACCCCTGAGCCTCCCTCACACATTTTGATGGTATCGTACCCTCCTAGCCTCCATCACACATTTTGATGCATCGAAAACCCCCTAAACCCCCTCACACATAGTGATGGTAACGTACCCCCTGACCCCCATCACACATTGTGATGGTATCGTACCCTCCTGAGCCCCTCACACAAGTATGGCATCGTACCCTCCCGAGCCTCCATCACCATTTGATGGTATCGTACCCCCCTGAGCCTCCCTCACACATTGTGATGGTATCGACCCCCCTGACCCCTCACACATTGTATGGTATCGTACCCTCCTGAGCCTCCCTCCCAAAATTTTGATGGGATCGACCCCCCTGAGCCCCATCACACATTGTGATGGGATCGTACCATCCTGAGCCTCCATCACACATTGTGATGTTCGTAAACCCCCTGACCTCCATCACACATTTTGGGTGGATCGTACCCCCCTGATCCCTCACACTTGTGATGGTATCGTCCCTCCTGAGCCTCCTCACACATTGTATGGGATCGTATCCCTTGAGCCCCCATCACACATTTTGATGGGATCGACCCCCCTGAAGCCTCCATCACACATTGTGATGGGACGTACCCTCCGGCCTCCATCTCCATTTTGATGGGATCGTACCCTCCTAGCCCCCCATACACATTGTGTGGCATCGTACCCTCCGGGCCTCCATCCAATTGTGATGGTATCGTACCCCCCTGAGCTCCTCACACATTGTGAAGGTATCGTACCCTCCTGAGCCTCTCAACATTTGATGGGATCGTACCCCCTGACCCCATCACACATTGGAGGCATTGTACCCCCTGAGCCTCCACACACATTGTGATGGCATCGTACCCTCCCGAGCCTCCATCCACATTGTGATGGCATTGTACCCTCCTGAGCCTCCCTCACACATTGTGATGGCAATTTTTCCCTCCTGAGCCTCCCTCCACATTGTGATGGTATCGTACCCCCCCTGATCCCATCAACATTTTGATGGGATTTTACCCTCCTGGCCCCCTCACAATTGTGATGGCTCGTCCCTCCTGACCCCATCACACATTGTGATGGCATGTACCCCCTAGCCTCCATCCAATTTGAGGATTTACCCTCCCGAGCCTCCCCTCACACATTGTGATGGCATCGTACCCCCTGAGCCTCCATCACACATTGTGATGGCATTGTACCCTCCGACCTCCATCACACATTGTGATGGCTCGTACCCTCCTGACCTCCATCAAATTGTGAGGATCGACCCCCTGACCTCCATCACACATTGTGATGGCATCGTCCCTCCTGAGCTCCATCACACTTGTGATGGCATTTTTAAACCCTCCGAGCCTCCATCCACATTGTGAGGGATTGTACCCCCCGCCCCACACACATTGTGATGCACGTACCCTCCTGACCCCCATACACATTGTGATGGTATCGACCCCCTGAGCCTCCATACACATTGTGAGGGCAGTACCCCCCCTGAGCCTCCTCACACATTGTGATGGTATCGTACCCTCCTGAGTTCCATCACACATTGTGAGGTCGTTTCCCTCCTGAGCCTCCATCACAATTGGATGGCATCGTCCCTCTGAGCCCCCACAAAACATTGTGATGGCATCGTACCCCCCTGAGCCTCCATCACACATTTTGATGGCTTGACCCTCCACCTCCATCACACATTGGGATGGCATTGACCCTCCCCGAGCCCCCATCACACATTGTGTGGTATGTACCCCCTGATCCCCCATCACACTTGTGATGGGATTGAAACCCCCCTACCTCCATCACACATTGTGATGGCCGAAACCCCCTGAGCCTCCATCAACTTGTGAGGCATTGTACCCTCCGACCTCCATCACCATTTTGATGGCATTGACCCTCCCAGCCTCCATCAACATTTTGATGGCATCGTACCCTCCGACCCCCCCATCACACTTTGATGGGATTGTACCCTCCTGGCCTCCATCACACATTGTGATGGCATCGACCCCCCGACCTCCATCACACATTTTGATGGCACGACCCTCCCGAGCCTCCTCACACATTGTGATGGCAGTGTACCCTCCTGAGCCCCCACAACTTGTGATGGCATTGTACCCTCCTGACCTCCATCACCATTGTGATGGCATCGTACCCCCTGGCCTCCATCACACATTGTGAGGTATCGTACCTCCTGAGCCTCCATCAACATTTTTGATGGCATCGTACCCTCCTGAGCCCCCATCACCATTGTGATGGATCGACCCCCTGATTCCCCTACACTTGTGATGGCATCTACCCTCCTACCTCCATCAACATTGTGATGGTATCGTACCCTCCTAGCCTCCATCACACATTGTGATGGGATCGTACCCTCCTGACCTCCATCACACATTGTATGGCATCGTCCCCCCCTTTAGCCTCCACACACATTGTGATGGCATCGTACCCCCCTGAGCCTCCATCACACATTTTGATGGTACGTACCCTCCTGGCCCCCATACACATTGTGATGGGATCGTACCCTCCGAGCCTCCTCCCATTGTGTGGTTCGTACCCCCCTGAGCCCACACACATTTTGATGGTATCGTACCCCCGATCCATACACATTTGATGGTATCGTACCCCCGAGCCTCCATACACTTTTGATTGGGGATTGTAACCCCTCCTGAGCCTCCCTCACACATTGTGATGGGATCGTACCCTCCTGACCTCCATCACACATTGTGATGGATTGTACCCTCCTGACCTCCATCACACATTGTGATGGGATTTTACCCCCCTGAGCCTCCCTCACACTTGTGATGGCATTGTACCCCCCTGACCTCCATCAACATTGTGATGTAACGACCCTCCTGAGCCTCCCCCACATTTTATGGCATTGTACCCTCCTGACCCCCAAAAACACATTTTGGGTGGGTTTGTACCCTCCTGAGCCTCCATCACACATTGTATGGATCGTCCCCCCTGAGCCCCCACACACATTGTGATGGCATCGTACCCCCTGACCTCCACACACATTTTGATGGAAACTACCCTCCTGAGCCTCCTCCCATTGGATGGCATGTACCCTCCTGACCTCCATCACACATTTTGATCATTGTACCCTCCCGAGCCCCCTCACACATTGTGATGGCATCGTACCCTCCTGAGCCTCCACCATGTTGGTATCGTACCCTCAGACCTCCATCCACATTGTGATGGCATGTCCCTCCTGACCCCCATCAACTATAAAGTAGACCCCTTGACACTTTTTACTTTCACTCAACAGATAAATTCCCATTTAAAAACCTTTGCATTTAAAAATATATATGTACCCCGTTTAATTTTTTTCATTAAATTTGGGGAGGTGATGGTTATTGCTGCCGGGGGTGCCCCTATTTAATTTTGGTCAGAGATAAACTTTCAGGGGTTACTCCGCATTAGTTTGTCAGGAGTTTCCTGCAAATTTTTATTTTTCACTAAAAAGGTGCTAAAAAAGGGCCAATGACGTAAAAAAACTTTTCAAAATCAAGAAGGCAGAAAAAACATATAAACTTTTATATTACAACCCAAAACAGCGGCATGGGGAAGGAATGCTGTAAAACTGTTTTTTTAAAAATAATAATAAAAAAATAAAAATAAAAATAATAATAAAATAATAGTAAAAATAATAATAAAAATAATAAATAATAATAAAAAAATAATAAAATAAATTGACTCGTTTGAAAATAAACAAAAGAGTTTTCCTGCACAAATTGGGTCAAGTTTAAAAAAAACATACAAAGCTGGGGGTATGACTGTTTTTATTTTCAAGACTAAAATTATATGAAACACAGAAAACGTGGAGAACTTTGCAGAAGAAATCTGTCACTGAACTATAAGCAATAAGCACCGTGGCCTGGTGGCTAAAGCTCTCTCTTCACACGGCGAGGGTCTGGATTCGATTCCCAGCAAGGTTAGAAATACTGGGCATGTTTCTTTACACCGGTTGTTTATGTTTACCAATCAATAAAATGGGTCCCTGGGAGTTAGTCGGCTGGTCGCATCCTGGGACAAAACTGACCTAATTTGCCCGAAATGCTCTGAGAGCATAACAAGCGGCTTTCTATATACAGTGGAACCCCGGTTTTCGTACAGTCCGAGTATCGTACAGTTCAGATTGAGAACACTTTTTTGGGAGATATATTGGTCCGGATTTCGTACCTACCTCCGGAAATCGTATGTATCAGACGCGTGTTCCCCGCCCGGGATGCCACCACTCTCATGCGTATGTGTTTCAGTTTGGCTCTGTCACTGGTTGAGTGATCATTCATCCAAAACATTCCACAATTTTTTGTTTGTTCATTGATTGCGACTGCAAAACAAGCCACCATGGCCCCAAAGAAAGTTCCTAGTGCAAGTCCTTTGGTAAAGATGGTGAGAACCACAATAGAATTCAAGAAAGAGATTGTAGAAAAATACGAAAGTGGCGTACGTTTAGCGGAGCTGTTGTGGAATCTATTGTGTCTTTGGGGAAGTCCTATCGGTTGATGTGAGTGGCCAGGATGTGGAAGAGTTGGTGGAGGACCACAGGGAAAAGCAAACCATAAAGAGCTGCAAGACCTTCATCTGGAACAGCAAGAGACCACAGCTGAGGAAATTGCTTCAGAGGAAAAGGAAGAGAGAGGGGAAAAGGGTCCCTTTTCTTCAGTGTTTAAAGGACATGTGTGCGAAGGGGGAATAAATTTGGGAAAACTTTTTTTTGAAAAAAATCCCCTCCCCCAAACTGATACAAGCCGTTTTTGGGCAACATGTCAGGGGGCCCCAACCCCCTTGCCCATTTAGGAAAATCTTAAAAAAGGACCAAGAAACAAAGCCCCTCTGGCCCAGTTTTTTTTAGTGTGACAAGGGGCCCCAGTCCCATTTTAAAAGACAAAAAAAGGGAAACCCCACAAGGGCTTTGATACCGGGGAATCCTTTGGGGGGAGGTTTCCCTTTCCAAAAATTTAACCTAAACCCCCTCTCCCCTCCCCGCCTTCTTCAACACCCAAAAAGCCCTTCAGAAAAAGGAAATTTAATGTTCATTTACCATTAAAATTAGCCCTTTTTATAATTTTTCTCATTGTTTTCTGTAGAAAAAACTATATTTAAATTCTTTAAAAAATGTATTTTTTTTTAAATATTTTGGGTATCGAACGGTTTGTATTTACATCATTTCTTATGGGGAAATTTTAATTTTGGGTTTTTTCGTATTTTTTTGGTTTTTAAAAACCGACCTTCGGGAACAGATTAAGTACGAAATCCGGGGTTGCACTGTATTTGAAATGTCATTGATATCGGAAGCCCTGTTTTCCATGTACATGAACTTATAGAAATAAAGATATTATATTATTTATTATTTTTAATTATTATTATTATTTTTTATTTTTATTATTATTATTTTTTTAAATTTTATTTTTTTATTATTATTATTTAAAAAAAACCCCCACACAATTTTCCAACAGAGTTTAACGGAAAAAAAAACCATTCAGAAGGAATTTAAATTCGATTTTTTTTTAAGAAATGGGTAGGGAATTTATAATATTTTACTCGTTTTTGAAAAAATTAAAATAGCTAAAAACAGCACGGGCCTCGGGGAGATAAATACACGGAGGATGACAAAGAAAAAAAGGGGGAAATTTTTCAAGCCCAAATTAAAAAACCTTTACACAAAAAACCCACTAGAAAGGAGAGAAGCTGGGGAAAAAATTTGGGGCCCGACTTGGACCGAGTTTTATTTGTGAGTATTATTTGTTTTTCCCCCAGTTTTTGGTATTGTCCCTTTTTTAAATTGCCCCATAAAAATCCAAGTTTGGGTGTGAATGAAAGTGGTATTAGGAGCCCCAAACAGGGACTTTTTTCAAAAAATCCAGCTCAATATTCAGACTGCAAAAACTGATAATAAAAGCCCTTTGGGGAAAAAAAAATAATGTCCCCATAGTTTTGGGAAATGCTGTCATAGTGGAAAAAAAAATCCCAAAAAAGGCACTCGCGCACTTTGGAAATAACACTGAAACGCAAATGAGTTTCCAGAACCCCTAAAGAAACGAGGAGATTTCCAAGGAAAAAATTTAAGAAAAAGCATAGTTTAAGGGAAATTAAAAGGCCCTTGAAAAAAATAATTGGGGGAGTGCTAAAAAGGCGAATTACTAGCTACAAATATCAAATTTTTCCATAGACATTAAAAAATTTAAATCTTTTATTGTTTAATTTTTCTTTATTTTAAAAATGGGATTCCAAATTTCCAGGGGCCCATCCTACTATTTTTAACAGGTCGGTGCCTTTGCGTTTGACAAAAAATAAAAACAAGCGTTTCAAAAGGCCCAAAATAACAAATTAGGAAAATTTTTTAAGAGAACCCTTTCCCAAAAAGGAATTCAAGCCTTTGATAATACTTTTCAAATTAAGGCAATAGAGAAACAGAGCTGGAAAAGGGAAAAAAAGAATATGGCTGACCCCCCAAAGTCAGTAGAAATCAAACTTCCCCGGGAAAAGCCTCAAAGCCCTTGAAAATATTCACTCATGAAAAGGGAAAAAAATGAGGTTTTTGATAATATTCAATTTAAAATACTTTTAAATTTTGTTCCAAAATTAATTTGTTACCCATAATAAAATAAGAAACGAGAGATGAGCTGTAAAATTTTAGAATAAACCCAAATGGACAGCAGAAGGGGGCCACAGCCACCCCCCCAGACAACACTGTGTCAACATCCGGGTTCCCAATACTCCCAAAAAACTACCACAAATTTTCATAAATATTACCCAAAAGAAGGAAGAATTTTTTTGAGAAGAAAATAACGCAACCCTTTTTAAAGCGATAGGGGATCCTCTGGAGAAGAGGATGGATCGGGAGTCAACAACGAATTGTTTTCCCGAGGTGAATTTCCCAAACCCAAAAAAAAGGGAAAACTTTCTCATGTGTTCCCTTTTTAAGTTTTTCAGGTAATGGTAAAATTTCTGGGTGGATTTCTCCCTATTAAATTTGTCAGGTAATGGTTTAATTTTTTGATGGGGTTTTTCCTTACTAAATTTTTTCAGGGAATTTGGGTTAAAATTGGGGATTTCCCCCTTTTTAAATTTTTTCAGGGAATGGTAAAATTTTGATGGGTTTCCCTTTTTAAAATTTTTAAGGTAAATTTTAAATTTCCCCCTTTTTTAAAATTTGCCTTAAATTTAAAATTTTTTTTTAAGGTAATGGTAAATTTTTGATGGAATTTTTTTCCTTTTTAATTTTAAAAAATGGTAATTAATTTATGGGGGGTTTTCCTTTTAAATTTTTTCAGGGAAAGGTAAATTTTTGATTTTTCTCCTTATTTAAAATTTTTCAGGTTTAAAGGTAATTAAGGGTTGGGGTTTTTCCTTTTTAAATTTGTCAAAATAATGGTAATTTTTGATGGGGTTTTCCTTTAAATTTGTCAGGTAAAAGGAATTATTTGATGGGTTTTTTCCTTATTAAAAAATTTTCAAGTAAAGGTAAATTTTTTAAAGGGGGTTTTTCTTCCTTGTTTAAAAATTTTTGGTAAAAATTATTTAAGGGTTTTTCCCCCTTTATTAAATTGGCAGGTTGGTAATTAATTAAACCCAAACTTTTAGGAAGGGGAAAGATTTCCCGTAAAATTTTTCAATTTTAAAGGTTTTTATGGTTTTTCCCTTATTAAAATTTTTGGAATGGTAAATTTTTAAAGGGTTTTTTTTTTTTGCAAAAAGAAAATTTAAAAAAAACCCCCCGTTTAAAAAATTTTGGTTTTTCCTTGGCCAAATCTGGAGGGGTTGGTGGTTTTTTGGCCCCAAAAATTAGGAGGTTTTTGGGGACCCTTTCCTGGCCCGCAAAACTTTTTTTGAAAATTTTATAAAAATTCCTTAAAATTTTTTGAGTGTTTTGCTTTTTTTTTTTTCCGGCCAAAAAAACTCCGTGAGTGTTGCTGGCTACTTTTCCGGCCAGCAACTCTGTGAGTGTTCTGGCCAATTTTTTGGCCGCAAAACCCGTGAGTGTTTGCTGGTACTTCCTGGCCCGCAACTCTGTGGGGTGTTGCCCGGCCACTCTTGGCCCCAACTCTGTGAGTGTTTTCTGGCCACTTCCTGGCCCGCAACTTAAGTTTAGTGGTTTTTGGCCTACTTTTCCCCCCCCGCCCCGGGGCCCCCTTTCCCGGCCGGGGGTTTTATTTTGGTTTATTTTTCCCCTTTTGGCCCCAAAAGTTTTTGGTCCCCTTTAGCCCAAATCTGGGGTTTGTTGCTGGGGCCCCCTTCCCGGCCAAACCCAACCCCCGTGAAATGTTCTGGGACTTTTCCCGCCCGAAAATCTGGGGAGTGTTTGCGGGAAATTCCTTTATCAAAAAACTCTGTGGGGTGTTGCTGGCCACTTCCGATCGAAAAATCTGTGAAAGTGGGGTTTTTGGCCACTTTCCCGGCCCGCACTCTGTGAGTGTTGCTGCCTCTTCCTGACACAACTCTTTTGAGGTTGTGGGCCCACTTCCCCGGCCAAACATCTCCGCGATTTTTTCTGGCCCCTTCCTGATCAGCAACTCTGTGAGTGTTGCTGGCTACTTCCTGGCCAGCAACTCTGTGATTGTTGCTGGCCACTTCCTGGCCAGCAACTTTGTGAGCGTTGCTGGCCACTTTCCGGCTAGCAACTCTGTGGTTGTTGCTGGCCACTTCCCGGCCAGCAACCCTGTGAGTGTTTCTGGCCACTTCCTGGCCAGCAACTCTGTGAGTGTTTCTGGCCACTTTCTGATCAGCAACTCTGTGAGTGTTGCTCGCTACTTCCTGGTCAGCAACTCTGTGAGTGTTGCTGGCTACTTCCTGGCCAGCAACTCTGTGATTGTTGCTGGCCACTTCTCGGCCAGCAACTCTGTAAGTGTTGCTGGCCGCTTCGTGGCCAGCAACGCTGTGAGTGTTGCTGGCCACTTTCCGGCCAGCAACTCTGTGATTGTTGTTGGCCACTTCCCGGCCAGCAACTCTGTGATTGTTGTTGGCCACTTCCCGGCCAGTAACTCTGTGATTGTTGTTGGCCACTTCCCGGCCAGTAACTCTGTGTGTGTTGCTAGCCACTTCCTGGCCAGCAACACTCGTAACTCTCCCGGTGGCCTGGTGGCTGAATCTCCAGCTTCACACGCGGAGGGCCCGGGTTCGATTCCCGCCGGGTGGAAACATTTCGACGCGTTTCCTTACACCTGTTGTCCTGTTCACCTAGCAGCAAATAGGTACCTGGGTGTTAGTCGACTGGTGTGGGTCGCATCCTGGGGGACAAGATTGAGGACCCCAATGGAAATAAGTTAGACAGTCCTCGATGACGCGCTGACTTTCTTCGGTTATTCTGGGTGGCAAACCCTCCTGGGTTAAAAATCCGAACGAAATATTATCTCTTATCTTATCCCATTAACTTTGTTTCACTAAGTGCTAAGTCATTCAGCTTCCTTTCATTCATAACATTAACATCCAGTTTGTTATTAACATCAGTAGATCATTCAAGCACATTCGAATAACCCATCTTCATAATTCTCTTAATGTCATCTACAGTAATAACCTGCAGCAAAGTGATTAAGAAATTCCTCGCTCGTCGCGTTTTACTCGCCTCTTGTGACAGACGTCGCCGCGGTGAGAGGATTCTAGTTCGCTTTTCCAGAGAAATGAAACGAAAAAGGTCTGGACATAAGAAAGATTCAGAAACGCAGCACGTTTAAAATAAGAGATGATTGGACGTAAACATAAACCTGTAAGGTTTAACTCTCTTCTTTAATGGTTACAAAACGCACCAGGAACCCTGTCAGAGTACAAAACGTTTAAAAGTTGCTTACTTACACTATGGTAGCTTCTGCTCGCTAGCAGAAGACGCTGCCTTTTCTGTAGATATTGGTGTATTGACCTTTTCTTTTTTTCTCTTTTTTTCCCTTTTACTTTTCCTGATTTTCAAGTCATTTACCTCAAGAAATTCTCTTTTATTACAAAACATCATAATATTACTATTAAAGTTGTAAAAATACTAGACGCCTGGATAACTACCGCCAGATGTCTCTTTAAGTTTGGTCAGATCGAGGTAATTACCGCCAGGTGTCCCTCATTAATTTTGGTCAGGTGATAGTCATTAATTAAGAAGAAGCCGTAAAACTGAAGCACACGATCACCTTCGGCGCCTCATGACGGCGCAGGAAGCAAAAACCAATGAATTTATTATTATTATTATTATTATTATTATTATTATTATTATTATTATTATTATTATTATTGTTATTATTGTTATTATTATTATTGTTATTATTATTATTATTATTATTATTATTATTATTATTATTATTATTATATATTATTATTATTGTTTAAATTGTTATATTATTATTATTATTATTATTATTATTATTATTATTATTATTATTAATATTATTATTATTAATATTTGCACCATCATTTGTTTTTTTATTTATATTTTTCAGAAATACAGAAATGGCTAAACCCTCATACGTACTTCATCTCACTGCGTCATACTTGGATCACAAATAAAAACTAGAAGCATTTCGGTAGTACAGCGACCGAAATGCTTCTAGTCAAGTCTGGTCAAGTCGCGTCTTGACAATGTTCCACAGTGGACCATCGTCCGCCTTGATGTTTTTCTGGATTTTTTTTAGTTTATTTGTCTTCTAACTTTTGCCCCCACCCCCTTCTTTATCGACAAGTCATCTGCGTCCCTTTCCATTTTCTCGCTCACTTATGGCTCGATAATTGCCCAGAACGTCGTGTAACGTCTAAACTTTCCCCTCCGAAGTGTTTCTCTTCATATTGCGAGTTAGTTCTAAATAATGCTGGGTATTTGTTTTATTTATATAATTCACGAGCTTCAGCATCCCTCGGTAATCGATTAAGTGTACTGGTTCCATTTTTCATTATTTCACTAGAGTGTTGGTAATTAACTCTGAGTAAGACGGTGCCTGAGTGAGGACCACAAGAGAGGTGACAACCTCGCCTCCATTCACGCCAACCAACAGTTAAGTGTCAGAAGTTAGGCAAGAAGTTACGCTTACGAGTGTAGAGCGTCAGCTGGGTGAAGAGGAAGAGGAATAAGAGGAGGAGGAGCAAAAGCAGGAGAAACAACAGAAATAGGAGCGCCTAGGGAGAGGAGGAGGAAGAGATTCACAAACTGAACTGTACAGACAGGAAGACATTTAATCACCTTATATTTCATAACATATAATCCTGTTCCACACGCACACATACATCAAAACACACACACAACACGCACACACCACACACACACACACCCCACACCACACACACATACACACATACATACATACATACATACATACATACATACATACATACATACATACAGGGCAGGAGTGTATGTATAAATACATATATATATATATATATATATATAATATATTATAATATATATATATATATATATAATAATATATATAAATATATATATTTATATATATATATATAAAGGTCTTATATATATATATATAATATATATATATATATAATATATATATAATATATATATATATATATAATATAATATATATAATATATAAGACCCAGACCTTTTTGAGTGTTTTTCTAAACACTTGTTGAAGTCCATGCTATAAGAATTCAGCTGTTCTGGTGGCAACGGGAGCTCTAAACCAGGACCCTACAACTGGTAACTTCCTGAAGTCTCTACTACCACTCCATCCAAGAGCACCCTCTTGGGAGCACCGCTGGGTCATCAGGCCATCGATACAGTCCTCAAGGACAAATTGAATGACCTGAAGAGAATGGAGAAAGAAAGGATCTTGATGCCCATGATGCACTGTATCTCCTCACAAGGTGACTTACTCTGCCAAGACTCACTTACTTCCTGAGGTGCGCACACTCACTCTCGAGATCAGTCTTTAATAAGGCACTGAATCTGTCGCAGGAAGATCAGCAATGGGAACAGGCAACTCTTCCAGTACGACTGGGAGGAATAGGAGTGCGCAGGGCAGTGCAGGTAGCTTTACTTAAGAACATAAGTAAGAACGAACACTGTAACAGGCCTACTGACCCATGCGAAGCAGGTCCATGCCACCCCCGGCCTTGAACAATGACCGCCTAGTCAGGTCACTTCCACTTAAGGAAGGAGCACGGCACCAGACCTGGTAGCCCAAGCTAGTCAGGTTCAACTCACACCCACCCACACCCACTCATATATTTATCCAACCTATTTTTAAAACTACACAAGGTTTTAGCTTCTATGACGGTACTCGGGAGTTTGTTCCACTCATCCTCAACCAAACCAGTGCTTTCCTATGTCCTTCCTGAATCTGAATTTTTCTAACTTGAAACCATTGCTGGGAGTCCTGTCTTGGCTGGATATTTTCAGCACGCTATTTACATCCCCTTTATTTATTCCTGTTTTCCATTTATACACCTCGATCATATCATCCCCTAATTCTATGCCTTTCTAGAGAGTGCAGATTTAGGACCCTCAGTCTATCCTCATAGGGAAGATTTCTGATACATGGGATCAACTTTGTCTTCCTCCCCTGTACGTTTTCCAGTTCATTTATATCCATTCTGTAATATAGTGACCAGAACTGTGCAGCATAATCTAAATGAGGCCTAACCAAGGATATATAGAGTTGAAGAACAACCTGAAGACTTCTATTATTTATATTTCTTGATATGAAGCCAAGAATTCTGTTAGCTTTATTGCGAACACTAATGCACTGTTGTCTTGGTTTTAGATTACTGCTAACCAGAACTCCTAAATCCTTTTCGCAATCAGTAGTAATATAAGATCTACACTATTCAGTTTGTAAGTGGCATGGTTATTGTCCTGTCCAACATTTAGCACTTTGCATTTGTTTATCTTAAACTGCATCTGCCACTTCTCCGACCACTACATCAGTTTATTCAAATCATCCTGGAGTGCTCTAGTGTCCTCATTAGAATGAATTGGACGGCCTATTTTGGTGTCATCAGTAAATTTGCTTATGTTGCTATTTATTCCCTCATCTATGTCGTTTATGTAAATTGTGAACAACGACGGGCCCAACACTGACCCCTGAGGAACACCGCTTGTGAAGTGCCCCCATTCTGATTTCTCCCCATTTATGCAAACTCTTTGCTTCCTATTTGTCAACTACGCCTCTACCCACGAAAAAATTTCTCCTCCTGTTCCGTGTGCCTTAAGTTTCCTCAAAAGTCTTTGATGTGGAACTCTATCGCAAGCCTTACTGAAGTCCATATACACAATATCATATTCATTACCATGATCTACCTCTTCAAACACCTTGGCGAAAAATTTTAGTAAATTCTTAAGACAGGAACGCCCCTTAGTAAAACCGTTTTGAGATCCATTTATCAATTTATGCCTATCAAGATGGCTACGAATTGCCTCGGCAATTATTGATTCCATAAATTTTCCTACTATGGAGGTAAGGCTTATTGGTCTATAGTTCGAAGCTAAGGACCTGTCACCTGCCTTGTAAATAGGTATTACATTTGCCATTTTCCACTTATCAGGCACCTGCATTTCTGTCCTTGTGTTTGGCTTCCAGTGGATTAGTCAAGGAGATTGTCCTCGAACGTTTGAGAAGTGCGGTAGGAGCTCAAGACCCCAAGTTCACTGAAGTGGCCGTCAGGTGGGACACCCTTGCAGTCTCCTCCAGACTCTTCGCCAACACAATGCTTACCAACGCTTCATTAAAGGACAAAGCTCGTCTCCTAGCGGTGAAGGCACCATATTCAGGAAATTTCCTTCTAGCTGTACCCAGTTCCTCCCTGGGCACTCGACTCGACCCACAGGCCTTTCGTATTGGTATTGCTCTTCGTCTAGCTGCCTCTGTACTCACGGAACATAGGTGTATTTGGGGCAGGGCGACGGCTGATCAATTCGGATTTCATGGTCTCGTGTGTCACATCAGAAGGAAAGTATGTTAGACATGAGGAGGTCAACGACATCATATAGAGATGCCTCGCCACAGCCCATTGCCCAGCCCAACAGGAACCCCAAATACAGAGGTCTGACGGTAGTCAAAAGCGTCCTGATGGAGCCACTATGCTACCCTGGAAGAATGGTAAGCAGAATGCTTGGGACTACACCTGTGCCACCACATTGGCTGACACCTACTTGCCATAATCTGAAGCTGAAAGGGGTGGAGCCGCCAGCTACAGAGAGACCCAGAAGACCCGCAATAAAGGCCTTCACCCCCTTATCATAACTTCACCCCAGTAGGGTCGGAGACCTTTAAAGCATGAGGCAAGTGTGCTCTAAAGTTCCTTAAAGAGATGGATGAAAAACTCATCACAGAAATCAAGGATCACAGAGCGGCCAGGCTTCCTTTCTCAAAGATTCAGTCATGCGATCCTAAGGGGAAATGCCTGCAGAATTCTGGTCACGCGGCCCACTGCCGGGGAGCTGGACGAAGTATTCGAAATGTAGCTCTGAGATGTTTTCTATGTTGTTCTACTTCCTATTTTATTTTTGTCAAGCATTTTGTCTTTAGATAAAGTCTACATAGAATATGGAATATAGGGGGTGGTAGGAGAAGACAATATTGAAATAGCTCCAGGGAGCACCTAAAGTTTTCCCTCAAACAAGTTTATTCTTTTCTCTGAGGATGAGACTCCCCAGTATAGTTCCAGAGGTGATACCTCCCTATATATATAAAATATATATATATAATATATATATAATATTTTATATATATATATATATATATATATAATATATATATATATATATATATATATATATATATATATATATATATATGTATATATCCTGCATGTTTATTGAGATGGAAAAAAGACACCAGCAATCCCACCATCATGTAAAACAATTACAGGTTTCCATTTCGCACTCATTTGGCAGGACGGTTGCACCTCCCTAGGCGGTTGCTGTCTACCAACCTACTATCTAGATATAATTAATATATATATATATATATATATATATAATATATATATATATATATATTATATATATATATATATATATATATATATATATATATATATATATATATGTCGTCGTGCCGAATATGTAAAACTGGTCAATTAGCAAGAACTCATTTAAAATTAAGTCCTTTCTAAAATTTTCCCTTGTACGTTTAAAGATATATTTTTTTCATTAATTTTAATGTAAAAAATTATAACTTAAGAAATCGTAATGACACGATTGCAAATAAACCATACCCCCGGCCGGGATTGAACCCGCGGTCATAGAGTCTCAAAACTCCAGCCCGTCGCGCTAGCCACTAGACCAGCTAGCCACAATAAGATTCATCCAACTAGGTATATTTCTACACCATAGGAAAGTTAGCACAGGCACCTCTGTGACCACAAATGCAAGTTTTTACAGACGAATCTCCAGCTAGCGTGGCCGTGACGAACTCTAGCTCAAGTCCCTTCACTGCCGTCAACATGACTTAAGAAATCGTAATGACACGATTGCAAATAAACCATACCCCCGGCCGGGATTGAACCCGCGGTCATAGAGTCTCAAAACTCCAGCCCGTCGCGCTTATTGTGGCTAGCTGGTCTAGTGGCTAGCGCGACGGGCTGGAGTTTTGAGACTCTATGACCGCGGGTTCAATCTCGGCCGGGGGTATGGTTTAAAAAATTATAATTTTGCACCAAAAGGAACTTAGAAAACTTACCTAACCTTATTATAACAAGCGCAATTTATTTTAGTCTAACCCAACTAAATATATTTTATATTTGTTTACAATAATTTAATACTAAACAAACAAAGTGAAATATATTTTTTTCGTTAGGGTCAGAATGATTTTGGCGAAATTATTGCATACACAAATTTTCACTTGTCCTATATGGCAAGATGAGCGTTGCTATTTAAGCCAAGATCGCAAGTTCTGCTTATTCGGCACGACATATATATATATATATATATATATATATATATATATATATATATATATATATATATATATATATATATATATATCTATATATATATATATATAT
>NC_069407.1:44929544-44987044 GCF_026875155.1 Cherax quadricarinatus | reverse complement strand
CCCCTCTTAGAGCCCATAAACAGTTCCAAAGGGACAGCTCCCAAATAATGCTCGACACTGCCTGAAGAAACGACTGACTTTGCTCTCTAGCGATGAAGGAACCTGATGATGGGGATATTCTTTTAGCTGTCCCTGACTCCTCCTGGGGGCATTCACCCCGACCTTTAGGCCATTCATATTGGTGTAGTTCTTTGCCTAGTTACCTCCATTCTCACTGAACATAGGTGGATCTGTGGCAGTGCGTCGGCTAAACAATTTGCACCCTATGGTCTCATCTGCCATAGGTCATACATTACAAGGAAAGAATGCAAGACACAGAAGTCATCGATATCATCAAGCAAAGCTTTGCCATAATCCGTTGTCAATCAGAAGCGGAAACCATAGCTAACTAGATGGCATTTATAATATTTACATATATCCAGGTCAAGTTATACAGAGAGATTCTTAGTGAATAGACACAAGAATGTATAGGTACTCAAACCGTGGTTCATACATAAAGCAGGGCTGTAACTACTCAGGCACGGAGCTTACAAGAGAATTAGTTTCACACCTGACAAACCTATGAAATGGTTGTTTCAGCTGAACCACCAATGTCCCAACTCTCTCACACCTCAGCCCCATAACCTTTCAAAATAATATAGACCGGTGAAAACTCTTGAAATCAGAAAAGGATATTGTTCGTGTTGATAGATTGTTGAGAGTGTTCATGACAATATCCTTCTCTCACAAATGGTCTATAACGAAGTTCATCTCTCACAGCTGATCGATATTATTATTATTATAATAAAAAAGAAAGCGCTAAGCCACAAGGGCTGTATAGCGAGCTGATCGATAAGGAAGGTCTTCCCTCACAAATGGTCTATAACGATGTCCATCTCTCACAGCTGATCGATAAGGAAGGTCTTCCCTCACAAATGGTCTATAACGATGTCCATCTCTCACAGCTGATCGATAAGGAAGGTCTTCCCTCACAAATGGTCTATAACGATGTCCATCTCTCACAGCTGATCGATAAGGAAGGTCTTCCCTCACAAATGGCCGGTTATAAAGTCATTCATAAAGCACACAGAAAGTCCGTTTCTCTCTTCCTTTTCCATTCACTTGCACTGACCTTCCAGCCACTGTTTAGTGGCCTTGTTGAGGTCAAGAAGCAGCGACTTGTCTTCATCCCTCCCCACTAAACCCTGTCCCACCAACACACTCCCACCCAACAAACGCCAACACTTCCCTGCCTCTCCCTTCCTACCGCCCAACACACTACCACCCACACCCCACCCAACAACCCCAATTCCCCCACCTTGCACTCCGCCACCCACCTCACCTCAATAACCCACCCAATGGTACCCCACCAGTTGCGTCCTCTCTCCCCCACCAACGACCCACCACCCCAACACAACCCCCTCTGTTTCGTTGGACGTGATTTTCCAGATGGAATTTAAAGCTGAGCGCTGATCTTGCGTCAACGGTATCAACAGATACACAGTTACTCTCACCGTCTTCGATAGAGATTACTCGCCCCCATCTTATTCCTTATCCTCATATCAGACATAAACAGAGATATACACCACAGCACCGTATCATCCTTTGCGGATGATACTAGGATCTGCATGAGGCTGTCATCTGCTGAGGACACGGTTAACCTCCAAGAAGATATAAACAAAGTTTTCCAGTGGGCAACGGTAAACAATATGATGTTCAATGAGGACAAATTCCAACTACTCCGTTATGGAAAACTGGAGGAGATAATAACTAGAACAGAGTATACTACTGACTCCGGCCATACAATAGAGCGGAAAAATAATGTAAGGGACCTGGGAGTAGTAATGTCTGAGGATCTCACTTTCAAGGATCACAACAGTGCCACGATCGCACGTGCAAAGAAAATGATAGGATGGATAATGAGAACTTTCAAAACGAGAGATGCCAAGCCCATGATGATCCTTTTCAAATCACTTGTTCTCTCTAGGCTGGAATACTGCTGTACATTAACATCTCCATACAAAGCAGGTGAAATCGCAGATCTAGAGAGTGTACAGAGATCCTTTACTGCACGTATAAGTTCTGTCAAACACCTTAACTACTGGGAACGCTTGGAAGCACTTGACTTGTACTCGTTGGAACGCAGGAGGGAGAGATATATCATAATCTACACTTGGAAAATCTTGGAATGAATGGTCCCAAATCTGCACACAGAAATCACTCCCTACGAAAGTAAAAGACTGGGCAGGCGATGCAAAATGCCGCCAATAAAAAGTAGGGGCGCCATTGGTACACTAAGAGAAAACACCATAAGTGTCCGGGGCCCAAAACTGTTCAACAGCCTCCCATCAAGCATTAGGGGAATTGCCAATAAACCCCTGGCTGCCTTCAAGAGAGAGCTGGACAGATACCTAAAGTCAGTGCCGGATCAGCCGGGCTGTGGCTCGCACGTCGGACTGCGTGCGGCCAGCAGTAACAGCCTAGTTGATCAGGCCCTGATCCATCGGGAGGCCTGGTCATGGACCGGGCCGCGGGGGCGTTGATCCCCGGAATAACCTCCAGGTATCCAGGTAACCTGTTTTAGGTGGATGTGCTAACAATTCAACAGTGCTTTGGACGAGTTAGTCTCTGAAAGAAGCGCCTCTTGCCACTTCTGCAAGATGACTTGCATAGCGTAGACTAGTAGGCCTTCTGTAGTGCTTCTCTGTTATTACGTTCATTAGGTATGTACGTCTTCTGCATATGTAGGCATTAAATTTCCTGGATAAGTTATCGACATTTGAAATTCTCTGCTGTGTTTGAAGCTTAGGACTAACCTATGCCTAGTCTAATCCTAGCCTAGTCTATCCAAGCCTATTCTAGCCTAGATTAGCCTATCATAACTTACCCTAACCTATTTTAGCCAATCCTAACTTACCTATTATCGAACTTAACGTATACCCAAATATATCCCATCGTAACCTAATCTAGCAAAACTTAGCATAAAAAAATTCGCAAGAAACGTACGGGAAGTGACGCTGGAAAAATACTTTGGAAAATGAACAGTGTAAAATAATATATTAAATATCTATGTTTTACACTTGATAATAAATGCACATTATGTGTTACTGCATCAATGAGTTGCATGTGTCAGTTAGTTAAGAGAATGTACAGAAAATCTTGACTGCATGTATCAGTTCAGTCAAGCACCTTAATTACTGGGAACGTTTGGAGTGTCTTGATCTGAACTCCCTGGAGCGCAGGCGAGAGAGCTACAACATAATATACATCTGGAAAATTCTACAGGGACGGGTCCCAAATCTACACACAGATATCACTACTCACAAAAGCAAAAGACTAGCCAGACGGTGCAACATTATGTGTTACTGCATCAATGAGTTGCATGTGTCAGTTAGTTAAGAGAATGTACAGAAAATCTTCACTGCATGTATCAGTTCAGTCAAGCACCTTAATTACTGGGAACGTTTGGAGTGTCTTGATCTGAACTCCCTGGAGCGCAGGCGAGAGAGCTACAACATAATATACATCTGGAAAATTCTACAGGGACGGGTCCCAAATCTACACACAGATATCACTACTCACAAAAGCAAAAGACTAGCCAGACGGTGCAACATACCCTATTGTGAAGAGGCGCCGTGAGCTTACTAAGAGAAAACAATAAGTGTCCGGGGCCCAAGACTGCTCAACAGCCTTCTACCAGGCATAGGGGGAATTACCAATAGACTCCTGGCTGCCTTCAAGACGGAGCTGGACAGATATCCAAAGTCAGCGCTCGATCAGCCGGGCTGTGGTTCGTACGTTAGATTATTTGCGGGCAGCAGTAACAGCCTGGCTGATCAGGCCCTGATTCACCGGGAGCTTGGTCATGGATTTGCCATCGGGGGGCGTTGACCCCCGGAAGACCCTCCAGATAGACCACTAATACCACCGCTCTCGCTTCACACGGTGAGGGCCTGGGTTCGATTCCCAGCCAGAGTAGAAACATTGGACGTGTTTCTTTCAACCTGTTGTCTATGTTCCCCATCAGTAAAATGGGTACCTGGGTGTTAGTCGACTGGTGTGGGTCGCATCCTGGGACACTGACCTAAGGAGGCCTGGTCACAGACCGGGCCGCGGGGGCGTTGACCCCCGGAACTCTCTCCAGGTAAACCACCACCGTCACATACAGTAGACAGACGCTGCTGTTGGTCACAGACGATACTGACAAAATGGAAAACTATTACTCTTTTTTGGCAAAAATGAATCACTGATAGATAATAACACTACTTCTTTTAAGACGTTCTATCATGGCATCAAGAAGCAAAACGATTAATTAGCATGATAAGATAGTAACATCTTCTCTCAGACAGCTGTATAGCCCTTGTGGCTTAGCGCTTCTTTTTGATTATAATAATAATTCTCTCAGGCAGGCGAAAATGACTTGGACTTTATACACTAAAACTTACACGGACTTGCTTCTTTCATATAGGACTACATACACTGACTTGCTTCATTCATGTGAGGCTACGTACACGGACTAAGTGCATTCATGTGTAGTTATGTACGATATAAATTGTAAGATTCATGTTTGTACATGTAAACATACACAACTCCAGTAGCAAAATCCGTCCTTTCTTTATAGTAGTTTATAAATATGTATACAGTTGCTTTTTGCTGATGACACTGTGCTTTTTGGGAGATTTTGAAGGGAGGTTGCAGAGATTGGTGGACGAGTTTGGTAGGGTATGTTAAAGAAAGATGTATGTAAAAGAGTATGTAAAAGTGAAAATAGGAAAGAGTAAGGTGATGAGGATAAAAAAAAGGTTAGGTAATGAAACATTGGATATCAGATTAGAGGGGAGGGAGGGAATATGGAGGAAGTGAATGTATTCAGATATTTTGGAATGGATTTGTCAGCAGATGGGTCTATGAAAGACGAGATGAATCATACAAAGTTGAGTGGTGCACTGAGGAGCCTGTGGAGATAAAGAACATTATCCATGGCAGCAAAGGGGAAACTGCATGAGAGTATAGTGGTACCAACGCTCTTATATGGGTGTGAAGCATAGATGGTGAATGTTGAAACAAGGAGAAGGCTGGAGGCAGTGGAGATGTCGTGTCCGAAAGCATTGTGCTCTGTGAATATTATGCAAAGAATCCATAGTTTGGAAATTCGGAGCAGATGTGGGGTTACTAAAAGTATTATCGAGAGGGCTGAGAAGGGGTTGTTGAGGTGGTTAGGACATTTAGAAAGAACGGAGCGAAACAGAATGACTTGAAAAGCGGGGTAACGGTTGGCTTAGGAAAGGTTGGAGGGAGGGGATAAAGGTTTTTGTGTGAAAGGGGCTTGGACTTTCAGGAAGCGTTTGTGAGCATGTTAGATAGGAACAAGTGGAGACAAATGGTGTATTTATAACTTCACATGCTGTTGGAGTGTGAGCAAGATAACGTTTATGAAGGGATTCAGGGAAACCGGTTAGCAGGACTTGAGTCCTGGTGGAGGGAAGTACGGTGCTCATCTTGAAATAATGTTCTTCAAGCTCTGCATAAACACTAGTACCTCTGTACTAGCATGTGCAATGTACAGACCTCAGTGGCAACATGCAGACCACACCAACTTCCTAATGGAAAATATGGACTCCCTTCTGCTACAACGCAACTGTCAACATATCATAATTGTTGGTGACCTCAACCAACACCTTATACAAAGGGACTTTGATGACCTTCTTGCAGTATTTGACATGAGAAACTTTGTTAATTTCCCTACTCACATCTCTGGCTCCTCCCTTACCCAGAAGTGAGTGATCTGGCAGAAGGTATAGTCACTTGTCAACCCCTCGGCTACGTTGGATCATCTGACCACAAGGCTGTTTTTACGACACTTAAGATCCCAACAGAACGAGGTGAGGATTCCACACGCACAACCTAGCTATGGGAAAGAGGTAATTGGCCAGCCTTTTGCTCTGAGCTCGCCACCACCGATTGGAATGCTCTTCTCTAAGGAGATGACAACCAAGTGAAAGCCTTCACTGTACACATCCTTAATCTACAACAAAAACACATTCCTCACCGGCAGTATGTGACGAAGCCTACAGATCAGCCTTGGTTTGGCTTTCGTTGTAGAGAGGCTGCTACTGCTAAGTACAAAGCATGGCGAAGGTATAAGAGACATCCTACCACCTATAAAAGGAACTTGCACAGGGAAGCCTATAGGCATATAGGTGACGTTCAAAAGTGAGCCATTGCTAAATTGGAGATGGACACAAAAAGAAAGCTAGCATCAGGTAGGGTAGGCTCCAAAACCTGGTGGTCCCTGGTCAAGGACAGACAAGGTTATCTGCCTGATGAACTCATTCCACCTCTAAATCGACAGGATGGGACCACCTCTACTAGTAGTCAAGAGAAGGTGGACCTCTTTGCCGAACACTTTGCTACCAAAATGCAAGTTCCTGATCCAGCAAGGGACCCTCCTTGGCTAGCTGCAAGAACTGTGTCAAAGCTGTCAGTGGTGACAATAAGGCAGGAGGAAGTGCATTTCCTTCTTGAATCGCTTGACCAAGAAAAGGATCTGGGTCCAGACAAGTTGAACCCAAAATTGTTGAGAAGATGTGCAGACCAGCTAGCAGCACCTCTAACTCGCATCTTTCAGCACTGCCTAGAACAGTGTAAATGGTCCTCTCTATGGAAAGAGGTAAATGTAGTCCCTGTTCACAAAAAGAAGAGCAGAGCAGAAATCAGCAACTACAGACCAGTGTCACTCCTGTCAATCACTGATAAGATCCTAAGTGGCACCAGTCACTGGATGAATCCAAAGTCAGCTGTGTGGTAGCACTGGACATTGCTGGTGCTTTCGACCGGGTGTGGCACCAGGGCCTCTTAGCAAAACTTCAAGCACTGGGAATTGCAGGCTCTATGCTATGTCTCCTCAGTGATTACCTTCAGGGTAGATCTCTAAGGATAGTTCTCATTGGAACGGAATCAGCAAGGCATCCTATTGGGGCAAGTGTTCCACAAAGAAGCGTGCTGGGACCATTGTTATGGAATGTCCACTTCAACGACCTTCTTCATCTCATCCCAGAATCCCATGCATATGCAGACGACTGTACACTGACATTCACTTATCCAAGAGAAGAAATGCCAGCTGCTCTAAGCTACATCAATCACCAGCTAAGAGCTATATCAGCTTGGGGAAATAGATGGCAATTAACATTTGCACCCGAGAAAACGCAAACAATGATGGTCTCTAGGCACCATGATGGTAATGCTGGTGCAGTAGTAAGTTGAATGGGAGGGTGTTGGCACCTGGAGAAGAAGTTGATATCCTTGGGGTGAAATTTGACTCCAAACTAACCATGAAGAACCATGTTGTAAATCTTGCAAACAAGGCAGCCAGGAAGCTTACAGCACTTCGCCGTATCTCGCTTCTGCTTGACAGTAGGGGTTGCAAGATTTCTGTACGAGGCACAAGTACGCTCACACCTTGAGTATGCTCCACTTTTTTGGTTTACCTGCCCACCTCTCATCTGCGACTGCTTGACAGGGTAGAGAACAGAGTAAGACGTCTCATCTCTCGCCTGGACCCACCCTGGATAGATCTGTCATTTCAGCAGCCTTGAACACAGGAGGGCTGTGGGTAGCCTTACTGTTATGTACACGGCCAATATTGTCAAAGTACCACACTTGGATCCACTTCGAGGACAGCGTGAAACAAGCTTTTATGCCACAAGACGGGCAGAAAGCAGCAGCTTCACACTGGCTGTACCCTTCTCCAGAACATCACTCCATCTGAGATCATATATACTCAGGATGACTCGAGTATGGAACACATTCGTACAGCATAATGATGTCAACGAGATAAAGTCAGTTGATCACATGAAAATGCTGGCCCACAAATGGCTCCAACTTCATCCTGTTCCCTACTTGTATGTCTCATAACAATAAAAATGCTTTCAAATGAGCTGATGTAGGTAACAGCTCTTAGCTTGCCAATAAAGTTAGGAATCCTTAACCTGTAAATAGCTTGTCAATAATGCTAGGGATCCTTAACCTAACCTTGTCAAACCCTGTGTAAAAAAAAAAAAGGAGAGAGAGTGACAGAGACAGAGTAGAGAAGGGTGGGGAGGGGTGGGGTATGAGGGATGGACTGGGTTGGGGGGTATGCACGGTCAGTTTTCACAAGCCTGCTGGCTGTTTATGTCATGTGTACTCACCTATTTGTACTCACCTATTTGTGGTTGCAGGGGTCGATTCATAGCTCCTGGCCCCGCCTCTTCGCTGATTGCTACTAGGTCCTCTCTCTCCCTGCCCCATGAGCTTTATCATACCTTGCCTTAAAACTATGTATGGTTCCCGCCTCCACTACGTCACTTTCTAGACTATTCCACGGCCTGACTACTCTATGACTGAAGAAATACTTCCTAACATCCCTTTGATCCATCTGAGTCTTCAACTTCCAATTGTGACCTCTTGTGTCTGTGTCCCTTCTCTGGAACATCCCGTCTTTGTCCACCTTGTCTATTCCGTGCAGTATTTTATATGTCGTTATCATGTCTCCCCTGACCCTCCTGTCCTCCA
Source organism: Cherax quadricarinatus (assembly GCF_026875155.1). Taxonomy (NCBI): domain Eukaryota; kingdom Metazoa; phylum Arthropoda; class Malacostraca; order Decapoda; family Parastacidae; genus Cherax; species Cherax quadricarinatus. The sequence continues at coordinate 44,978,512 of NC_069407.1, read as the reverse complement.
GTGTCGTCAGGCCGATTTCCCTCAACCTTTCTTCGTAGGACAATCCCCTTAGCTCTGGGACTAGTCTTGTTGCAAACCTTTGCATTTTCTCTAATTTCTTGACGTGCTTGACTAGGTGTGGATTCCAAACTGGTGCTGCATACTCCAGTATGGGCCTGACGTAAATGGTACACAGAGTCTTGAACGAATCCTTACTGAGGTATCGGAACGCTGTCCGTAGGTTTGCCAGGCGCCCGTATGCTGCAGCAGTTATCTGATTGATGTGCACCTCAGGAGATATGTTCGGTGTTATACTCACCCGCAGATCTTTTTCCTTGAGTAAGGTTTGCAGTCTTTGGCCATTTAAACTATATTGTGTCCGCGGTCTTCTTTGCCCTTCCCCAATCTTCATGACTTTGCATTTGGCAGGGTTAAACTAAAGGACCAGTTGCTGGACCAGGCTTGTAGCCTGTACAGTAACTCATGCACTTACTCGTGTATACCTGAATAGTTTTACGTATCGAATGTTATGTATTTTGTCTGATCCAGTGCCTGCGCGTGCACTGCAGTGCCATGTGGTCCCACACTCAGTCTCCTCTCCGGAGCTTCTCTATTAATAAGTGTTTAGTGCTCTAGTATGATATTCCGCTCTCCAGAGCAGGGTTAATGACCTTCAGCTATCAGTATATAAAGGGCCTAGCCTCATTGCAACTACAAAAAGGCTGTGTACTTTACGTCGGGTAGCACTGCACTGTACGATGCTTCACGTTTTGGCTCCTGCTTCTTCTATTGTTTCTACACTGTTTTCAGTAACTCATCTATCACTGTATTCACTAACCCTGCTTGTCTCACTTATTCTGGTGTGGTATTGGGATGTGGCAATACCACCTACACCCACTCTAGGCACTGGCACTCCTGGCACTGATTCAAATTGTTTTTAATTAAGAGCATAAGAACATAAGAAAGAAGGAACACTGCAACAGGCCTACTGACCCATGAGGAACAGGTCCATCCCCCCCGGACTAGCCCAACGACCCACCCAGTCTGGTCACCTTCACTCAAGGAAGGAGCACGGCACCAGACCCAGCAGCACAAGCTAGTCAGGTCCAACTCACACCCACCCACACCTACTCATGTAATTATCTAACCTATTTTTAAAACTAAACAACGTTTTAGCCTCAATAACTATACTCGGGAGTTTGCTCCACTCATCCACAACTCTATTACCAAACCAGTGCTTTCCTATATCCTTCCTGAATCTGAATTTTTCCAACTTGAAACCATTGCTGCGAGTCCTGTCTTGGCTGGAAATTTTCAGCACGCTATTTACATCCAGTTTATTTATTCCTGTTTTCTATTTATACACCTCGATCATATCCCCCTAATTCTACGCTTTTCGAGAGAGTGTAGATTCAGGGCCCTCAGTCTATCCTCGTAGGGAAGATTTCTGATAAATGGGATCCTGTCTTGGCTGGAAATTTTCAGCACGCTATTTACATCCAGTTTATTTATTCCTGTTTTCTATTTATACACCTCGATCATATCCCCCTAATTCTACGCTTTTCGAGAGAGTGTAGATTCAGGGCCCTCAGTCTATCCTCGTAGGGAAGATTTCTGATAAATGGGATCATCTTTGTCATCCTCCTCTGTACGTTCTCCAGAGCATTTATATCCATTCTGTAATTCGGTGGCCAGAACTGAGCAGCATAGTCTAAATGAGGCCTAACCAAGGATATAAAGAGTTGAAGAACAACCTGAGGACTTCTATTATTTATACTTCTAGATATGAAGCCAAGAATTCTGTTAGCTTTATTGCGAACACTAATGCACTGTTGTCTTGGTTTTAGATTACTGCTAACCAGAACTCCTAAATCCTTTTCGCAATCAGTAGTATTAAGATCTACATTATTTAGTTAATATGTGGCATGGTTATTTTCTTATCCAACATTTAGAACTTTGTCTATATTAAACTGCATCTGCCACTTCTCCGACCATTGCATCAGTCTATTCAAATCATCCTGGAGTGGTCTAGTGTCCTCATTAGAATGAATTGGACTACCTATTTTGGTGTAATCAGCAAATTTGCTTATGTCGCTATTTATTTCCTCATTTATGTCGTTTATGTAAATTTTGAACAACAACGGGCATAACACTGACCCCTGAGGAACACCGCTTGTGACGTGCCCCCATTCCGATTTCTCCCCATTTATGCAAACTCTCTGCTGCCTATTTGTCAGCCATGCCTCTACCCAGGAAAAAATTTCTCCTCCTATTCCATGTGCCTTAAGTTTCCTCAATAGCCTCTGATGTGGAACTCTATCGAAAGCCTTACTGAAGTCCATATACACAATATCATATTCATTACCATGATCTACCTCCTCAAACACCTTGTAACTGTGGCCTTCATCTCTCTTTTCTGATTGGGACAGTTCGAGAAACATTTCTTGGGATGTTCACTAACACTGTCAACTTCGGATGGACCTGCCAATGGCTTTGTTGGGCCAGAAACTACTAAAGATTCACGCGCGCGCGCGCGTGTGTGTGTGTGTGTACTCACCTAGTTGAGGTTGCAGGGGTCGAGTCCAAGCTCCTGGCCCCGCCTCTTCACTGATCGCTACTAGGTCACTCTCCCTGAACCGTGAGCTTTATCATACCTCTGCTTAAAGCTATGTATGGATCCTGCCTCCACTACATCGCTTCCCAAACTATTCCACTTCCTGACTACTCTGTGGCTGAAGAAATACTTCCTAACATCCCTGTGATTCATCTGTGTCTTCAACTTCCAACTGTGTTCCCTTGTTGCTGTGTCCAATCTCTGGAGCATCCAGTCTTTGTTCACCTTGTCAATTCCTCTCAGTATTTTGTATGTCGTTATCTTGTCCCCCCTATCTCTCCTGTCCTCCAGTGTCGTCAGGTTGATTTCCCTTAACCTCTCCTCGTAGGACATACCTCTTAGCTCTGGGACTAGTCTTGTTGTGAACCTTTGAACTTTCTTTAGTTTCTTTACGTGTTTGGCTAGGTGTGGGTTCCAAACTGGTGCCACATACTCCAATATGGGCCTAACGTACACGGTGTACAGGGTCCTGAACGATTCCTTATTAAGATGTCGGAATGCTGTTCTGAGGTTTGCTAGGCGCCCATATGCTGCAGCAGTTATTTGGTTGATGTGCGCTTCAGGAGATGTGCCTGGTGTTATACTCACCCCAAGATCTTTTCCCTTGAGTGAGGTTTGTAGTCTCTGGCCCCCTAGACTGTACTCCGTCTGCGGTCTTCATTGCCCTTCCCCAATCTTCATGACTTTGCACTTGGTGGGGTTGAACTCCAGGAGCCAATTGTTGGACCAGGTCTGCAGCCTGTCCAGATCCCTTTGTAGTTCTGCCTGGTCTTCGATCGAATGAATTCTTCTCATTAACTTCACATCATCTGCAAACAGGGACACTTCGGATTTTATTCCTTCCGTCATGTCGTTCACAAATACCAGAAACAGCACTGGTCCTAGGACTGACCCCTGTGAGACCCCACTGGTCACAGGTGCCCACTCTGACACCTCGCCACGTACCATGACTCGCTGTTGTCTTCCTGACAAGTATTCCCTGATCCATTGCAGTGCCTTCCCTGTTATCCCTGCTTGGTCCTCCAGTTTTTGCACTAATCTCTTGTGTGGAACTGTGTCAAACGCCTTCTTGCAGTCCAAGAAAATGCAATCCACCCACCCCTCTCTCTCTCTTGTCTTGCTTCTGTCACCATGTCATAGAACTCCAGTAGGTTTGTGACACAAGATTTCCCGTCCCTGAAACCATATTGGCTGCTGTTGATGAGATCATTCCTTTCTAGGTGTTCCACCACTCTTCTCCTGTGTGTGTGTGTATTGTGTGTGTGTGTGTGTGTGTGTGTGTTGTGTGTGTGTGTGTGTGTGTGTGTGTGTTAAATTATTTTTAATTATTATTTTTTTTAATTTTAAAATTAAAAATACTATCTTATTTGCAGTCATACATAAAAATTTTCTGCTTTAAAAAACTATAACGAACACCACAAAAGAGAAAAAAATTCCCCCTTAAGGAAAAATTTGGTATTTTTTGGGTTTTTTCTGTAATCTTAACCTCAAGCTAAAACATATAGTGTCAGGGTGGCGAGGCAGAGCGCATGACGAAGGGTCTTAATCTGTGACATATGTTTTTTAAAACTATTAGAAAAAAGCTCCTGGAAGCGAAACGTTCCCACAATAAAATGCTTTTGTATAGGGAATTTTAAAAAAAAGAAAAAAGCTATTTGAATTTTGGGGGGAAATTTTTTAATAAAATATATTTTAGGGTTTAAAAAAATTTTTTGAAAAAAATCAGAATTTTGAAGGTTTAAAGGCAGAGAACATATATTAAGAAAATTTTTTTTTTTTTGACTTTCCCCAAAAAACCCTTTTATTTTTTTAACTAAATTAGGGTTTTCTTTGTCCAAAATTATTTTTGAAAAACGTTTTTTTTTTTTAAAAATTTTTAAAAAAGGTTTTGGAAAAAAAAATTTTTTTGGGAAAATTTTAGTTTAAAACTTTTTTTTTCGTAAATCTCAAAAATTTCTGTGTCCTTTTGGGGGTTTGGGAAAAAACTATAAATAAAAAGAAAAAAGGGGATCCCTCAATGTTTGCACACCAAAGTAACAAAATTCGGGGGGGGTTTTTACCCCATTTATCATAATTTTGTGTGTTTTTTAAGAGGACGGGCTGGGGGTTCCCCAGTCAGAGGTTCCTAAAAGGGAAGGTTGGGAATATCGGGGTTGTTGCGATGGTGACGGTAAAGTTTGGTTGTGTGGGAGCAAAAAAAACCCTGATTTGGGGGCCTTGCCCAGGGTTTTTTTGGATTTGGGCCCCATCACCCCCGGGATGACGAAAAAATTTTGGGGGAGGGGTTACTAACTTTTTTCAAACCCAAGGCAGATAAAAACTCTAGTTAAACTGCATTTTTAGGGGGGTTAGGGGTAGCGGTTGCGGGAAAAACAGTCCCCCTGAACGGTGAAGGGTGACTTAATAGTACAGTTAGCAAAAAATCATAAACTGTTTTGTGTTGAAACAATTTTCCCCGAAATTTTTTTCCCCATCGACCCACCCAATTATTTTTCCTTCATCGTAGGTAGAGTACCCAGCGTTGAGGATAACAAACTTTTTTGTGAGACTTTTAAAACATCTCGGGGCTGATGGGTGGAGATTTGGGCTAAGACAAGTTTTGGTATGGAGATGTTGGCGACTATCTTTTTTGGTTTGTGTGGGTGATTGTGATGTAAATTTTTTCCTTTTATCGTGAACTGTACTCCATCATCTAAAGGGCCTTTCATTTCCTTTGATACCTCTTTTTATTTGCATCTATTCCCTGGGTACAGACAAAAATAAGGAAATTTTGGTTTCTTCTCATTAAGGGTTTGGGATTTTGTGGTTGCTTCCCTTACAGGTTTATTACAGCGCGGGAAACCCCCCCTTTATAGAAACTTTTTCCCTCGCTGGATAATGAAATACATGCCCAGTGCTTCTTGGATTGACAAAATCTCCCCCGCTAATTTTTTTTCTAAAGGCCACCTCTATTGGTCATTTTTTCTTAAAATAACCCATCTAGTAATAAATATCCGCTTGTTGAAAATTTTTTTTTCCCGGTTAACTGAGAGTCAAAAAATGGGGCATTTTAAATGCAGTTATCCTGCCGAAAGGGAAAGTTTGATTTGTGGGTTTAGGTTTTTAATTTTGTTTCCCCCTGTCAGTTTTTAAAATATTGCTTTTTACTCTTGCTATTTTTTTTTAGGTGGTTCATTGCCAAAGCTTATTTTGACCACTTTTGAAAGGGAGTAAATGAACCCAGTCTGCGGGAGGCGGGGAAGCTTAATCCAGCCTAGGCAGAGGTTTTTTCAAATTGCTGGAGTGTTCCAAGCGGGTTTTCGAAGGGCCTTGTTTTGATCTTTCTCAAAAATTTTTTTTTTTTTTGAGGTCAGGGCGGGGCGCACCTTTTTCGATAAAGGGGATTTTTACTGAAAGTCTGTAGAAAAAGAAATGTGGCTTCAACGTACTCCCCAAAATCAGGGGAGTCTGAGGAGAACAGAACTGTTTATTAGCCTTGGGTTTTTTTCCCAAATTCAGACATTGAGATACGGGGTTTCGATTATTCCACCTAAAGTTTTTGCGCCCTAAAATTGCGGATTTTGCTGGCTGGATCGCTTGCTCAAATCATAAAGGGTTTTGGTTTTTCCTCGGCTGATTTTTTTGAGGTGGGAAGTTCTCTGCGAAAGACTTTTTATAAGGTCCACAGTTTTCTGCAGCCCCGAAGACTTCATCAGCATGTTTCATCACCCAAGGCTCTCAGCATATTTCATCAGCATAGCTCATCAGCATAGTTTATAAAGCAGATCATCAGCATCGCTGAGTCCCGTTGTGCCTGTGGGAAAGAGTAAAAACCTCCAAACTCTACATTTTTTTCCCTTTCTTTAAAAAAGAAATCTGATTTTTGGTTGAAAACCTTTGACACCAGCAAAAACCGGGACGATTATTTATTTTATTTTATTAACATTTCGGCCTTTTCCCCAACCAAGGCAGGGTGGCCTAAAAGAAAAATTTTCATCTCATTCACCCCTCACTTTTTTTCCAGAGCCCTGCTTACACACATTTAAATAAAACTGCAAAATTAACACCCCTCCTTCAGAGGGGCAGACACGTACTCCCACCTCCAGGACTCAAGCCCGGGCCCTCCCTTTTTTTCCTAAACCCCATAAATAAATGTTCCCCTGCCACACCCCAACAGAAAATTTTAAAGGGTTTCAAAAAAACCCATTTTTTCCCATTCGCTCCTCTCTAACACTCTCACGCACGCTTGCTGGAAGTCCAAGCCCCCCCCTCCCCAAAAAATTTCCTTTTACCCCCCCCCCCCTTTTTTAACCTTTTCCTAAGGGCCCCCCTACCGCCCTTCTCTCCACCCCCAAATTAATAAAACCTGAATTTTTTTCGTTTCCTGCCCAAAAATTGCCCCAAAACCATCTCAAAAAAATTATTTTTAAGTTCCCTTCACAAATTTTCAAAACCAAAAAATTTAGTAACAAAGAAAATTATTTTTGTAAATTTCTTTTTTAATTTAAAATTTTTTCCCTTTTAAAAAAAAAGATTTTTTTCGAAAAATTAGATTTTAACTTGGGAAAAATGTTTCCATTTTTTTAAAGGGGTCCCCGGGTTAAAATTAATTTTTTTCCTCAAATTAAAAAATGGGGATTTGGGGCCTTTTCCGGGGTTATGTAAACCCAAAATTTTTCGGGTGGGGGATAAAATTTTAAGGTTAATTTATATTTTTTACATGATTGAACCGGGGTTTTTTTTAAAAACTTTTCCTCTTTTAAAGACCAAAAAAAAGACTTTCAAAGAGTGGGCCAAATTTTAACCCTCCCAAGGGCCCTTAAAAAGGGTAACCCCAAAAACAGGTTTTTTTGGGTTCAAAGAGTTAAAGGTTTCAACCCCTTATATTTTTTCCCCGATTAATAAACCGGGGGCTGGGGTTGGGGGAAAGGGGGAAAAACTTTTCCGGAATTAACCCCCGGAAATACAAGAATTCCTTTTATATTCCAAAATTTTAAACCGGGCCACTTGGGGAAAAAACACCACAGGAAAAAAAAGCCCGATATTCCTTTTTAAAAAACCCCATTTTATGTTTAAAAATTGCCCCCAGAATTAAAATATTTTTTTAAAAACATAAATCATGTTAAATCCCGTAAAAAAACGACCCCCGGGAAAAAAGGAAGCCCCAAACAAAAAAGGCTTTTTCCCCCATAAAACCGAGTCTACCCTTTTTTAAAATCCCAATTTTTAAAACCGCCCCCTAAAAAGGAGGTCTAAAAACAAGGTAGTTTCCCAAACCTGAAAATTTCCCAAAAAAACCGGTTTAAAACTTTACCCCCTTCCCAAAAAGCACCCCCAAATTTAAAAATTCCCCCAATAAAAGGGCTGTCCCCAAACCATCCCCTAACAAGGCGAGCCCCCCCCCTAAAAAAGGGCGAGTCCCCCCAAAAACAAGGCGAGTCTCCCATAAAAAGGCAGTCTCCCATAAAAAGGCGATCTCCCAAAACAAGGCGAGTCTCCCATAACAAGGCAAACCCCCTTAACAAGGGGAGTCCCCAAAACAGGCAGTTTTCCCAAATAAAAAAGGCGAGTCTCCCATAACAAGGCGAGTCCCCCATAAAAAGGCGAGCCCTCCCATAACAAGGCAGTCCCCCCATAAAAAAGGGGCAGTCTCCCATAAAAAGGCAGCCCCTCCCTTAAAAAGGGGCGATTTGTTTCCCATAACAAGGGCCGAGTCCCCCATAAAAAAGGCGGTCTCCCATAAAAAGGAGTCCCCCATAACAAGGCGAGCTCCCATAAAAAAGGGGCGAGTCTCCCAAAAACCCAAGGCGAGTCTCCCATAAAAAAGGGGGATCTCCCAAAACCAAGGGCCCGGAAGTCTCCCAAAGGGGGCCCAATTTTCCCTCCCAAAAAAAAATAACCCAAGGGGGGTTTCCCCCAAAAAAAACCCGACCCCCCCCCCCATAAAAGGGGCCCCCAAGTCTCCCAAATTTCCCCCCCGGGGCCCCCTTAACCCGGGGGTTTTTCCCTTAACCAAGGGGAAATTTCCAAACCCAAGGGGTTATAAAGGCCCCCTCCCATAAAAGGCCCCAAGTTTTTATAAAAAACGGCCCCCCCTTCCCCATAAAAAAAAGGGAGTCCCCCAAAAAAAAGGCGAAGCCTCCTAACAAGGTGTTTTTTTCCCCAAAAACCCAAAGGAAAGGCCTCCCAAAACAAGGCGATTTCCCCCATAACAAGGCGACCCTCCCTAACAAGGGGGTCCCCATAAAAAGGGCTAGCTCCCAAAACAAGGCAAGTCCCCCATAAAAAAGGCGAGTCCCCTTAAAAAGGCGATCACCTTTAAAAAAGGGGGATCCCCCATAAAAAGGGGGTTTCCCCCAAAACAAGGCACCCTCCCATAACAAGGCATTCCCTTAACAAGGCGGCCCTTCCTCAAAACACGATACGTGAAGACCAGGAGACCCCTGCCCTCCTTAAAAGGAAAAAACAGATCACATTTTTTCCCTCAAAAATTTGGGGATTTCCCGCATGTGCAATCCGAAAATTTTTTCCACACTTTCTCCAGTTCAGTTAAATTGGGTTGGGAAAGGGCCAAAACTTTTGAGATATCGCAAAAAAAACCTGGGGGAAACGAAGAAAAAAAAAAACCCCACGACCAGAAAATAGGAATCCCTTGGGGGGGATACATGACAGGTGAAAAAACGGGAGACAACGAGCATGACTGCTTCTGTACTGGGAGGAGACCTTGAGAAAAAAGAATATGAAAAAACACAAACACCCTAAATTTTAAATCTCAGGCTGCCCTTTTAAACCCATTATCATGTCCCCCCTTTTCCCCTTCTCAGGGCCCCCACCCCACTTCAAATTTCTGCCCCAAACCCCCTTCTCTTCTTTCCCTCGCCCCCTTTCCCCTCTTCATACCCAAATTCCCTTTCCCCCTCTTCATTCCCCTCCAGTTTTCCCCCCATTTCCCATCCCCAACCTTTTCCCCCCCCTTTTCTGCCCTCCCCCCCGCCAGGGGCGACACACAGGGGCAACACAAAAGGGGCAGACCACGGGGGCCAGACACACAGAAGAAAGACACGGGGGGCCCAGCCACACAGGGGCAGACAAAACGGGGGCAGACACACAGACGCAATTTGGGCATCAAAATATATGAGCGCTAAAGGGTGGTCAGTGCTTCCTTATAATTAAACTACCAAAAAAAGCCTGTTACCTTTTTAAATTGGAGGTGGCCCATCGGTTTTTGGTTTTGGAATCACCAGTTTCGGCAGGGTCTTGACCCCCAAATTTGTGTGGTCTTGCCCCCAAAAGGTCTGGTGTGGCTTGATCACCAGACTGGCATGGTCTTGCCCACCAGGCTGGTTTTGGTTTTGGGACCCCCAAAGGTCGGGTGGGTTTTGGGACCACCAGGTCTGGTTGGTCTTGACCACCGGGTCGGTTTGTGGTTTTGATCCCCAAATTCGGCAGGGGTCTTGACCACCGGGTTGGTGTGGCCCCTTGACCCCCGGGTCTGGGTGGGTCTTGATCACCAGATCTGGCATGGTCTTGACCCCCCGGGTTTGGGTGGTCTTGACCACCAGGTCTGGTGGGTCTTGACCACCGGGTTTTGGTTGGTTTTGGACCACCAATCTGGTTGGTTTTTGACCCCCAGGTCTGGGGGGCCCCTTGCCCACCAGGTCGGGTTTTGGGGTCTTGACCACCAGGTCTTTTGTGGTTTTTTGACCACCAGGTCTGGTTTGGTCTTGACCACCAAGTCTGGTGGGGTTTTCTTGACCACCATTTTTTGGTATGGTTTTGGGGACCACCAGGTGGGGCTATGGTTTTGCCCACCGGGTGGTGGGATTTTGACCACCAGGTGTTATGGTCTTGACCCCCAGGTCGGTTTGGGGCTTGCCCAAACCAGGTCGGCTATGGTCTTTCCCGCCAGGTCGGGTATGGTCTTGATCACCAGGTCTGGGGGTGGTCTTGACCACCAGGTCGGGGAATGGTTGACCACCATTGGGCTATTTTCTTGACCTTTCCGGTCGGTTTTGGCCCTTGCCAAACCAGGTCGGTTTATCCCCTTGCCCGCCAGATTTTGGGGTCTGGAAATGGTTTTTGACCCGGGTCGTTTATGGTCTTAAACCACCAGGTAAGGTATAGTTTTGATCCCCAAGGTCGGTATAGTTTTAAACCACCAGGTTTTGGTTTATTGTCTTGACCCCCCAGGTCGGGGATGGTCTTAAACCCCCAAATCGGGGTATGATTTTGACCCCCCGGTCGGGAATGGGTTTTTGTCACTGGGAAAATTCTAAGGGGCCCTTAAACCAAACCAAAGGTCAGGCATTGTTTTGACCACCAGGCCCTGGTTGGCTTGATCCCCCAAGGTCCGGTAGGGCCCTTGACCACCAGGTCAGGAGGGGTTTGATCATCAGGTCGGCTATGGTTGCCCCCAGGACGGTTTTGGTTTTGGGACCATCAGGTTTTCCTAGGGCTTGCCCCACCGGGTAAAGGTATAGTCTTGATCCCCCAGGTCTGGTAAAAGTTTTTGCCACCGGGTTTGGTATTGTTTTTGACCACCAGGTCGGGAAATGGTCTTAACCACCGGGTAGGTATGATCTTGCCCCACCAGGTCAGGTATGGTCTTGAACACCGGGTTCAGGTAGTATCTTAATCACCAGGCCCGGAAAGGCTTAAACCACTAGGTCGGGGTATGGTTTTAACCATGGGTAAGGCTTTGGGTTTTGGGACCCCCGGGTCTGGAAAAGGGTTTTTTGACCACCAGGCCCGGTATAAATTTTGGACTACCAGGTCGGGGTATGGTTTTGATCACCGGGTTTCTGCAAAGGTTTTGGCCCAAACCAGGTCGGGGTTTTGGGTCTTGACCACCAGGCTGGTAGGGTTTCTTCCCCACCAGGTTCCATGGCTTGACCACCAGGTCTTTTTGGGGGAAACTCTGGGTCTGGTATGGTTTGACCACTAGGTCGGGTTAAGGTTTCTTACCACCGGGTCTGGTGTGGCTTGACCACCGGTCTGAAATGGTCGGGACATTAGGCGGGTTTAGGGTTTCTTAACCATCAGGGTCAGGCATTGTTTTGACCACCGGGTCTGGTACGGTCTTGACCACCAGGCCCGGGTATAAACTTGATACCTAGGCGGGTATGGTCTTAAACACCAGGTCGCTTTGGTTTTGGCCCCCCAGGTCTGGTGGGGGGTTTTCCCACCACCAAGTCTGGAAAGGTCTTCCCCACAGTTTGCCTGGTTTTGACCCCCAGGTCTGATAGGGTCTGGCCTCTGGGTCGGGAATGGCCCTTGACCACCAGGCCCTGATAGGGTTTCGGGGAAAACTGGTCGGTATGGTTTTAAACCACCAGGGTCGGGTTTGTGGTCTTGACCCCCAGGTCTGATATGGTCTGGCCCTCTAGGTCGGGTATGGTCTTGACCACCAGGTTGATATGGTCTGGACATCTAGGTCGGTAGGGTTTTTAAAAACCACCAGGTCTGGTGGGGTCTTGACCACCGGGTTGTTTTTTTTGGGAAACCTCTGGGTTTCTGGTATGGGTCTTGACCCCCAAAGGTCTGTTATGGTTGGACTTTCTAGGTTGGTATGGCCCTTGGGACCACCAGGTTGGTGTGGCCCCTTGACCACCGGGGTCGGGAATGGGGGGGACATCTAGGTCGGGTTGGTTTTTAACCCCACCAGGTCGGTGTGGTTTTGCCCACCAGTCTGGTGGGTTTTGACCAACCAGGTCTGATATGGTCTGGACATCTAGGTCTGGTAGGGTTCTTCCCCCACCAGGTTTGGGTCTTGACCCCCGGGTCTGATATGGTCTGGACATCTAGGTCGGAAAGGTTTTAAACCACCGGGGTTCGGGTGTGGTCTTGACCAAACCAGGTCTGAATGGTCTGGACATCTAGGTCGGGTTATGGTTTTAACCCAAACCCGGGTCTGGTTTTGGTTTTAAAACCCCCGGGTCTGGTGTGGTTTTGACCCCCCAGGTCTGATAGGGCCTGGAATCTAGGTTTTTGGTATGGTCTTCCCCACCGGGGCTGGTGGGGTTTTGCCCAACCAGGCCCTAAATAGGGTCTGGACTTTCTAGGTCTGGAATGGTTTTTAAAACCACCGGGCCTGGTGTGGCCTTGATAAACCCAACTAGCGTGACCCTTTTCCTCACTGGCGGATTTTTTGTAAAAACTTACATTTTTAAAAAACGGGACAATATTTCCACAGGGTTTTTCCCTGGTGTTCGGTTCTTCGTCAAGCGTGATAAACCCCCAAACGGTTTCCAATATTTATTTAAAAATATTTTCTGCTGTTGGGGGTATCGGCAAATTACCCAATTTTTTTTTTTGTTGTATGTAAAATGACGTCCAAAAATTTTGGGAAATTCTAAAAAAACTAAAAATGTGCTTGAAAAAACCCTTTCAACAGTTATTTTTTAGATTATTTTTTTTAAAAGAGGGGCTTTCAAGACTCAAAAAGAACCACAAAACAAAAAAATTTTAGCATCCATTATCTCTATTTAACAAAAGAATCCAGTATATTTACATTTTTTGCTTTGGGGTTTCACTTTTGTTTAGTGTAAAAACAAAGTCACCAACATCCCCCCTCGCTTTTAAAATATGCGTGCCGAATTGGTAAAAAATTTTCGATTTTTCTTAAAAAGCAACGCCTTTTTTGCAATAACTTCGCCCAAAAAACTTTTGAAAACCCAACGAAAAAAAAATTTTTATAAAGTTTGTTTTTTTTTAAATTTTTGGGAAACTTAAACTAAAAAATGTAATTTTTTGGGTTTTGGGGCCCAATTTAAATTGGGTTTTTTATAATAGGGTTATGTAATTTTCTAAAAGGGTTTTTTGGGACAAAATTTTTAATTTTTACATTAACATTAAATGAAAAAAATTTTTTATCTTTTTAAAAGTATAAGAAAAAAAAATTTAAAAAGAAAATTAATTTTAAATTTAGTTTTGCTAAATTTACCAATTTTAAAACCCATTCCCCCGACATATATATATATATAAAATATATATTTTATATTTTATTTATTTTTATATATAAATAAATTAAAAAATATATTTATTTTATATAAAAATATATATGTGTAATATTATATATATATATATATATATAAAAAACATATGTATATAAAATATAAAATATTTTATATATATAATATATATATATATATATATATTTAAAAATTATATAAAAAAATATAAAATATAATATTTATATATATTATATATAATATAAAATTTTTTAAACAAAATACGCAAACGAATCGATACCAAAATGCCAAAAAAAAAAAAAAAACGGACCTTTTCGTGTTGCAATCAAAAACAAACATCAGGAGCTTTTCAAAAATTTCAGGAAAAAAGGGGGGTGTTCCACGGGGATCGTTCCCAGAGGAAACCCCGTTCACTGGGGTGAGAGGAAGAGAGGGGAAGGAACCGGAAGTGCCCCGGCACAACAGGGAAGGATGAAAAATTAAAGCATTAGAAAAAACCACAAGCCCTTTATTTATAACCTAAACGAAATTAACGAAACAATAAAAATAAATTCAGTATTTCGTTTTGACAACCTAGCGGAAAAAGGGTCATATGTTATTTCATAAAACTTCAAAAATTTCCTCATCAGGGAAATTTTTGCTGCAAAAGAACGAGCACTTAAGAACAGGAGGAGAAAAAACAGAACTATTACTTTTAACTAAGAGTCATCTGGGGCCCTTTTTTGGGAAAAACGTGTGATATCAAAAACGTGTTGTAATCATTTAAATCAAACCTGGGAAAAATTTGTCAAGCAAATTAATATTTTTTTTTTAACTTAAATTTTTGGAAAAAACCCGCCTACATTGTAAAATTTAAAATAATTTACTAGCCATCGGTTTATCGCAAACAAAAAGCCAAAAGGAGCTAATTATGGGTCTGCCTGGAAACCTGGTTTTTTTTTGTTTTCCCCTTAAACCTTTCATTTTGGGAAAGACGGGGTGGGGTTTTCAAAGAATTTTTTTTAAATTTGTTCATCTTTTTCCCTTTTTGTAGTCGTTTTTTTTGTTTTAAAAAAATTTCTGTTAACGAAAACTTTAAATCATTTTTTCTAAGTTTGGGAAAACCGTATTTTTATCTTCAGGGGATTTTTCATCTTACCAAGGGAATCAATTTATTTTTTTTGTCTTCTTCAATAAGATGGCAATAAGGGGGGCCTGGTGGCTAAAGTTCCCGCTTACACCGGGGGGCCCGGGTTTTGAAATTTCCCCCGGGGGTGGCAACATTTTCGACACGTTTCCTTCACCTGTTTTTCCTGTTTACCTACAGCAAATTGGGAACCCGGGTGGTTTTGTCCCACCCGGTGTGGGCGCATCCTGGGGGGCAAGATTTTAAAACCCCAATGGAAATAAGGTTTTAAAAAAATCCCCGATGACCCCACTGACTTTCTTGGGGTTTTCCTGGGTGGCTAACCCCCCCGGGGTTTTTAAAAACCCAACGAAAAACTTATCTTTTCAAATTTTTTTTTATTTTGGGAAAATTTTTATGTGACTTAAAAAATTTTTTGGGGGGCAATTAGGGATATTTTTGTTTTGGGCATGGAACTAAAACCCTTTCCCCTAACTTATATTGATTTCTTCAATTAAATTTAAAACCGGGAGATTTTTTTTAAGTTACAAGAAGAATTTTTTCAATTTTCCCAAAATTTTTGAAAGTTTGTAGAGGCGCGAAAAATTGGAACCCAGACTTTGGCAGCGGTTGTTGGTTTTTCCCAATGTTTTTAAAATGCAAGTTAATTAAAAAACTTGTTATTAAATATGTTTCGTTTTTAAAATCTTTTTCAATTAAAATTTTTTAACTTGCGTTTTTTTTTTGTTTTTTGAGCTCTTACAAAAATCTTTGAGTTTGTTGCAAACCCGGGCTAACAAAATATTTCCCCTTCAAATTTTGTAAAATTTTCCCGATTTATTTGGATATTAAAAGTGTTTTTAATGTTTGGGTTTTCAAATTTTTTAAACAAATCGTTGTACAAGAATGGATACAATACCCCCCCCAAAATGAAATTAAGGGCACTTTTGCCCAAATCCCGGGGGTCTTTATTGGTAGACTTTCGCCAAACCGTGGCTTTTCAATACAAATTCTAGGAAAAAAACTTGAAGACAGTAGAACTAAATACAGAAGAGAGGTAATTTATTTCCTAAAACCTTTGGAGTTGGTGCAAACAGCAAACCCTAGTCCCTTTGGTGTTTTTAAGTAGAGGCAAGGGGCCTGGCGCTGGGTCAAAAAACCCCTGCAACTCATGGAAACTTATTTGAGGGGAGTTTCATAACCTTCTTTTACGGCTACGACAAAACTACAAAAAACTAACCCATCTCTTTTGGGTAGGAAAATTTCTTCCCTTGGAAACCCCCCTACCATGGGCCAAAGCCCTCGGGCTGCACCCTCCCTTTTCCCCCTGACGTTAAATATTTCCAAACGCCAGGCTCCTTTTCTACTTCAGAACATCCACGACTACGGGGGCTCTTTTGCACCAACTCCAAGGCTGAGGGCTGATTTCCCATCTTCTGTAATTTGTTTTAAATGTCTTTAAAGTATTTTCCTGGAATTTGTAATGATAAAGCCTGGGGTGGGGAAACGTCCCCACAATAAAATTTCCCGATGTTTTCACATGTGGGCTTAATTAAAACAATATTACTCGCAAATACGAGACTTTAAAACACAAATAAAAAAAAATTTTAAACCCAAATTCCCCAAGCCCCGAGTAAATTTTGACTCCAAAGGGGAAATCAACTTTTACCCAAACCCCAAGTTTCGAAAATGGGACCCTCCCAAAAAAATTACCCAATCGCGAGCCCCCAAATATCGTGACGCCATGAGCGTGAAAAATTTTTTTTTGGCCGGTTGCTTGATCGGGGGCCGGGAAAAACGGTGGGGCAGAAAATTGAATGCAAAGAAAAGATTTTCGCTTGATGAAAAAGAGCGGTGGATGGCCCCTTTGGGTAAGAGTGAACAGGGTTAGGGGAGAAAAAAGGGGAGGTAACAAAACCAAAAAAAGAAAATTTTTTTTCCAAAAGAGCAAGGTTATCTGCTGGGAAAAAAATAAACTGGGGACTGTTTCACTACTGTACAGTCTAACTTTACAACGTGGGCATGGAAAAAAAAGTTTTAAAGGGGCCCTTTCCCCTTTCCCCCTTTCCCCTCACCGCACAAGGGAAAAAAAATTTATTTAAGAAACACTCAGACTTTTTTAAAAATTTTTTTTAAAAAATACAGATAATTTCCCCAGGAAAAAGGGAAAACCCCAAAAAATGTAATTTAAATATATTTTAAAATATATAAATTTTATTATATATATTTTATATATTATATATTTTATAAATATAATTTTAAAATATTATATATTAATAATACATTAAAAAATAATGTCGTGCCGAATAAGCAGAAATTTGCAATCTTGGCTTAAAAGCAACGCTCCAAAATTTTCCCTATAGGACAAGCGAAAATTTTTTTGTATGCAATAATTTTGCCAAAAAACATTTTGAAAACCAACGAAAAAATTAATTTTTTACTGTTTTGTTTTGAATTTAAAATTAATTTTAAACAAAACTAAAAATATATTTGTTTTTTTTAGGCTAAAATAAAAAGTTCTTTTTATAAAAAAGGTTAGGTAAATTTTTTTCTAAATTCTTTTGGTGCAAAAATTTAAAATTTTTTTCTTAAAAAAATTTAAAGAAAAAAATATATCTTTAAACGTATAAGAGGAATTTTTAGAAAGGGGCCTTAAATTTAAATTTAGTTTTTGTAATTGAAACCCGTTTTTTTCCCTATTTGGCACGACATAAATTTTATATATTTTTATATATATTTAAAAAAAATAAAAAAATATTTTATTTTTATATATTTTATATATATATACATATATATATATATATCTAAAAAACAGCACTGCATACCAAGGGGTCGAACCCTTTCTGTTTTGACCCCCCCTCATGGTGAGAGAAAATGCATGACCCCTTTTGCCCAAATAATCAACAAACCCTTAAAAAAAGGGCATCCAGCCAAGCTAGAGTTGTACCCCCCATCGGGGACAAACGGGGGTGGCGGCCCCCTTTAGCTTTTTTTTCATTTTTACTCCCCCTTTTTTGTACTAGCCCAAAAAGAAATATATTAAAATTGTTTTACCCCGGAAAAAAGTAAATTTTTCAATAACAACACTGCATACCAAGGAGTTGAACCCATGTGTTTTGGCCCCCCCATGGGGAGTACAAAAATCTACTTTTGGGTGGGTTAAACCCTTGTTAACGACTGGGGTTTTGGGGGTCTAAACGTCATGCGTTTTCTTTTACCAAGAGGCGGGTCAAAACAGCATTTTCCAATACACAATTTTTTCTTGGTAATCATTTTCTTTCATAAAAAGGAATATTAATTATGACAGAAAAGGGTTTTCCAAAAAAAAATGAATAACTTTTAGTTTATACTGGGAAAACCCTTTTTAAAAATTAGAAAGAATCCCTTAAAAACCAATTAAAAAGCATTTCAATAAAACAATAAAACTTCCCATGAAAAGGGAAAAAGAATTTAAATAAAAAAATTTCTTCTACTTTAAACCATCTTTTTCCCTACATGTTTGAATTAATTAAAAAAAACACAAACCAAAGGTTTAAACCCGTCCGGGCCAAAATTTTTACTCCATAAATCAGTTTAAAAAAAATTATTTTAAATGGGTTGTCACATTTTTTTGCCCCCCTTGTTGGTTTAAAAATTTTGACTTTTAATTTTTAAAACAAAATTAGATTTAGTTTATAAAAATTTAAACCCCTTGACTGACTTAAAAAGGGTTTTTAAAAATGGTTAGTTTTGTTTTCTTTCTTATTTCGAAAGCTCCAGTTTTATGATGAAATTTAAATTTCTTTTTGAAGAACTGAGAAAACCTCTCTCCCCCTGGGTTTTTTAGTAACCTATACATGGAATTTTTTTGAAACAAAAATGCTTTTCACAATCCTCCCCAATAGACTAAATGGTTCAAAATTTTGTTGATGATATTTTGTGGGTTTTTGCCCAGAATGTAGATAAACCCCCATTTCCCCCTTTATAAATTAAATGCTTAGCTTCCAAATTTTATATTTTTTCTGTTGAATTTGAGAAAAATAACTCAATTTCCCTTTTCCCAGATGTTTTTAATTTTTTAAGGGGAAAATGAATGCAAAAATTTAAAAATTTTCCCCAAAAAACTCAAAAAAAACTGTTCCTATTTTACACAAAATTTTTCTTCACATTTAAGATAGAGTTAAAATGTTTGTTTTTTTCATCAATGTTTTTTGGGGCTTGACGTTTTTTAGTCCAGGTTTCATTTTTTAAAAAAAATACCAAATTTTTTAAAAAACTAATGTTTGAAATACCCCAAAAACGTAATGGGTTAAAACTTTTAAAATTTCTAGAAATTTCTTCTACAATTTCCCAAAAAGGGCAATCCAAACCCTATTCAACTAAAAAAAAGGGTTGGGTTCTCCCCTTTCCAAAAAAACTTGGTTTATTTCCTTCTCTTCTTAAGCTTTTAATTCAATGTTTTTATAATTTTTAAAAACAAAAAAAAACTTTTGATA
The DNA here is from genome assembly GCF_026875155.1 of Cherax quadricarinatus. NCBI lineage: Eukaryota > Metazoa > Arthropoda > Malacostraca > Decapoda > Parastacidae > Cherax > Cherax quadricarinatus. Next base: position 44,959,390 of record NC_069407.1, on the reverse strand, counting down.
AAGAATTCCCCCAAAAAACCCCGGATGTGTCCATAAGATTCCTTGTAAAAATTTTCGATAAGGTTTTTATTTCGGTGAAAAACGAACTAAAATTTTAAAAAAACATAAAAATTTGCAAAGAAAATTTGGGCAAGATTCCAAAGCTCTATTTAAATTTATGGGAAAGATTTTTAAAACCTCCAATTGATTTTCAAAAAATTGAGGAAAATAAATACAAGGGAAGGGCAAAGGTTTGACGGAAATAATTGAATCTTTTTTCTTAAAAAGCAGTATTAAAATAATATGAAGATTTCCTTTGGTTTAAAATAAAATTTGATTTAATTTTTAATAATAAAATTGGGAAAAATTTAATAATACATTGGACAAATTTTTTAAAAAATCTTAATTCTTAGGTAAGTTTTCTAGGGTTGGACAAATTAAATTTTTTAGTGGGGATGTCGTGGGAAGGGCCTCTGCATTAGGTTAAAAAAGGGCCCGCTGCGTGTTTCCCCCTTTTTATGAGTCGGGTTCGTCCACGTCAGGCCCTTGCTTTGTTGTGGGGGGGTTTTTGATTTGGGGAGGGGTGGTCTCGACCCCCCCCTTTTATGCTTTTCCTTTTATGTAAATTTTCTTTAATTTCCCTTTTTAGTTTTCCCCCAGAGTCGGCGCCTGTACAAGCGGGGTTCCCCAGGGTCAAATCCCAGGGCCTGTGCTGTTTTGGGAAAATTGGGAAAGAATAACGGAAGGGGTAGACCCAGAAGTGTCCCCCTTTTTCAGTTTATGTGAAGTTAATGATAGAATTAAAAACGGCGAGGGTCAGGGAGGAAATTTCAAAAAAACCTGGACAGGGTACAAGCCCCGGGTCCAGCAACCGGTCCTTTAGGGTTTTAAACCCCGCCAAATGCAAAAATCATGAAGATCGTGGAAGGGGAAAGAAGCCCCAGACACAATTTTGGGCTAGGTGGCCGAAGACTGCAAAAACCTTTACTTTAAAGAAAAAGAATCTGCGGGGGAGTATAAAACCGAGCCCTTCCCCGAGGCGGCCCCATCTTAGGTAATTTCTGGGGCGTTTGGGCGTCTGGGGAAAAACCCAAGATAGTTTCAGAAAAACCCCGTAAGGGAATCGTTCAAGGGCTATGATACCCTTTCGTTTTTGGCCCATACTGGGGTATGCAGCACTAGTTTTTTTAAACCACACCTGGGCAAGCACGTCAAGGGAAGGGGTTTTGGAAAAAAAAAAAGCAAAGGTTTGCAACAAGAGTAATCCCGAGCTACGGGTATTGTCCTACGAAAAAAAGGTTTTAGGGAAAACGGCCTGATGATACTGGAGGACGGAGGGTAGGGGAGACATGATAAGACATATAAATACTGCGCGGAATAGACAAGGTGGACAAAGACGAGAAGTTCCAGAGATGGGACACAGACACAAGAGGTCACAATTGAGAGTTGAAGACTCAGATGAATCAAAGGGATGTTAGGAAGTATTTCTTCAGTCATAGAGTAGTCAGGTCGTGGGATAGCCTAGAAAGTGACGTAGTGGAGGCGAGAACCATATATAGTTTTAAGGCGAGGTATGATAAAGGTCATGGAGCGGGGAGAGAGAGGACCTAGTAGCAATCAGTGAAGAGGCGGGGCCAGGAGCTATGAACCGACCCCTGCAACCACAAATAGGTGAGTACACACGCACCCCAAAACACACACACACAACACAAAACACACAAAACACACACACACACACACACAAACACACACAACACACACACACACACACACACCCCACACAACACACACACTCACACACACACAACAAAACACACAACACCCACCCCACACACACCCCACACAACACCACACACACACACACACAAACACACACACACACACACACAACACCCCACACAACACACACACACACACCACAACACACAGAGCTGACCTTAGTTGGGTGTGTGCGAAGAAGTTTGTCTCCATATGTGTCATGTTTTACTGGCAGGAACACTTTGGCCTGGGCTGGGCAGAGCTGTTGCCTCCACTACTTACCACCACAATCTCCACCGCTGTGTAAGAAGGAAGCTGCCTCCCTGCTTGCCAGGCCAAACTTAATCTACGTAGATGCTGGTTCAAAAGGAAGATTAGGACGTGCTTTAGCAATGTGTCACTATGTTTCGCTGAGAGAGAGAGAGAGAGAGAGAGAGAGAGAGAGAGAGAGAGAAAGAGAGATAGACAGACAGACTCGAGTATGGAACACATTCGTACAGCATAATGATGTCAACGAGATAAAGTCAGTTGATCAAATGAAAATGCTGGCCCACAGATGGCTCCAACTTCATCCTGTTCCGTACTTGTATGTCTCATAACAATAAAAATGCTTTCAAATGAGCTGATGTAGGTAACAGCTCTTAGCTTGTCAATAAAGTTAGGAATCCTTAACCTGTAATATAGCTGTCAATAAAGCTAGGGATCCTTAACCTTGACAAACCCCGTGTAAAAAAAAAAAAAAAAAAAAAAAAAAAAAAAGATGAGAGAGAGAGAGAGAGAGAAGAAAAGGAGGGGGGAGGGAGAGAGAGAGAGAGGAGGAGGAGGGGAGAGAGAAGAGAGAGAGACAGACGACAGACAGACAGAGACAGACAGACAGAGACAGAGACAGAGAGACAGACAGAGACAGACAGACAGAGACAGAGACAGAGAGACAGAGACAGAGACAGAGAGAGAGAGAGAGAGAGAAGGGGAGAGAGAGAGAGAGAGAGAGAGAGAGAAAAGAGAGACAGACAGACAGACAGAGACAGACGACAGAGGGCAGACAGACGAGACAGAGACAGAGAGACAGACAGAGACGACAGACAGAGACAGAGACAGAGAGACAGAGACAGAGAGAGAGAGAGAGAGAGAGAGAGAGAGAGAGAGAGAGAGAGAGAGAGAGAGAGAGAGAGAGAGAAGAGAGAGAGAGAAGAGGGAGAGAGAGGAAGGAGAGAGAGAGAAGAGGGGAGAGAGAGAGGAGAGAGAGAGAGAGAGGAGAGAGAGAGAGAGAGAGAGAGAGAGAGAGAGAGAGAGAGAGAGAGAGAGGAGAGAGAGAGGGAGGAGAGGAGAGAGAGAGAGAGAGAGGAGAGAGAGAGGAGAAGAGATAGAAGAGAGGAGAGAGGGGGAGGAGAGAGAGGAGAGAGAGAGAAGGAGAGAGACGAGAGAGAAGAGGAGAGAGAGAGAGAGGGGAGAGAGAGAGAGAGAGAGAGAGAGAGAGAGAGAGAGAGAGAGGATGAAAAGCGAGCTTCTCTCATGCTGCGAGGTGTAATGATGTACCGCTGCGTGTTCATGCAACTGAACGAGTTTCGCGTGGTGGGGAGGTTGGTGGTTCTTGTGTTTATCATCTTGGACCAGGTGCGTTGCCAGCTCACTGGGCTGGATAAGGCAGGTGTGCCGAGATGAGTGAATCTTCAACATCTTCCATGGCATCCATAACTTCAACCACTCGCAACCTCCTCAGTGTCTTGACAATGAGAATTTATCCGCTAACTAAATCAACACATTTACAACAGTAACACGTTAAAGTCTGCCTTACCCAAGAAGGAATTGCTTTTGTCTCCTCCATTTAGCATGCATTTCATTTTTTTTCACTCTAATGCAAGAAGGAAAATTACTGTACGTAATTTAAAGTCAAAGGCCCTTCCATTTGTATTGGAAATTTGGCGTATTCTGGATCCAAATGATGTTCGGGCAATAGTGAAGCAAAGAGACACACTGCAGCACAGGCTTTTATTGGGACATTTTTGCTCTCTGTGTAGAGCTTCATTAACTATTAATAAAGCTCAACACAGGAGGAGGTGTTGCTTGTGTTGCAACATCTTTGTGTCTCCACCAGAAATATTCTGATGCTTATGAAAGTGATAGAAAAAGTCAACTCGTAGTAGGAATTATTATTATTATTATTATTATTATTATTATTATTATTATTATTATTATTATTATTATTATTATTATTACTATATCTGGTAAAGTGTATGGTAGAGTTATTATTGAAAGAATTAAGAGTAAGACAGGAGAATAGAATAGCAGATGAATAAGGAGGCTTTAGGAAAGTTAGGGGGTGTGTGGACCAGGTGTTTACAGTGAAACATATAAGTGAACAGTAGTTAGGCGGGGCAGGGGTCGGCCTAGGAAAGGTTGGAGGGAGGTGGTAAAGGAGGTTTTATGTGCGAGGGGCTTGGACTTCCAGCAGGCATGCGTGAGCGTGTTTGATAGGAGTGAATGGAGACAAATGGTTTTTAATACTTGACGTGCTGTTGGAGTGTGAGCAAAGTAACATTTATGAAGGGATTCAGGGAAACCGGCAGGCCGGACTTGAGTCCTGGAGATGGGATTTACAGTGCCTGCACTCTGAAGGAGGGGTGTTAATGTTGCTTTTTTAAAAACTGTAGTTTAAAGCAACCCTTCTGGCAAGACAGTGTTGGAGTGAATGATGGTGAAAGTTTTTCTTTTTCGGGCCTCCCTGCCTTGGTGGGAATCGGCCGGTGTGTTAATAAAAAAATAATAATAATTATTATTTTTTATTATTATTATTATAATTACTATTATTTTTTTTAATTATTTTATTATTATTATTATTTTTTTATTATTATTATTTTTTATTATTTATTATTATTATTATTATTATATACACATTAAGCGCTAAGCCCGTGTGGGTTATTCAGAGCAAGAAAATAAATAAGTGAAGTGCTTGTTAAGAAAGAGAGGACAGCAACGCTGGACGACCTGAGGAACATCAAGAAGCAACTTTAGTCTGAAGGTCATGAAAAACTCTAACAACTGTAATACACCAAAACAATACAATGACCTGATTACTTTGGATAAAACAACTCCCTGACAATTTAATAACACTCTAAACGATTTAACAACAGAACGGCGTGACACCACGACGATTATAATACCTACTTGACAGCTTCATAACACAACGACCCCACAACTGGAAAACTCTAGTAACAACTTGGGAATACGACTACCTGACAGCTGGATAACACTAGCAACTAGGTAACGTGAAAACACGACTCGAGAACTGAAGAATACTAGCATCAACTCCGACCTGACAACTCGAGAATACATCAACATGAAAACTTGATACTACAATGAGCTGACATCCTGATATTTAACCACTAACCGCAATTTATTTGTTCCTAACATACGACTACTTAACAACAATTTGCGTATTTTCAAGCTTCCTGTAAGGCAATATCTGAGTATGTACCACTTTCTTGGATGGCCTGTCTGTCTTATCTTCGATTTCAGGGAACACGAGAGGAAACTCACAGAGCAATGAAAATATACAAAAAACTAATGTCTGTGTTTATCACAACACAAATGACAGGTTGAACCTCTCCACTATGTGGCACCAGTCATGGGATCCTCTCCCAATTTGTGGGGACCAGTCACTGGAGAACCTCTCCACTAAAGTGCACCCAGTACTGGATGAACCTCTCCACTATGTGGCAAACCCGTCACTGGATGAAAACCTCTCCACTATGTGGCACCAGTCACTGGATGAACCTCTCCACTATGTGGCACCAGTCACTGGATGAACCTCTCCACTATGTGGCACCAGTCACTGGATGAACCTCTCCACTATGTGGCACCAGTCATGGGGTGAACCTCTCCACTATGTGGCACCAGTCACTGGATGAACCTGTCCACTATGTGGCACCAGTCACTGGATGAACCTCTCCACTAGGTGGCACCAGTCACTGGATGAACCTGTCCACTATGTGGCACCAGTCACTGGATGAACCTCTCCACTATGTGGCACCAGTCACTGGATGAACCTCTCCACTATGTGGCACCAGTCACTGGATGAACCTGTCCACTATGTGGCCCCCAGTCACTGGATGAACCTCTCCCTATTTTGGCACCAGTCACTGGATGAACCTCTCCACTATGTGGCACCCATCCTGGATGAACCTCTCCACTATGTGGCACCAGTCACTGGATGAACCTCTCCACTATGTGGCACCAGTCACTGGATGAACCTCTCCACTATGTGGCACCAGTCACTGGATGAACCTCTCCACTATGTGGCACCAGTCACTGGATGAACCTCTCCACTATGTGGCACCAGTCACTGGATGAACCTCTCCACTATGTGGCACCAGTCACTGAATGAACCTGTCCACTATGTGGCACCAGTCACTGGATGAACCTCTCTACTATGTGGCACCAGTCACTGGATGAACCTCTCCACTATGTGGCACCAGTCACTGGATGAACCTCTCCACTATGTGGCACCAGTCACTGGATGAACCTCTCCATATGTGGCAAACCCGTCAACTGGAATGAACCTCCCTATGTTGGCCCAAATCACGGTGAACCTTTCCTATGTGGCACAGTCACTGGATGAACTCTCACTATGTGGCACCAGGTCACTGAATGAAACTGTCACTAGTGGCACCCGTCACTGGATGAACCTCTCTACTATGTTGGCACCCGTCCTGGATGAACTCTCCACTTTGGGCACCCGTCACTGGTGAACCTTCCACTATGTGGACCCGTAAATGGATGAAACTCTCCAACTATGTGGCACCAGTCACTGGATGAACCTCTCACTATTTTGGACAGTCATGGATGAACCTCTCCACTATGTGGCACCGGGCACTGGTGAACCTTCAATGTGGCACCAGTCACTGGATGAACCTCCCACTATGTGGCACCAGTCATGAATAACTGTCCACGTGTGGCACCAGTCACTGGATGAAATCTCACTTGTGGCACCAGTAACTGAATGTCCTGTCCACTATGTGGCACAGTCACTGGATGACCTGTCCACTATGTGGCACCAGTCACTGGATGAAAAATTCACTATGTGGCACCAGTCAGGTGAACTTCCACTATGTGGCACCAGTCATGGATTTAACCCTTCCACTATGACCATTCAAGATAAGTTGTTTCAGTCGTGGACTTTGCTCTCGTCTTTAATCAGTAGCGCAAAGGTTTTTCCCGACAAAGCTACGTAATTCAACTTTTATGGATTCCATTTTCATCCTTATGGCTGCTTTCAGGCAGCTGGCCTTTTATAGTAGATCTAAATTTAATGGAATATAAAACTCAGTGTTGGCGCGTACCACAGGGAGTGGCTTGCTTTAGTGATGTAGAATGCAACATCGGCTTCAGCTACATCTGGTGATCTGTAGAAAAGATTCAAATTGTTGTGGAAGCTCTATGTATAAGCTATGTAGAGTGATTGTTGGCACGTAGCTCGACACACCCTGAGGTCCAGGGGTTGCAAAAAATTTGGGCGTGTTCCTTCAGGAACTGCTGTCATGTCACCCACAGAGTTTAAAATAGTACCTGGGTGTTAGCGAATGGTATTGGGGTCACATCCTGGGACAAAATTGACCTATTTTGCCCGAAATGCTCTGCATAACTAGGGACTTTTTGTACAGTATATGTCATTGATGTCAGCTAGGCCTGTGTACCTTGTACATGTACTTGTAGAAATAGACTATTATTATTATTATTATTATTATTATTATTATTATTATTATTATTATTATTTTTTTATTATTATTCTCGCTTTGTGTCATTAGGGGCTGTGCTCTGGCTTAGCACTCTAACTGGACATACAGAAAAAGATGATGCCCACATTATACATTATAAACCAACCATTAACATTTTACTTAAAAATAAAAAAAAATTCTTTGAAACTTGCAAGAACTCAATTAACGCTCAAGAAGTTTTAAGAAACAACCTACAGTGAAATATATGTTAATTTTATCAAACCAAGTAAACATTATTGAAATTCCTCAATTTTTCAGTTTATAATATCAGTGTTGCGTATAAGGATATCGATGATATACAAACAATTCCTGAGTATGATTTCTCAGAGAATTTTCGTGTTTTGCGTCTACAAGAGCTTGTGTTCAAAATTTATTATAATTTATTTAGGACAGATTAAATAAAGCAGAGAAATGAAGCAAGAAACTTAGCATAAGTTGAAGGTAATTTTTTTTTTTTTTTGTATAGAGAAAGGTAGAGTGAACCAGCATCCTCACAGTTGTAAGATCATAACTAAATAGACTTCTTCAAATACTGTACCAAAAACATTTTTTTGGGGGTGACTCTCGTGAAGTCAAGTACAATTGTGTAGTTGACATAAATGAAAACACAAGTTAAAGAGAACAAAACTTTGCGTTATTCCGGCCAGAATTTGAATGGTTAGTTTACTCTTGGGAAAATGATTTCAAAATTTATCCAGTTGCAGGTGAAAAACTAGTTATTTTGCATGAAATCAATGCTTGAACGAAAATTTAAAAGGGAAACGGTTATCAAGAGTGATTTTGACATTCAAGCACCCCTGGCATGCTCCGGCTAGTTGGTTGCTGTTTTTTTTTCAAACAACAGACAAAATCATCAGGCCTCAGGTTCGAAAGCACGGTACTGAACCCCGAGGGCGGGATTGGATTCTTGTGGGGGGTGGGGGAACGAGGTTGAGTGTGTGTGCCCCTGTTCAGCTGGGTGAAAGGGTTGTGAGCATGTTATTTCCGGGTGGGACAGCTTTAGGTGTGGTATGTTACTGCGCTCACACAAATGTATACGGGAGGCGAGTTTCTCTCATTTATATAGTTTAAGCTGTATATATATCTCCTCACGTATACACTGTAAGTTGTATATCTCTGCGTATATATACATTAGGAGTTAAATTAATTTCCTCTTTCTTCCTTATGTGTTCTCGTTGTTTGAGCACTGTTGAAATGCAACCATAATAATCATAGTGCATTCAATACTTCGTAAACTTGCCTATCAGAAAAATTATTTCCTGGTGGTGGGAAGCAGGAAGAGTAAGTGATGGAACTGACAATAGAGATGAGATGGAATAGAGATTAAAGCAATATTGGGAAGAGTAAGATGAAAAAAAATGTTGATGGAGTAGAGAAGGATGAAGACAATGTTTGGGGAAAGATATATAACATGGGTAAGAAGGTGCGATAAGGGAAACGGAGCAATAGAATAAAAATTAAATATGAATGTAAACAGAATGTGAGAATCTTAAGAGAGGATTGGAGGCATCGGAGAGACAGTCAGGGGGCGACGGGAATCTAGACACACACACCACACACACACACACACACACATACACACACACACACACACACATACACGTCAAAATACACAGAAATACATGTTAAGGAGACAAAAATACTTCAAACGAAGACACGGACACACAAAGAAAAGGGAACAGAGAAATTCGGACGCAAAGACAGAACCAACCGTATATACGGAGACTCATACAAACTAAGAGAAAGAGAGAGAGAGAGACATACACGCAACACACGCACATATAAATATGCATACAAGAGGATAGGAGAGGTTCCGATATCGATAATTTGATCTACATTAAAAGAAATTAAAATGTATACACACACACACACACACACACACACACACACACACACCACACACACACCACACACACCACCACACACACAATATTATATATATATAATATATATATATATATATATATTATTTTATATATATATATATATATATTATATATATATATATATATATATATGATAAACAATCCAAGATAACACAAAAAAAATTGCCAATCCACACATCGAACTTATTTCATTTTACGACGCACTATGATGACACTCTTTAAATCGCTTGTTCTCTCTAGGCTGGAATACTGCTGTACACTAACCACCCCATTCAATGCTTGCGACATTGCAGACCTGGAGAGCGTACAAAGAATTTTCACGGCACGTACAAGCACGATAAGGTACCTAAATTACTGGGAACGGTTGAAGGTCCTTCATCTGTATTCCCTGGAATGCAGGCGAGAGAGATACACGATAATATATACTTGGAAGACCCTGAAAGGATTGGTACCAAACGTGCACACGAAAATCGCTCCCTATGAAAAGAAAAGACTAGGCAGGAGATGTAACATCCCCTCGGACACAATAAGTGTCCGGGGTCAAAGGCTGTTCAACTGCCTCCCTGCCTACATAAGGGGATTACCAATAGACCCCTGGCTGTCTTTAAGAAGGCACTGGACAGGCACCTGAAATCAGTACCTGACCAACAGGGCTGTAGCTCGTACGTCAGCTTGCGTGCGGCCAGTAGTAACAGCCTGGTTGATCAGACCCTGATCCACCGTGAGGCCTGGTTTCAGACCAAGCCTCGGGGGCGTTGAGCCCCGAAACCCTCTCCAGGTAAACTAAACCCATACGAATCATTCAGAGCACGACGCGGTGGTGGCAACTCGATACTCCGTCCACTCATCGCGACCACAATCACACTGAAAAAAATCAGAAGTTCAAAGCAAAATGAAGCAGAATAATCTTTGATAACGATATCAAAAATAACCGAACACACCGTCCAAGCACAGCCAGAGAAAAAAAATATTACATCTGTCAATTACGACTGGCCGCCGCTGATTGGACGAGGCCGATAATTACTCCCGGGCAACGACTTAATGAAGAGCATCGCTCACCTCAGATTTCTCCCTCATCACCAATTTACCCTGACAGTGAGAAGCTTCCGCCGGAAGTGACGTCATCCACGTATGACAAAAATACATAATTCCTGTTTTTATTATTATTTACATCATAATTATTCAAATCCAATAGTAAAGACTTTTAAATTGAGATTTATTAAAATTTACGGCACATTACTTATATAAGTTTAATTATTGTTGATATTTATACATGTTATTTTCAATTGTAACTCCTAATTAGCATATTGAAAAGATTGTTATATTAAGAAGTAATATGGTGCTGGGAGGATTACTAGGGGGTCAGGGAGGATTACTAGGGGTTAGGGTGGATCACTAGGGGTAAGGGAGGATTACTAGGGTCACGGAGATTACTAGGGGTCAGGAGGATTACTAGGGTCAGGGAGGATTACTAGGGGTCAGGGAGGATCACTAGGGGTCAGGGGATTACAAAGGTCGGAGGATTACTAGGGGGTCAGGAGGATACTAGGGGGTCAGGAGGATTACTAGGGGGTCAGGGAGGATTACTAGGGGGTCAGTGAGGATTACTAGGGGTCAGGGAGGATTACTAGGGGTCAGGGAGGATTACTAGGGGAAGAATTACAGGGGTCAGGATTACTAGGGGTCAGGGAGGATCACTAGGTAGAGGATTACTAGGGGCAGGAGGTTACTAGGTCAGAGGAATTACTAGGGGGTCAGGAGGATTACTAGGGGTCAGTGAGGATTACTAGGGTGTCAGGGAGGATTACTAGGGGGTCAGGAGGATTACTAGGGGGTCAGGGAGGATTACTAGGGTCAGGGAGGATTACTAAGGGGTCAAGAGAGTACTAGGGTCAGGGATTACTAGGGGTCAGGAGGATTACTAGGGTCAGGAGGATACTAGGGTAGGAGGATTACTAGGGGGGTCAGGGAGGATTACTAGGGGTCAGGAGGATTACAAGGGTCAGGAGGTTGCTAGGGGGTCAGGGGATTACTAGGGGGTCTAGGAGGATTACTAGGAGTCAGGGAGGATTACTAGGGTCAGGAGATTACAAGGGTCGGAGATTACTAGGGTCAGGATTACTAGGGGGTCAGGAGATTACTAAGGGGGTCAGGAGGATTACTAGGGGTTAGGAGGATTACTTGGGGTCAGGGAGATTACTAGGGGGTCAGGAGGATTACCTAGGGGTCAGGAGGATTACTAGGGTCAGGGAGGATTACTAGGGGGTCAGGGAGGATTACTAGGGTCAGGGAGGATTACTAGGGGGTCAGGAGGATTACTTAGGGGGTCAGGAGGATTATAGGGGTAGGAAGGATTACTAGGGGTCAGGGAGATTACTAGGGGAGTCAGGGAGGATTACTAGGGGTCAGGGAGATTACTAGGGGTCAGGGAGGATTACTAGAGGGTCAGGTGGATTACTAGGGGGGTCAGGGAGGATTACTAGGGGGTCAGGAGGATTACTAGGGGGTCAGGAGGATTACTAGGGGGTCAGGAGGATTACTAGGGTCAGGAGATTACTAGGGGTCAGGGAGGATTACTAGGGGTAGGGAGATACTAGGGAGTCAGGAGGATTACTAGGGTAAGGGAGGATTACTAGGGGACCAGGGAGGGATTACTAGGGGGTACATGGAGGATTACTAGGGGTTCAGGGAGGATTACTAGGGGTCAGGGAGGATTACTAGGTCAGGAGGATACATGGGTCAAGAGATTACAGGGGGTCAAGGAGGATTACTAAGGGTCAGGAGGATTACTAAGGTCAGGGAGGTACTAGGTCAGGAGGATTACTAAGTCAGGAGGATACGGAGGTCAGGGTATTCTAGGAGGTCAGGGAGATTACTAGGGTCAGGGAGGATTACTTAGGGGTCAGGGAGGATTACTAGGGGTCAGGGAGGATTACTAGAGGTCAGGGAGGATTACTAGGGGGTCAGGGAGGATTACTAGGGTCAGGAGGATTACTAGGGGGTCAGGAGAATTACTAGGGGGTCAGGAGATTCAGGAGGATTACTAGGGTCATGGAGGATTTTAGAGGTCAGGAGGATTACTAGGGTGGGCGGGAGGATTACGTGGGGGGGCAGGGGGGGTTATAGTGGGGGGCAGGGAGGATTACTTGGGGTCAGGGAGGATTCAAAAGGGGTTTGGGGATTACTATAGGGGGCAAGGAGGATTACTAGGGGCAGAGGGATTACTGGGGGGCAGAGAGGATTATAGGGGGTAGGGAAGATTAAGGGGGGTCGGGGGGATTCTGGGGTCAGGGAGGATAAAAGGGGGGGCAGGGAGGATTACTAGGGGGTGGGGGGATTACAAGGGCTGGGGGTTCTAGGTGGGGTCTGGGGAATTTCTACGGTTTTCAGGGAGGATAAGGGGTCAGGGAGGGGAATTAAAAAAAAAGGGGTCGGGGGGTTATTAGGGGGAATCGGAGGATTACAAGGGGGTAGGGAAAGGGTTATAGGGGGTCAGGGAGGATTTCTGGGGGGTCAAGAATATTTTTTTGGGGGGTCAAGGGGGATTACAGGGGTTTAGGGAAAAACTGGGGGAAAGGGGGGATTATGGGGGGTTTAGGGAGGTTACTGGGGGGGCAGGGAGGATTTTAGGGGGGGGAGGAGGATTAAGGGCTCAGGAGGATTACTAGGGAGTCAGGAGGATTTCTAGGGAGTCTGGAGGGGTTTTAGGGGGGCATGGGGGTTTACTAGGGGGGGGCAGGGGGGGATTGCTAGGGGGTCAGGATTATTTCTGGGGGTCGGGGGATACAGGGTCGCAGGGGGATTACTAGGGAGTTGGGGGGATTACTAGGGGGTCAGCGAGGGTTATGGGGGGGCAGGGAGGATTTTAGGGGAAATCAGGGAGTTTTTAAAGGGGGCGGGGGGATTACTAGAAAAAAGGGGCAGGGGGATTTTCTAGGGGGGGCATGGAGGGGGACGAGGGGGGTCAGGGGGGGTTACGAGGGGGTCATGGAGGATTGCTCGGGGGGTCAGGGAGGATTATGAGGGAGGTCTGGGAGGATTTATTAGGGGTCAGGGAGAATTGCTAGGGGGGTCTGGGAGGATTACGAGGAGGGTCAGGGAGGCTTACCAGGGGAGTCAGAGAGGGCTATTATTGATCAGGAGGATTGACAGGGGCATCAAAGGATTAATAGAGGGGCAGGGAATATTGGCAGTGGGAAGAGAGGACTAGTAAGGACCAGGGAGGATTGGCAGGGACAAGGAAGAGGACTAGTAGCAGCCAGGAAAAATTCCTAGGGGCAAGGAAGGACTACTAAGCGCCAAGGAGGATTGCAAGGGGAAGAGAGGATTAGAACAGGTAACGTAGGGATTGACAGGGGACAAGTGAGGATTGGTAGTAAATCATGGAGAAGTGACTAGGGTTATGAAAGGGTGATAAGAGTTAGGGAAAAACTGAGTCGAGGCAGGGATAAAAATGAAACAGAGGCCAGGGACTAAATATAAGAGCCAGAGAGGAAAGAGACGGCGCCATGGAGGAAATACAAAGAAGTAAAGAGTGAGGCGAGGTAAATGTCAATACGAAAGTGAGACAATCTTTAATTAACAAACTCACTCTCATGTCTCTCTCTTTCTAGAAACATGACTTCCCGTCTGACTTTGGAATTCCGTTTTTTTTATCGTACAAATACTAAGCTCTCACACGAAGCTCCTCTCTACAACGACACTTTGTCGTAAATTCAACTGAAAAAAAACACCTCATCCAAAGTTGAACAGAACATAGAAAGATTTCAGTAGCCACGGTGATTCACTTCACCACGCGCATTAAAGGAATAAGCATTATTGGAAGACCCTTATAAGAGAGAGAGTCGATTATAAGTATCCACTCTGAAAATTCAGTAATTAGCCACAACATTTCTGGCAGAACTGCAGAACTAAACAAGAACTGAACTTAATTACAAAGTTACTGAACGGTTGGAGTTGCATCTGTTATAAAGTTGACGTTAATACTCGAGGGACGCTGCAAATACTGCATTGCTGAATTTAAACGGTAAAATATATTTACATATTATGTGACCTCAGTGCTATGCTACATTATTGTTAGTTTGACCTCACTGTTTGTGATGTATTATTAACAGTTTCATATAACATGGTAATATAACATGTATCATTCGTAGAGAATTTGGTTCTATATTTACAGTAATAATGAATATAAAAAATATAGAGGAATTAGAATCAGTTTTCAGAAGAGATACGATGATTTATGATGTGATAACATTACTGATAACATTACTGATAACATTACTGATAACATTACTGATAACATTACTGATAACATTACTGATAACATTACTGATAACATTACTGATAACATTACTGATAACATTACTGGTAACATTACTGATAACATTACTGATAACATTACTGATAACATTACTGATAACATTACTGATAACATTACTGATAACATTACTGATAACATTACTGATAACATTACTGATAACATTACTGATAACATTACTGATAACATTGCTGATAACATTACTGATAACATTACTGATAACATTACTGATAACATTACTGGTAACATTACTGATAACATTACTGGTAACATTACTGATAACATTACTGATAACATTACTGATAACATTACTGGTAACATTACTGATAACATTACTGATAACATTACTGGTAACATTACTGATAACATTACTGATAACATTACTGATAACATTACCGATAACATTACTGATAACATTACTGATAACATTACTGGTAACATTACTGATAACATTACTGATAACATTACTGATAACATTACTGATAACATTACTGATAACATTACTGGTAACATTACTGATAACATTACTGATAACATTACTGATAACATTACCGATAACATTACTGATAACATTACTGATAACATTACTGGTAACATTACTGATAACATTACTGATAACATTACTGATAACATTACTGATAACATTACTGATAACATTACTGATAACATTACTGGTAAAATTACTGATAACATTACTGATAACATTGCTGATAACATTACTGATAACATTACTGATAACATTACTGATAACAATACTGATAACATTACTGATAACATTACTGATAACATTACTGATAACATTACTGGTAACATTACTGATAACATTACCGATAACATTACTGATAACATTACTGATAACATTACTGATAACATTACTGGTAACATTACTGATAACATTACTGATAACATTACTGATAACATTACTGATAACCTTACTGATAACATTACTGGTAACATTACTGATAACATTACTGATAACATTACTGATAACAATACTAATAACATTAATGATAACATTACTGACGACATTACTGATAACATTAATGATAACAATATTGATAACATTGCTGATAAAAATAATGACAACATCACTGATAACATTACTGATAACATTAATGATAACATTACTGATAACATTACTGGAAACATTAATGATAACATTACTGATAACATTACTGATAACAATACTAATAATTTTAATGATAACAATATTGATAACATTGCTGATAAAAATAATGATAACGTTACTGATAACATTACTGGAAAAATTACTGATAACATTACCGATAACATTACTGATAACATTACTGATAACATTACAAATAACATTACTGATAACATTACTGATAACATTAACGATAACAATACTGATAACATTACTGATAACATTACTGATAACATTACTGATAACATTACTGATATCACTACTGATAAAATAATGATAACATTACTGATAACATTACTGATAACATTACTGATAACATTACTGATATCACTACTGATAACAGTAATGATAACATTAATGATAATAATGATAACATTATGATAACATTACTGATTACATAACTTATGGTATAACTTATGCTAAAAATAATGTTATCATTTGGATGTGACGAGGAAGATGCTACAGTTGACATGATGTCACCATCAACATGACAGTGGACGAGGAAGATGCTACAGTTGACATGATGTCACCATCAACATGACAGTGGACGAGGAAGATGCTACAGTTGACGTGATGTCACCATCAACATGACGGTGGACGATGAAGATGCTACAGTTGACATGATGTCACCATCAACATGACAGTGGACGAGGAAGATGCTACAGTTGACATGATGTCACCATCAACATGACGGTGGACGAGGAAGATGCTACAGTTGACATGATGTCACCATCAACATGACGGTGGACGAGGAAGATGCTACAGTTGACATGATGTCACCATCAACATGACGGTGGACGAGGAAGATGCTACAGTTGACATGATCTCACCATCAACATGACGGTGGACGAGGAAGATGCTACAGTTGACATGATGTCACCATCAACATGACGGTGGACGAGGAAGATGATACAGTTGACATGATGTCACCATCAACATGACGGTGGACGAGGAAGATGCTACAGTTGACATGATGTCACCATCAACATGACAGTGGACGAGGAAGATGCTACAGTTGACATGATGTCACCATCAACATGACTGTGGACGAGGAAGATGCTACAGTTGACATGATGTCACCATCAACATGACAGTGGACGAGGAAGATGCTATAGTTGACATGATGTCACCATCAATATGACAGTGGACGAGGAAGATGCTACAGTGGACATGATGTCACCATCAACATGACGGTGGACGAGGAAGATGCTACAGTGGACATGATGTCACCATCAACATGACAGTGGACGAGGAAGATGCTATAGTTGACATGATGTCACCATCAATATGACAGTGGACGAGGAAGATGCTATAGTTGACATGATGTCACCATCAATATGACAGTGGACGAGGAAGATGCTACAGTGGACATGATGTCACCATAAACATGACGGTGGACGAGGAAGATGCTACAGAGGACATGATGTCACCATCAACATGACGGTGGACGAGGAAGATGCTACAGTGGACATGATGTCACCATCAACATGACGGTGGACGAGGAAGATGCTACAGCGGACATGATGTCACCATCAACATGACAGTGGACGAGGAAGATGCTACAGAAGACATGATGTCACCATCAACATGACTGTGGACGAGGAAGATGCTACAGCGGACATGATGTCACCATCAACATGACGGTGGTCGAGGAAGATGCTACAGCGGACATGATGTCACCATCAACATGACGGTGGACGAGGAAGATGCTACAGAAGACATGATGTCACCATCAACATGACGGTGGACGAGGAAGATGCTACAGAAGACATGATGTCACCATCAACATGACTGTGGACGAGGAAGATGCTACAGAAGACATGATGTCACCATCAACATGACTGTGGACGAGGAAGATGCTACAGCGGACATGATGTCACCATCAACATGACGGTGGTCGAGGAAGATGCTACAGCGGACATGATGTCACCATCAACATGACGGTGGACGAGGAAGATGCTACAGAAGACATGATGTCACCATCAACATGACGGTGGACGAGGAAGATGCTACAGAAGACATGATGTCACCATCAACATGACGGTGGTCGAGGAAGATGCTACAGCGGACATGTCACTATCACCATCACAGATGGCTCTGGGCTGCCAACTTCTCACATTCAATTTCTTCTTAGCGTTGATGTTTATCTTGGTGTGTGGCTGAGGAAGTTAATGCTTATTTTGGTGTCGAGCTGAGGAAGTTAATGCTTATTTTGGTGTCGAGCTGAGGAAGTTAATGCTTATTTTGGTGTCGAGCTGAGGAAGTTAATGTTTATCTTGGTGTGTAGCTGAGGAAGTTAATGTTTATCTTGACGTGTAGCTGAGGAAGTTAATGTTTATCTTGGTGTGTAGCTGAGGAAGTTAATGTTTATCTTAACGTGTAGCTGAGGAAGTTAATGTTTGTCTTGACGTGTAGCTAAGGAAGTTATTGTTTATCATGGTGTGATTTTGAGGAAGTTAATATTTATCTTGGTGTAGAGCTGAGGAAGTTAATGTTTATTTTGGTGTCGAGCTGAAGAAGTTAATGTTTATCTTGGTGTCGAGTTGAGAAAGTTTATGTTTATTTTGGTGTCGAGCTGAAGAAGTTAATGTTTATTTTGGTGTCGAGCTGAGGAAGTTAATGTTTATTTTGGTGTCGAGCTGAGGAAGGTAATGTTTATCTTGATTAATGTTTATCATCACTGATGACAAAATATCAGAAAAAAACTATTTTATTCCAACAAATGCATTAATAAAACTTGTGCAACGTTAATAAGCTTTAATGTGGATAAGTTTGCTGCAGGAGGGTGTTTAACACTGTAATGTTTCGTCTACCAGTGACTTTATTGGTCCAGCGGATCAATAAAGCGCACTTAGTGGGCGAAACGTCTTGGTAATGTTTTGCTTTGTAATTAATGTCAAATATTTTTCTTATATTGAGTGCTTTTTCATCACGTTTTCTGATTTTATACATATACAGTATACGCAACTTTTCCAGCATTAATTTTTTTCCTATTATCCGCTACTTTTTTCCAAATTTATTAGCTTTTAACGAATTCTGTTTATTACCAACGATATAATGTTTAATTACTTAGCACATTAATTATTTTGTTATTAATTAATATCACTCGTTTACTGTGTCATTAACTCGTACTTATTCCATATTCTCTCAATATACATTTTTCATCTATCATCTGTCATAAAAGTTACGTTACCCACAATCCAAAAGCACGTCAAATCATAAAAATTTCTTCGTGTCATTCACTCTATATAAAGTTTCCAGTTGCGACTACTGCTTGATGGTATTCCGATACTATCGACTATAACGATGCTCTTTCTGTTAAAAATACCCCGAAGTTATCTTCCTTCAACTGTCAGTGTTATGTGATAGGAGGAAGAGCAGCATAAAAGCTTACTTACTGTAAGGTATATCTCATTCCTCCTCGTGATATTGTCTGTTAGAAAGTCCATCACGACACTTCTTTTGGCCCAGTTGCCGTGATGGGGGTAAAATGTATTAAGTCCTATTTTAAATGTAGGCTTTATATAAAATTCGAATGAGAGTCTGTCTCCTCCTATTCAGAGAAATACACTAAGAAAACAGTTAATTCTTCTTCCATCGTGAATACAATGTTAGGTTCTAGTAATTACTAATAAAGATCTGTATGGAGTGGTCAGTGGTCAGTCGTCATGTGAGGTCACAGACCCTGAGCTGCTTTGGGGATTAGCGTGGACGGTTACAAAGCATGGCTTGCTTCTGCAGTGTTTTAAAAATTGAGGTTGGTGAGTTGAAGGAGGAGGTCTTGCTTCTCCAGGAGGAGATTAGGAGGCTGAAGGTCCACCTCAATGGGTCTGGGAGAGAGTGTGAGGTGGCTGGAGTTGTGGGGAATGAGGCTTCTAGCAGTGAGGTGCAGTCTGTCTCTCGCTGTGAGGAGGCTGTAGGTGGGGAGGTAGCAACGGCTACCAGCAGTGAGGTGCAGTCCAGCACCTGCTACAAGTGGCGAGTGGTAACCAGTAATGGGAGGAGAATCAGAATAAGGATGAATGTACTTCAGTGGCCAGTGAAGGTAAGGGTACTACTGCCCCTGCTAACAGAGGTAAACGCATTCTTGTGGTTGGTGACTCTCAGGTAAGATATATTGACCGTGCTCTTTGTAATAGGAATAAGAGGATGAGAGATAGAGTGTGCTTCCCTGGAGCTGGTGTTGGGGACATAGTTAACAGGCTGGATAATATCATGTCAAGTAATGGGAACAGGCCCATTATCTGTCTCAATGCTGGTGGAAATGATATTGGGAAGGGTAGGAGAGAAGAGCTGTTAGATAAGTACAGGTCAGCTATAGATTTCATTAAGTCTAAGGGAGGGGTCCCAATCATATGTAGCATCTTGCCTAGAAGGGGAGTAGGAAATGAATGATTGTCTAGGGCAATTGGTGTAAATTGCTGGCTAGACAGATACTGCAAGGAACTTGCAATCCCATTCATTGACAACTGGAACAACTTTTATGGCAAACATGATATGTATGTAAGGGATGGGGTACATCTCTCTGGGGCTGGGGTGGTAGCACTTGCAAACTCAATTGAGAAGGCCATTGGTGAAATGCCTATGATTTTAAACTGATAGAAGATAGAGGTATGGGTGTGTGTGGGAAACAAGCAGGTTGCAACACTAGGGTTGGAAACAGTAAATGTATAAAAGGCATTCAGCATGAAGTTATAAATAAAGACAGTAGATCAGGTCAGCAAACAAAGGGGGACAGCAGAGGGCAGCAAGGGACTAGCTCCCTTAAGGTTTACTATACTAATAGCAGGAGTGTAAGAAATAAGATAGATGAGCTAAGATTAATTGCAAGTGTAGGAAACATAGATATTATTGCTATAACAGAGAACTGGCTCAATCTGAAAGATAGAGAAATGCCCTCTGAATGTCACATACAAGGCTATAAATTATTCAACACTGACAGGGTCAACAGGAAGGGTGGTGGAGTAGTGATGTATGTCAGAGACAATTTAAATTGTTGTGTTAGACAAGATATAAAATTAGAAGCGTCAGCCACTGAATCTGTTTGGTTACAGCTTCTCGAGGGCCGAGAAAAACTAATTTTGGGTGTGATTTACAGGGCCCCAAATCTTGATAGGGAGTGCAATAAACTTCTATGGGACGAAATTCGTAAGGCATTTACATACGAAAATGTTGTGCTAATGGGAGATTTCAACTATAGACAGATTGATTGGAGCAATTTGACAGGAAATTTAGAGTCAGATGACTTTCTTGATACGATCCAGGATAATTTTTTTAAAACAGTGTGTGACAGAGCCAACTAGGGGAAATAACCTCCTTGATTTGGTTCTTGCCAGTAAGGAAACACTAATTAATAATCTTGAGGTTAATGATGAGCTTGGGGAAAGTGATCACAAATCACTCATTTTTAATATATCATGGAATTCCCCTAATAATGGCAATCAAGTCTCCGTCCCTGACTTTCGCTTGGCTGATTTCATAGGACTGAAAAATTACTTAGGTGGGCTGAACTGGAATGACCTGACTAAGGGTCAGGTAGGTGGTGATGGTTGCCGATATGACGCTTTCCAGGGCATAGTTCTAGCTGCTCAGTCAAATTATGTTCCAAATAGGGAAATCAGATCAAACAAAAATGATCCTAAATGGATGAACAATAGATTAAAATATCTGATTGGTCAAAAGAGAGGCATATATAGGCAAATCAAAAGAGGAGAAGGGCAATTAGGAAATCGATATATTCAGTTAAAGAGAGAAATAAAAAAGGGAATTAGAAAAGCGAAAAGAGATTGTGAGGTTAAAGTTGCAAGAGAATCGAAGACTAACCCAAAAGGATTCTCTCAGGTATACAGAAGTAAGATCAGGGACAAGATAGGCCCACTCAAAAGTTCCTCGGGTCAGCTCACTGACAATGATAAGGAAATATGTAGAATTTTTAACACATACTTCCTCTCAGTTTTTACACAGGAGGATACCAGCGATATTCCAGAAATGATAAATTATGTAGAACAGGACGATAATAAATTGTGCACGATTAGGGTCACAAGTGACACGGTCCTTAGGCAAATAGATAAATTAAAATCTAACAAATCCCCAGGGCCTGATGAACTGTATGCAAGGGTTCTAAAGGAATGTAAAGAGGAGCTTAGCAAACATTTGGCTAATCTTTTCAACATATCACTACAAACTGGCATGGTGCCAAATAAGTGGAAAATGGCAAATGTGAAACCTATTTTCAAAGCAAGTGACAGGTCCTTAGCTTCGAACTATAGAGAAATAAGCCTAACCTCCATAGTGGGAAAATTTATGGAATCAATAATTGCCGAGGCAGTTCGTAGCCACCTTGAAAAGCATAAATTAATCAACGAATCTCAGCATTGTTTTACAAAGGGGTGTTCCTGCCTTACGAATTTATTAACTTTTTTCACTAAGGTATTTGAGGAGGTAGATCATGGTAATGAATATGATATTGTGTATATGGACTTCAGTAAGGCTTTTGAAAGGATCCCACATCAGAGACTATTGTGGAAAATTAAAGCACATGGAATAGGAGGAGAATTTTTTTCCTGGATAGAGGCATGGTTGACAAATAGGCAGCAGAGAGTTTGCATAAATGGAGAGAAATCAGAGTGGGGAAGCGTCACGAGCGGTGTTCCACAGGGGTCAGTGTTGGGCCCCCTGCTGTTCACAATCTACATAAACGACATAGATGAGGGCATAAAGAGCGACATCAGCAAGTTTGCCGATGACACCAAAACAGGCCGTCGAATTCATTCTGACGAGGACATTAGAGCACTCCAGGAAGATTTGAATAGACTGATGCAGTGGTCGGAGAAGTGGCAGATGCAGTTTAATATAGACAAATGCAAAGTTCTAAATGTTGGACAGGACAATAACCATGCCACATATAAACTAAATAATGTAGATCTTAATATTACGGATTGCGAAAAAGATTTAGGAGTTCTGGTTAGCAGTAATCTGAAACCAAGACAACAGTGCATAAGTGTTCGCAATAAAGCTAATAGAATCCTTGGCTTCATATCAAGAAGCATAAATAATAGGAGTCCTCAGGTTGTTCTTCAACTCTATACATCCTTAGTTAGGCCTCATTTAGATTGTCCTGCACAGTTTTGGTCACCGTATTACAGAATGGATATAAATGCTCTGGAAAATGTACAAAGGAGGATGACAAAGTTCATCCCATGTATCAGAAAGCCTTGAATCTGCACTCTCTAGAAAGACGTAGAATTAGGGGGGATATGATTGAGGTGTATAAATGGAAGACAGGAATAAATAAAGGGGATGTAAATAGTGTGCTGAAAATATCTAGCCTAGACAGGACTCGCAGCAATGGTTTTAAGTTGGAAAAATTCAGATTCAGGAAGGATATAAAAAAGTACTGGTTTGGTAATAGAGTTGTGGATGAGTGGAACAAACTCCCAAGTACAGTTATAGAGGCCAGAACGTTGTGTAGCTTTAAAAATAGGTTGGATAAATACATGAGTGGATGTGGGTGGGTGTGAGTTGGACCAGATAGCTTGTGCTACCAGGTCGGTTGCCGTGCTCCTCCCTTAAGTTAGTGTGACCTGACCTGACTAGGTTGGGTGCATTGGCTTAAGCCGGTAGGAGATTTGGACCTGCCTCGCATGGGCCAGTAGGCCTGCTGCAGTGTTCCTTCGTTCTTATGTTCTTATGTTCTTATATCGCAAGGACAATGAATCAGAAATGGGCTGATTCTCACGTTCCAAGTAATAATTGTAGCTAGGGCAACGCTGATGGATGAGCCTATGGATCAACCAAGTTATTGTTTACAAGTTTGTGGTTTAAACCTACTGCAGCTGTAATTAACATTCATCAGGTTAATAATATCTTGGCTTGGTAAGCCACTACTGTGGCTTAGCAAGTTGACAGCATCGCGTTTGACTCAACGTCTGTAAGTCCCTGAAGGCGACGGATATCCCGTATTACGGATATTTCAGATTCATATCTTAAAGTGAGCAGGAGAGCGAAATTAATATAAATTATTTCAAATAATTCATTTCGACTTAATATTCAAAATCACTCAGAATACTATAGTTATTACAGAGGAACTAGAGCTGCAGGAGCAGCAGCAGCAGCAACAGTAGTAACAGCAGCAGCAGCAGCAGCAGCAGCAGTAGCAGCATCAGAAGCAGCAGCAGCAGCAGCAGCAGCAACAGCAGCAGCAGTAGCAGCAGCAGCAGCAGCAGCAGCAACAACAGCAAAAGCAGCAGCAGCAGCAGAAAGCACGGGAGCGGGAGAGCAGCAAACAGCCGCAGAAGCGCGAGCGCAGCAGCAGCGCGCAGCAGCAGCAGAGTAGCAGCGCAGAAGAGCAGTAGCAGGGCAGCAAAAAAACGCAGAGAGCGCGAAACGATGCAGCAAAAAGAAAAAGCAGCAGCGCAGCGCAGCAGAGCACCGCAGCAGCAGTAGCGCAGCAGCAGCAGCGCAGCGCAGCAGCAGTAGTAGCAGCAGCGAGCGCAGCAGTAGCACGCAGAAGGGGGCAGGCAGCGCCAGTAGCGCAGCAGCAGAAGCACCAACAGCAACAGCTCGAGCAGCAGCAGCAGCAGCGTAGTAGTGCAGCAGCAGCAGAATCAGCAACGCAACAGCGCAGCAGCAGCGCAGCACGAGCAGCAGCAGCAGCGCAGTAGCAGTAGTACAGCGCAGCAAACAGCAGAAAAAAGCGCAACAGCAACAGCAGCGCGCAGCAGCGCAGAAGCAGCAGCGCATAGTAGCGCAGCAGTAGTAGTGCGCAGCGCGCAGCAGTAGTGCAGTAATAGCAGCAGCAAAAAACGCAAAAGCAAAAGCACCAAAAGCAACGCGCGCGCAGCGCGTGTACCAGCAGCAGCAGAAGCAGCAACGCAACGCAGCAGCGCAGTAGAGGAGCAGGCAGCAGCGCAGCAGCAAACGCAGCAGCGCAGCATAGTAGTGCAAACAGCAGCAGAAACAGCAACAGCAACAGCACAGCCAGAGCAGCAGCAGCAGCAGCACCAGCAGCAGCAGCAGTAAGGGGCAGCGCAGCAGAATAAGCAACAGAAAAGCAGGCAGCAGCAGCAGCAGAAAACGCAGCGCAGTAGTAGCAGCGCGTAGTAGTAGCGCGCAGCAGTAGTAGCAGTTGTTGCAGCGCAAAAGCAACAGCAAAAACACCAACAGCAACAGCAACGCAGAGCAGGCCCCCAGCGCAGTAGAAGCAGCTGCAGCGCAAAAAAGCGCACAGCAAAAACACAGCAGCAGCTAGCGCAGAGCAGAGCAGCAGCAGCGCGCAGAATCAGCAACAGCAAAAGCAGCAGCGCAAGCAGCAGTAGCAGCAGCGCAGAAAAAGCAGCAGCAGTAGTGTAGCAGCAGCAGAACAGCAGCAACACAAAGCAGCGCGCAGCAGCAGCAGCAGCACAGCAGAAGCAGCAGCGCAGTAGTGCAGCGCAGTAGTAGTGAAGGCGCAGAGCAGTGCAGCAGTAGTTACGCAGCAATAGCAACAGCAACAAAAGAAAAAGCGACAGCAAGAAACAGCAGCAGCAGCGCCAGCGCCAAGCAGCGCAGCAGCAGCCAGCAACAACAAAAAACAGCAACAGCAAAACGAACGAACAGCAACAGCACAGCAGCAAAAGCAGCAGCAACAGCAAAGCAGCAAAAAGCAAAGCAGCAGCAACAGAAAAAAGCAGCAAAAGAAAAAGCAGCAACAGCCAGCAACAGAACAGCAGCGCAGCAGCAGCTTTGTGCATAGTTGAGAAGAACAGCAACGCAACGCACGCGCAGCACAGCAAAAGCGCAGCAGCAGCGCAAAAACAAAAGCAACAGAGCAGCGCAGAGAAACAGCAACAGCAAAGCGCGCAGCAGCGCAGCAGCAGCAGCAGCAGGGGCGCGCGCAGCAGTAGTGTGCAGCAGCAGCAACAGCAGCAACGCAACAGCAGCAGCAGCGCAGCGCAGCAGCGCGCGCAGCAGAAGCAGCAGCAGTGTGTGCGCAGCAGTAGTGTAGAAGCAGCGCACAGCAGTGTATCAGTAGCGCAGCAGCAACCAACAAAAGCCAGGAACAGCAAAGGGGAGCAGCACAGCAGAGCAGCAGCAGCAAAAAACAAAAGCAACAAGCAAAAACAGCAAAAGCAACAGCAACAGAGCAACGCAGAGCAACAGTAACAGCCGCAACAACACAGCGCGCAGAAAAAGCAACAGCAACAGCAAGGCAGCAGAGCGTAGTAGCGTATAGCGCAGCAACGCAGCCGGAGCGCAGCAACGACAAAAGCCAAAAAGCAGCAGCAGCAGCAGCAGAGTGCAGCAGCAGTAGCAGCAGGATTTGCAGCGAGTGCGCAACGCAGCAGCAGCAGCAGCGTAGCAGCAGAACGCAACGCAACGCAGAGAGCAGAAGCAGCAAAAGCAGCGCAGCAGCGAAGCTTAGCGGGGCGTGCGTAGTAGCAGGCAGCAGCAACAGCGCGCAATAGCAGCGCAGGCGTAGCAGCGCAGCAGAAGCGCAACGCAAAAAGCAGAGCAGGCCCGCAGCGCGGGGCAGCAGCAGCGTAGTAGTAGCGCGCCCGCACGAATCAGCAACAGCAAAAGCAGCAGCAGCGCGCAGCGCGCGTGCAGCAGCAGCAGCAGCGCAGCAAGTGTGCAGCAGCGCAAAAAGCAGCGCAGAGCAGAAGACCCAGCAGCAGCAGCGCAGCAGTGTGTCAGCAGCGCGCAGCAGCAGCAGGTGCAGCAGAGTGCAGCGCAGCATAGCAGCAGCAGTAGCGCAACAGCAGCGCAGCAGCAGCAGCAAAATAGCAGCAGCAACAGCAACAGCAAAAAGCAGCAGCAGCAGCAGAAGCAGCAACAGCGCAGCGCAGCAGAGCGCAGCACTGTAGCAGTAGCAGTAGCAGTAGTGACAGCAGCAGCGCGCAGCAGCAGCACAGCAGCGCAGCAGCAGACGCACAACGCAGCGCAGCAGCGCGAGTGTAGCAGGGGAGCAGCAGCAGCAGCGCAGTAGCAGCAGCAGTAGCGCAGAGCAGTAGCAGCAGCGTAGCAGAACAGCGCAGCAGCAGCGTAGCGCAGCAACAGAACCAAACCAGCGCAGCAGCAGCAGGGAAACAGCAACGCAGCAGCAGCGCAGCGCAGCAGCTGTAAAGTAGCAGTAGCAGTAGTAGCAGCAGCAGCAGCAGCAGCAGCAGCGCAACAGCAGCAGCGCAGTAGTAGCCGCGCAGGGAGCAGAATCAGCAAAAGCAAAAGCAGCAGCAGCAAACAGCAGCGCAGCAGCAGGTAGCAGCAGCAGCAGCAGCCGTAGCAGTGTGCAGCAGCAAAAGCCAACAGCAACAGCGCAGCGCAGCACCAGAAAAAGAAGAAGCAGCGAGAAGTGCAGCAGAGTGTAGTAGCAGCAGCAGCGCATCAGTTGTGCAGAGTTGAGCGCAACAGCAACAGCAAAGCAACAGCGCAGCAGCAAAAAACGAAAACCCAAAAGCAGAAAAGAGCAGCAACAGCAACAAAGCAAAAGCAGCGCGAGCAACGCAAAAAGCAACGCAGAGCAGCGTAGCGCAGCAGTAGCAGCAACAGCAGCGCAGCAGCAGTTGCAGCAGCAACGCAACAGCAAAAGCAACAGCAGCCGCGCAGCAGCGCAGCAGAAGCAGCAGAACAGCACAGCAGCGAAAACAGCAGCAGCAGCAGTAGCACAGCAGGCATGGGAGGGAGCAGCAGCAGCAAGGCCGCAGCGTATCAGCAGCAGTTTAGAACGCGCAGCGCGAGCAGCAGCAGCAGAAGCAGCAACAGCAGCAAGCGCGCGAGCGTAGCTGCAGGAGCAGCAAAAGCAAACGCGCGTACAGCGCGTAGCAGCAGCAGCGGGAAAAGCAGCAGCGCACAGCGCAGCAGCAGTATCGCAGATATTAGCAACAGCAGCGCCACGCAGCAGCGCGCACTAGCAGCGGCGCAGCAGTGCGTGTGCAGCAGCAGCAACGCGAAAGCAACAGCAGCGACAGCAGCAGAAGAGAAAGAAGCAGCGGTAGTAGCGCAGGTGTAGTGCGCAGCAGCAGATCAGTAGTGCAGTGTAGCAGCAGCAACAGCAAAAGAACAGCAACGCAGCAGCAAAACAAAAAAGAACAGCAACAGCGCAAAGGGGCAGCAATAGCAACAGCAGCAACAGCAGCAGCAGCAGCAACAGCAACAGCAACAGCAGCAGCAGCAGCAGCAGTAGTAGCAGCATCAACAGCAACACCAACAGCAGCAACAGCAGCAACAGAAACAGCAGCAACAGCAGCGCAACAACAGGCAGAAAACCCGCGCAACAGCAACAGCGCAGGCAGCAACAGCACACAACAGCGCAGCAGCAGCAGCAGTAGTGCAGCATCAACGCAAAAACAGCGAACAGCGCAACAGAAACAGCAGCAACAGCAGCAGCAACAACAGCAGCAGAACCAGCAGCAAAGCAACAGCAACAGCAGAAGCAGCGCAGCAGAAGCGAACAGCGCAGCAGCAGCAGCAGCGCAGCAGAGCAGCCGCGCGCAGTGCGCAGCTAGCAAAAGTGCACGCAGCAGCAGCAGCAGTATCAGCGCAGTATTAGCAACAGCAGCAGCGCAGCAGCGCAGCAGCGCAGTAGCAGCAGCAACAGCAACACAAAAAGCGAGCAGCGCAGAAGCAACAGCGCAGCAGCAGCAGCAGCGCGCGCAGCGCAGCAGCAGCAGCAGCAGTAGCAGCAGCAGCAGTAGAGTGTGCAGCAGCAGCAAAAGCAGCGGCAAGCGCAGCAGGGAGAAGCCCGAAGCAGCGAGCAACAGCGCAACCGCAGCAGCAGCGAGAGTAGCAGCAGCAGTGCGTGTAGCAGCGCAGCAAAAAGCAGGGAGAGCAGCAGTTCAGCGTGCGCAGCGCGCAGCAGGAAACGCAGCACCGCAGCAGCAGCAACAGCGCAGAAAAAAGCAGCATGCAGCAGCATCAGCACCAGCATCAGCAGCGCAGCGGAGAGTAGCGCGCGCAGCAGCAGGAGCGCAGCAGCGCAGCGCAGCAGCAGCTGCGCAGCAGCAGCAGTGCGCAGCAGCTGCAGCAGCATTTGAAGTAGTAGTAGCAGCAGCGCGAGCGCAACAACGCAACGCGCCGCAAAAGCAGCTGCAGCAACAGCAGCAGCAGCCAGGAGCACAGCAGCCAACAGCAGCGCAAGTGCAGCGATCGCAGGCGCAGCGCAGTAGTAGTAGTGCAGCAGAAGCAGCAGCAGTGCAGAGCGCAGCAGCAGCAGCCCCGCAGCAGCCGCATCAGCAGCAGCAGCAGCGCGCGCAGCGCGCAGTGCGCAGCAGCGTGCAGAGCATCAGCAGCAGCATCGCAGAGCCGCAGCAGCAGCAGCAAACGCGCAGCAGCAGCAGCAGCGCAGCATCAGCGCAGCGCAACAGTGCACAGCATCAGCAGCAGATCAACAGCGGCAGCAGCAGCAGCGCCCGCAGCAGCAGGCAGCAGCCGCAGCAGCAGCGCAGAGTAGAGCGCACAGCACAGCAGCAGCCAGTAGCAGCAGCTCGCAGCAGCAGCAGCAGCAGTTTTAGGGTGCAGAGCAGCAGCAGGGCAGCAGCAGCAGCAGCAGCAGCAGCAGCGCAGAGCAGCAGCAGCGCAGCGGGGCGGCGGCGGCGGTGGCGGCCGCGGCGGGGCGGTGGCGGCGGCGGCAAAAATAATAATGAGTACAAAAGCAAAATAAGTAGCGTGGATTATTCGTATTACACCACACCAAAAAAACTAACACAACACCACACAAACCCCAAAACATCACACACAACACACACACACACACACCGCACATACCATGCACTCTCGTGGAGGGGTCACGCAGTTTTAAACTCGTGTTTTGGTGATAATTTTTGACTGGCCTAAGGGGGTAGAGGTGGGTAAGGCGTGTGCAGCATAAGAGGCATATAATCACTTAAGCCCCCAAAAAAAAAAGGGAATTATAAGTGATCACAGAAAAAAAAAACAAAAGGGAAAAAGGGGAGGTTTGTGGGGGCCGTTGGAAAGGTTTTTTTTCGGCCTAA
>NC_069407.1:44908064-44929044 GCF_026875155.1 Cherax quadricarinatus | reverse complement strand
CTTTTTTGTTTACACTGTGTTTTTGGGAAGATTTTTAAAAGGAAAGTTGCGGAGTTTGGATGAGTTTGCTAGGGTATGTAAAGGAAGGAAGTTAAAAATGAATATAGGAAAGAGTGAATATAGGAAATGAGTATAAAAAAGAAACGAAAGATTGGAAATATCAGTTTGGGAGGGAGAGAGAATGGAGGAAGAAAATTTGTATTCAGATATCTGGAGTAGATGTGTCAGCAGATGGGTCTATGAAAGATGGGGTTTGAATCATAGAATTGACGGGGGGAAAAAAGGGTGAGGGGTGCACTGAAGAGTCTGTGGAGACAAATAACTTTTCCATGGAAGCAAAGAGGGAAATGTATGAGAGTACAGTTATACCAACGCTCTTAATGAGTGCGAAGCATGGTGGTGAATGTTGCAACAGGAGAAGGCTGGAGGCAGTGGAGATGTCGGTCAGAGGGCAATGTGTGGTGTGAATATAATACAGAAGAATTAGTAGTTTGGAAATTATGAGGAGGGGTGGGATTACAAAACTATTATCCAGGGGGAGGAGGGTTGTTATGTAGTGCGGACATGTGAGAGCATGGAATAAAATTGAATGACTCGAGATTGTATAAATCTTAGTGGAGGAATGCGGGTAGAGGTCTGCCTAGGTAAAGGGTTGGAGGGAGGGGTAAAGGAGGTTTTTGTGCGAGGGGCTTGACTTCCAGCAAGCATGTGTGAGCGTGTTAGATAGGAGCTAATGGAGACAAATGGTTTTTAGGGCTGACGTGCAATTGGAGTGTGAGCAGGGTAATATTCATGAGGGATTCAGGAAAACTGCAGGCCGGACTTGAATCTGGTGATGGTAAATACAGTGCAGGCACCTGAAGGAGGGTGTTAATATTGCAGTTTCATACTGTAGTGTAAGCACGCCTCTGGCAAGACAGTGATGGAGTGAATAGTGAAAATTTTTCATTTTCGGGCCGCCCTATCTTTGCTGTTAAACGGTATAATAAATTTATATATATTATATATTATTATATTTATTATATATATATATATATATATATATTATATAATATAATAATATATATATATATATTATATATATATATTTATAATATTATATATATAATATTATATATAATATATATATAATATATATATATTTATATATTATATATTTAATATATATATTATATAATATATATATATATATATATAATATATATATATAATATTTATATATTATATATATATATATATATATATATATAAACCTCGTTACGGGTAAACGAAAATCCAAGCCCAATGACTAAAGTTGGAAACGAGGACTTGGGCACTGGGATTCGATTTTTGGCTTATGCGGGTTAATTGTATGAATATATATATGAACAGTATATGTCGCCGGATGAACACAGTGGCATCATGTAATAATTTCACTAGACAAGATTAAAAGCATTACCCACATTACTATGTTCGTGCATTGCATCCAGCAGATTTGAAAGGTTCTATAGGAATTCACGACCCAAAGTTTACCCACCCAGCAGGGAAGTTGGATATCTTTTCAGACTTTGAAGTAGACGAGCCCCTCTTAGAGCCCATAAACAGTTCCAAAGGGACAGCTCCCAAATAATGCTCGACACTGCCTGAAGAAACGACTGACTTTGCTCTCTAGCGATGAAGGAACCTGATGATGGGGATATTCTTTTAGGTGTCCCTGACTCCTCCTGGGGGCATTCACCCCGACCTTTAGGCCATTCATATTGGTGTAGTTCTTTGCCTAGTTGCCTCCATTCTCACTGAACATAGGTGGATCTGTGGCAGTGCGTCGGCTAAACAATTTGCACCCTATGGTCTCATCTGCCATAGGTCATACATTACAAGGAAAGAATGCAAGACACAGAAGTCATCGATATCATCAAGCAAAGCTTTGCCATAATCCTTGTCATCAGACGGAAACCATAGCTAACTAGATGGCATTTATAATATTTACATATATCCAGGTCAAGTTATACAGAGATTCTTAGTGAATAGACACAAGAATGTATAGTACTCAAACCGTGGTTCATACATAAAGCAGGCTGTAACTACTCGGCACGGAGCTTACAAAGAATTAGTTTTCACTACCTGACAAACCTATGAAATGGTTGTTTCAGCTGAACCACCAATGTACCCAACTCTCTCACACCTCAGCCCATAACTTTCAAAATAATATAGACCGGTGAAAA
This sequence comes from Cherax quadricarinatus, assembly GCF_026875155.1. Classification (NCBI taxonomy): domain Eukaryota; kingdom Metazoa; phylum Arthropoda; class Malacostraca; order Decapoda; family Parastacidae; genus Cherax; species Cherax quadricarinatus. The sequence goes on along the minus strand of NC_069407.1, from coordinate 44,926,840 downwards.
CTCTTGAAATCAGAAAGGATATTGTTCGTGTTGATGATTGTTGAGAGTGTCATAACAATATCCTTCTCTCACAAATGGTCTATAACGAAGTTCATCTCTCACAGCTGATCGATATTATTATTATTATAATAAAAAGAAAGCGCTAAGCCACAAGGGCTGTACAGCGAGACTGATCGATAAGAAGGTCTTCCCTCACAAATGGTCTATAACGATGTCCATCTCTCACAGCTGATCGATAAGGAAGGTCTTCCTCACAAATGGCCGGTTATAAAAGTATTCATAAAGCACACAGAAAGTCCGTTTCTCTCTTCTTTTCCATTCACTTGCACTGACCTTCCAGCCACTGTTTAGTGGCCTTGTTGAGGTCAAGAAGCAGCGACTTGTCTTCATCCCTCCCCACTAAACCCTGTCCCACCAACACACTCCCACCCAACAAACGCCAACACTTCCCTGCCTCTCCCTTCCTACCGCCCAACACACTACCACCCACACCCCACCCAACAACCCCAATTCCCCACCTTGCACTCCGCCACCCACCTCACCTCAATAACCCACCCAATGGTACCCCACCAGTTGCGTCCTCTCTCCCCCACCAACGACCCACCACCCCAACACAACCCCCTCTGTTTCGTTGGACGTGATTTTCCAGATGGAATTTAAAGCTGAGCGCTGATCTTGCGTCATGGTATCAACAGATACACAGTTACTCTCACCGTCTTCGATAGAGATTACTCGCCCCCATCTTATTCCTTATCCTCATATCAGACATAAACAGAGATATACACCACAGCACCGTATCATCCTTTGCGGATGATACTAGGATCTGCATGAGGCCGTCATCTGCTGAGGACGCGGTTAACCTCCAAGAAGATATAAACAAAGTTTTCCAGTGGGCAACGGTAAACAATATGATGTTCAATGAGAACAAATTCCAACTACTCCGTTATGGAAAACTGGAGGAGATAATAACTAGAACAGAGTATACTACTGACTCCGGCCATACAATAGAGCGGAAAAATAATGTAAGGGACCTGGGAGTAGTAATGTCTGAGGATCTCACTTCAAGGATCACAACATTGCCACGATCGCACGTGCAAAGAAAATGATAGGATGGATAGTGAGAACTTTCAAAACGAGAGATGCCAAGCCCATGATGATCCTTTTCAAATCACTTGTTCTCTCTAGGCTGGAATACTGCTGTACATTAACATCTCCATACAAAGCGGGTGAAATCGCAGATCTAGAGAGTGTACAGAGATCCTTACTGCACGTATAAGTTCTGTCAAACACCTTAACTACTGGGAACGCTTGGAAGCACTTGACTTGTACTCGTTGGAACGCAGGAGGGAGAGATATATCATAATCTACACTTGGAAAATCTTGGAAGGAATGGTCCCAAATCTGCACACAGAAATCACTCCCTACGAAAGTAAAAGACTGGGCAGGCGATGCAAAATGCCGCCAATAAAAAGTAGGGGCGCCATTGGTACACTAAGAGAAAACACCATAAGTGTCCGGGCCCAAAACTGTTCAACAGCCTCCCATCAAGCATTAGGGGAATTGCCAATAAACCCCTGGCTGCCTTCAAGAGAGAGCTGGACAGATACCTAAAGTCAGTGCCGGATCAGCCGGGCTGTGGCTCGTACGTCGGACTGCGTGCGGCCAGCAGTAACAGCCTAGTTGATCAGGCCCTGATCCATCGGGAGGCCTGGTCATGGACCGGGCCGCGGGGCGTTGGATCCCCGGAATAACCTCCAGGTATCCAGGTAACCTGTTTTAGGTGGATGTGCTAACAATTCAACAGTGCTTTGGACGAGTTAGTCTCTGAAAGAAGCGCCTCTTGCCACTTCTGCAAGATGACTTGCATAGCGTAGACTAGTAGGCCTTCTGTAGTGCTTCTCTGTTATTACGTTCATTAGGTATGTACGTTCTTCTGCATATGTAGGCATTAAATTTCCTGGATAAGTTATCGACATTTGAAATTCTCTGCTGTGTTTGAAGCTTAGGACTAACCTATGCCTAGTCTAATCCTAGCCTAGTCAAATCCAAGCCTATTCTAGCCTAGATTAGCCTATCATAACTTACCCTAACCTATTTTAGCCAATCCTAACTTACCTATTATCGAACTTAACGTATACCCAAATATTTTCCCATCGTAACCTAATCTAGCAAAACTTAGCATAAAAAAATTCGCAAGAAACGTACGGAAGTGACGCTGGAAAAAAATACTTTGGAAAATGAACAGTGTAAAATAATATATTAAATATCTATATTTTACACTTGATAATAAATGCACATTATGTGTTACTGCATCAATGAGTTGCATGTGTCAGTTAGTTAAGAGAATGTACAGAAAATCTTCACTGCATGTATCAGTTCAGTCAAGCACCTTAATTACTGGGAACGTTTGGAGTGTCTTGACCTGAACTCCCTGGAGCGCAGGCGAGAGAGCTACAACATAATATACATCTGGAAAATTCTACAGGGACGGGTCCCAAATCTACACACAGATATCACTACTCACAAAAGCAAAAGACTAGCCAGACGGTGCAACATACCCTATTGTGAAGAGGCGCCGTGAGCTTACTAAGAGAAAACAATAAGTGTCCGGGGCCCAAGACTGCTCAACAGCCTTCTACCAGGCATAGGGGGAATTACCAATAGACTCCTGGCTGCCTTCAAGACGGAGCTGGACAGATATCCAAAGTCAGCGCTCGATCAGCCGGGCTGTGGTTCGTACGTTAGATTATTTGCGGGCAGCAGTAACAGCCTGGCTGATCAGGCCCTGATTCACCGGGAGCTTGGTCATGGATTTGCCATCGGGGGGCGTTGATCCCCGGAAGACCCTCCAGATAGACCACTAATACCACCGCACCAACCACCACCAACGTCACATACAGTAGACAGACGCTGCTGTTGGTCACAGACGATACTGACAAAATGGAAAACTATTACTCTTTTTTGGCAAAAATGAATCACTGATAGATAATAACACTACTTCTTTTAAGACGTTCTATCATGGCATCAAGAAGCAAAACGATTAATTAGCATGATAAGATAGTAACATCTTCTCTCAGACAGCTGTATAGCCCTTGTGGCTTAGCGCTTCTTTTTGATTATAATAATAATTCTCTCAGACAGGCGAAAATGACTTGGACTTTATACACTAAAACGTACACGGACTTGCTTCTTTCATATAGGACTACATACACTGACTATGCTCATTCATGTGAGGCTACGTACACGGACTAAGTGCATTCATGTGTAGTTATGTACGATATAAATTGTAAGATTCATGTTTGTACATGTAAACTTACACAACTCTAATAGCAAAATCCGTCCTTTCTTTATAGTAGTTTATAAATATGTATACAGTTGCTTTTTGCTGATGACACTGTGCTTTTTGGGAGATTTTGAAGGGAGGTTGCAGAGATTGGTGGACGAGTTTGGTAGGGTATGTAAAAGAAAGATGTATGTAAAAGGGTATGTAAAAGTGAAAATAGGAAAGAGTAAGGTGATGAGGATAAAAAAAAGGTTAGGTAATGAAACATTGGATATCAGATTAGAGGGGAGGGAGGGAATATGGAGGAAGTGAATGTATACAGATATTTTGGAATGGATTTGTCAACAGATGGGTCTATGAAAGACGAGATGAATCATACAAAGTTGAGTGGTGCACTGAGGAGCCTGTGGAGATAAGAACATTATCCATGGCAGCAAAGGGGAAACTGCATGAGAGTATAGTGGTACCAACGCTCTTATATGGGTGTGAAGCATAGATGGTGAATGTTGAAACAAGGAGAAGGCTGGAGGCAGTGGAGATGTCGTGTCCGAAAGCAATGTGCTCTGTGAATATTATGCAAAGAATCCATAGTTTGGAAATTCGGAGCAGATGTGGGGTTACTAAAAAGTATTATCGAGAGGCTGAGAAGGGGTTGTTGAGGTGGTTTAGGACATTTAGAAAGAACGGAGCGAAACAGAATGACTTGAAAAGCGGGGTAACGGTTGGCTTAGGAAAGGTTGGAGGGAGGGGATAAAGGTTTTTGTGTGAAAGGGGCTTGGACTTTCAGGAAGCGTTTGTGAGCATGTTAGATAGGAACAAGTGGAGACAAATGGTGTATTTATAACTTCACATGCTGTTGGAGTGTGAGCAGATAACGTTTATGAAGGGATTCAGGGAAACCGGTTAGCAGACTTGAGTCCTGGTGGAGGGAAGTACGGTGCTCATCTGAAATAATGTTCTTCAAGCTCTGCATAAACACTAGTACCTCTGTACTAGCATGTGCAATGTACAGACCTCAGTGGCAACATGCAGACCACAGCACCAACTCCTAATGGAAAATATGGACTCCCTTCTGCTACAACGCAACTGTCAACGTATCATAATGTTGGTGACCTCAACCAACACCTTATACAAAGGGACTTTGATGACCTTCTTGCAGTATTTGACATGAGAAACTTTGTTAATTTCCCTACTCACATCTCTGGCTCCTCCCTTACCCAGTAGTGAGTGATCTGGCAGAAGGTATAGTCACTTGTCAACCCCTCGGCTACGTTGGATCATCTGACCACAAGGCTGTTTTACGACACTTAAGATCCCAACAGAACGAGGTGAGGATTCCACACGCACAACCTAGCTATGGGAAAGAGGTAATTGGCCAGCCGTTTGCTCTGAGCTCGCCACCATCTCTAAGGAGATGACAACCAAGTGAAAGCCTTCACTGTACACATCCTTTATCTACAACAAAAACACATTCCTCACCGGCAGTATGTGACGAAGCCTACAGATCAGCCTTGGTTTGGCTTTCGTTGTAGAGAGGCTGCTACTGCTAAGTACAAAGCATGGCGAAGGTATAAGAGACATCCTACCACCTATAACAGGAACTTGCACAGGGAAGCCTATAGGCATATAGGTGACGTTCAAAAGTGGGCATTGCTAAATTGGAGATGGACACAAAAAGAAAGCTAGCATCAGGTAGGGTAGGCTCCAAACCTGGTGGTCCTGTCAAGGACAGACAAGGTTATCTGCCTGATGAACTTATTCCACCTCTAAATCGACAGGATGGACCACCTCTACTAGTAGTCAAGAGAAGGTGGACCTCTTTGCCGAACACTTTGCTACCAAAATGCAAGTTCCTGATCCAGCAAGGGACCCTCCTTGGCTAGCTGCAAGAACTGTGTCAAAGCTGTCAGTGGTGACAATAAGGCAGGAGGAAGTGCATTTCCTTCTTGAATCGCTTGACCAAGAAAAGGATCTGGGCCCAGACAAGTTGAACCCAAAATTGTTGAGAAGATGTACAGACCAGCTAGCAGCACCTCTAACTCGCATCTTTCAGCACTGCCTAGAACAGTGTAAATGGTCCTCTCTATGGAAAGAGGTAAATGTAGTCCCTGTTCACAAAAAGAAGAGCAGAGCAGAAATCAGCAACTACAGACCAGTGTCACTCCTGTCAATCACTGATAAGATCCTAAGTGGCACCAGTCACTGGATGAATCCAAAGTCAGCTGTGTGGTAGCACTGGACATTGCTGTGCTTTCGACGGGTGTGGCACCAGGGCCTCTTAGCAAAACTTCAAGCACTGGGAATTGCAGGCTCTATGCTATGTCTCCTCAGTGATTACCTTCAGGGTAGATCTCTAAGGATAGTTCTCATTGGAACGGAATCAGCAAGGCATCCTATTGGGGCAAGTGTTCCACAAAGTAGCGTGCTGGGACCATTGTTATGGAATGTCCACTTCAACGACCTTCTTCATCTCATCCCAGAATCCCATGCATATGCAGACGACTGTACACTGACATTCACTTATCCAAGAGAAGAAATGCCAGCTGCTCTAAGCTACATCAATCACCAGCTAAGAGCTATATCAGCTTGGGAATAGATGGCAATTAACATTTGCACCCGAGAAAACGCAAACAATGATGGTCTCTAGGCACCATGATGGTAATGCTGGTGCAGTAGTAAGGTTGAATGGGAGGGTGTTGGCACCTGGAGAAGAAGTTGATATCCTTGGGGTGAAATTTGACTCCAAACTAACCATGAAGAACCATGTTGTAAATCTTGCAACAAGGCAGCCAGGAAGCTTACAGCACTTCACCGTATCTCGCTTCTGCTTGACAGTAGGGGTTGCAAGATTTCTGTACAGGCACAAGTACGTTTCACACCTTATTTTGCCCCCTTTTTTTGGGTTTCCCTCCCCCCCCCCCTCTATCTGCACTGTTACAAAAGTAAAGAAACCCAGAGAAAGGCCCGCCCTCATTTTCTCGCCTGGCCCCACCCTGGATAGATCTGCCCATTTCACAGGGGCCTTGAACACAGGGGGGCTTTGGGTAGCCTTACTGTTATTTAAAAACGGCCAATATTGTCAAAGTCCACATTTGGGATCCACTTCGGGGGAAAAGCGGGGGGGAAAAACAAGCTTTTATGCCAAAAGACGGGGGGAAAGCAGACTTCAAAATGGCTGAAACCCTTCTCCAAACTTTTTTACGCCCTTAATCTTCCCCGTACAATAGGGGCACAAAAAAACCCCTTTTTTTTTTGTTAGCTTTATTTTATTACCAATAAATTAGCTTCATTGGATTTTTGGTTAGTGAATTAAAATAACCACAAGCAATTATAAAGGGAAACACATACAGCAAGAAACCCAATCTTAATTTAAAAATTTTCCATTAACAAAGAGAATGAAAAAAAATTTTAAATTAAAATCTACTTTTTTTTTAGAAAGGCCCAAGGGTAACGAAATAGTTTTTTTTAAAAAAGTGACATAATTACCAGATTTTTGGGGAAAAAGGAAAGACTTTGTAAAAATTTTTTTTTTTTAAGTGGGGGCTTTGGGTTAAAGACCTTTACCGAGCCCAGAGCTGGGACCCTGATTTGCTTCACTCAACTACTTCTTTGTCAGATTTTCCAGTTTCTGCCAAAAGGGGCGCCCGCGTGGCGCCCCCCTTCTAGAACCCCCCATTTGGCCCACTACGTAGGGGTTTAACACATTCGAAATTTCCAAACCTTTAATAATAATAAAATTTAAAATTTTTATTTAAAAATAATCAGGGGAAAAAATTTTAATATACAATATAATAAAATAGAGTATTTTTTGATTCATACTGTCCCCGATAATAAATATAGTCGAACCTTTTTTAAATCTAGCTAGTAAAAAAAGTGGTTCGCGATTTATTATAAAAGAACTTATTTAAACCGGGCCCTTTTTTATTTTTGTAAAAAAAGGAAGGGGAATTGGGGGGCGGAAACCCCTCCCCCCTCGTAAATGATGGTCGCCTTCCCCCTTGTACTCTCTGTGGGGGGTTTGATCTGTCAAAAAAGCAATGTTTAACATGGGACAGCAGCCCTACATAAATCCCAGCTTTCCCACAACATAAAATGGTCTTTAAAAGTACCAAATCATACTGTTAAAAATAAATGTATTTTAATAAAATTTAAAGGGCCTTTTGGGGGCTTCGCAATGAGATTATTTTTTTCCTTTTTTTTGGGGAAAGGGTTTAATAGAAAAGGGTTTTGAATTTAAAACCCCAAAAAAAGTTTTTGGGCATTCTTCGATTTCATAGAATTTTAAAAGGTAAAGGATTATGATCGGGGTACACAAATTTCTGTTGGGTAGAAGTTTCCTAAATATACATCAAAATTCTCTAGGCATAAACGAGAGCTAAGGCTTTCTTTTTCTAAAAGCGAAAAATTTAAATTTTGGTTTTTTCTTTAACTTAAAAGAAAAAAAAAGGAAACGGTTGAAAATGGGTTCAGAATTTGGAGCCTTCTGTAAAAATGCGGCCCCCAAAGCATCCCGAAATGGCACCCTTTTTTGAAGTGGAAGGGTTTTTATTAAAATCAGGACTTAGCAAAGGGGAAGGGAAATTGTAATTTTTTTAAAAACGTTTAAAAAAGCAACCCCCAAAAGCCCTGAGTCCAAAAAAAACTTTTTTTTTGGGACTTTTTTAATTCATTTTAGGGAAAAGCTACCGTGCAAAATTGGGAACAAAACCCGACGGTGAAAACCGGAAAAACCCTAAAAATCTTGATACGTTTTTCCTTTTTCCTTTTGGGGTGGGAAATTCTAAGGGGGGGCCTTTTAAAATTTTTTGGCGTTCAAAGGAGCGATTAAACCTTGTCCAATCCAAAATTCCGGGTTTTTAAATTTTTCCGCCCGGGCCCAAAACTCACACTTGGAAAAAATTTCCACGAAAAATTTTTTTATGTTTATTTAAAGGGGCTTTAAAAAAGGGCTTTAAGCTTTTCCAAGGTTTTGGGGGCCAAAACTGTCGCTGTATAGGGACTAAGTCGTCTAAGTAATTTTCTACCCCGTCCAACCCGCCCGTAAGTATTTTCAAAATTCCCTTTGGAACGTAGAGGCCGCTTTTACAAAAAGCCGAAGGGAAATAAACGCAATACTTGTTTGGGCCACCGGGTATCGTAAAAGCCGATATCTCTTGAGCTCTTGGGGGACAAGGGGGACTTGGTAATCCCCCCTTAAAAAAAATCCAATTTACTGATATACTTAGTTTCCTCAAAGGATTGTCTTTTAAGTCTAAATTTTCGGGGTATGGGAAACCCATCGGGCACTGTTACACATTGACTTTTTTAAAATCCGTGCAAAATGGGGAAAGTCCCATCTGGTTTGGGGACTAAAATGCAGGGGGATCCCCAAAGGGACTGTTACGGGGTTTTTATAAACCCCGTGTGAGAGTAAAAATTTTTCACCCTGCCCCCTAGCTCCCCTTTGTTTTTTGGGACCACTCTGTAGGGAGTTTGCTTGTTTGGGGGTAGGTTCTCGGAGAGTAACATCGTGACACCCAAGTACACGGTTTTGGGACTTTCGTTGAACAGGTGGAGTTTTTTCCCTTTAAATCAGGGTTTTTTATTTCGTGCCCTTTGTCCACTTCCCCAGATTATCAGTAGAAAAATTTAAATTTTTTAAGGCGTCAAAATTGTTCAAAAAACTGGTATTCCTATCTTTTTTTTCATCTAAACTTCGGGAAAACCCTTTTTGGGTTTTCAGAGGGGGGTTTATAGTAGAAACGGGTAAAAACGTTTCCCTGAAAAAGGGTTTTTAAGTTGGTTAATGTGATACGCCCGGGTTTTTTGAGTTCCTTCTTCGGCGTCCTTACCAAGAAAGTTCACGTAAATTGGGCCCGCTTCACATTTCAAAAAGGCCCTTTAAAATTTGGGGGCCCTGTAGAGCATGTCCCTGTTTAAAATCTTTGAACCAAAACTTGATTTTTTGGGTTTTAAAAATGAACGAAGTTTTTTTTCCGCCGATCGTATTCCCCCTTTTCATTTTTACTCTGGGCTTGCGAAAGTTTTCGGGGGCCCCAATTCTCTAGCTAGGTCAGGCTTTCCCTTTAAATTAAGGTGGGAAAAGTCCAAAAGTCGGCGTTTTTTCCCCGGAAAAAGTTTCTTTGGGGAACCTTTTACGGGTCCTCTTTTTTGGGTTTGCCCATTTTATTAACTAAAATGGCGAAAACTTCAAGTTGTCTTTTTTCCCCTTCTCTTAGGGCAAACAAGAGTTGGGGGAATACCTTAACCCCAAATTTTTTTTGGGAATACTGTAAACAATGGGAACCCCCTCTTTAATCTTCAAAGTTTGTGGAACCTTTCCCCCCACGCCTTGTGATTGGGGTCGTTTGGCCCGTCCAAAAAAACCCCGTTTTGACCCCAAAACGAGCCAAGGTTTTCAGGGAAAAAATTTTTGAAGAAAAAATTTGACCCTTGACCCCGTTTTGAACTTCTTTGGGAAAATCCAAATTTGGAGAAGAACTTAATCAGTGCTCTCACTTTTTGGCGAGCATTAATCCTCCAAAAGGGGAAAACTGTTTCCCGGGTACCTGGTGACTGTGTCCATGATAGTAAAACGGAACGGGTTTGCCCTGTCGGGGTTTTTGGGTAGCGGGCCGAACAGTCGAACACCAGACGTGAAAAGGGTTCGCCCCGTTAAATTGGTAAAGGTTAAGGCGCAGGTGGGGGATTTGGAAGGTTTTCCTTAAGTTACACACGAAAAGCTTTTTACATTCCGTTCCCCTTCTTCCTTCATTTTTGGCCATTTGAAGTGCTTAGGCAATTTTTTTTAAAAAACTTCTTTTGTCCCCGAGTCCACCTTTGAGGACTGTTCATGAGCAAAATTCCCTTCAAATTTTTTTAAAGGGGTAGCAAGGGCCAGTAGATGATCACTTTTAAGAGATCCCAGTTTTTTTTTTCAGTAAGGTCCCTTTCCCATGTTAAAACTGTCCTTTTTGGGGTTCTTTTTCCCCCCCCCAAACAAGCCCTTTCCCGAGGTCCTTAAAGGGGGGGCTATTTGGGGGGTTTTCTTAAATAGATCCCCTTCGAGAAAAAATTTTTATTTCGGAAAAAACCCCCGACTTAGGAACTGGGATCGGTTTGGGTGGAATTTTTGGGGTCACACTCGAGCTTTCGTTTTAATATGTTCTTAAATCCTTTCGTCGGGCGTCTCCATGACCCCCTTCCCCCGAAAACCAAAATGGGGAAAGCCCACTGTTTTTTGGGCATCCCCGGGTTTTCTTCGTCAGGGAAAGAGGGTTTGGTTTCCCGTTCTTTGGGCTTCGATGAAGTAAATTTTCCTTTGGGTTTGGGTTTTCCCTTTAATATGGGCTCTTTTCCATATTCCCTTTTCCGCTAAGTCCCTTCCCCAAACAATTTGGTTTAGTCTTTTTTTGGGGGAAATTTAGTTGGAGACACCCCCGATTGACGTCCCGCCTGTAAAAATTTTGGGGTTTCAAAAAAAAAACTTGTACAGGGGTACTCCCGTAAATGGAGCCACCATAAGCTTCCAACAGGGGGTCGGGAAACCCCTATATGACTGGGGGGGAATTTATAAAAATTCCCCTTTTCTTAATAATGTTAAGTAGGACCCCCGTTTCCCCAAAGGGAAATTTTCTTGCAAAAAACTGGGGATCGGTGATTCCCACTTTGCTTTTTGGAAAAGTAAGGGCTCATAGCTCTTAAAAGTTTGACGATGATACCTTTTTCCCGCTTAGGGCAACAGGAGGATCTGTTTCCCTTTTTCCCTTTGGGGCAGAGCCTCTACTCTTGGCTCGGGGCCCTTTCCTTTGGGTGAGTCGTAGAGGAAAATGAAAATTTTTGTGGGCAATCTATAGGATGGATCCTTTCCCCGGTCCCTATCACGCTTAAAGGGATTTTTGATTTGAAATGTCCCAGCTTCGAACCCGTACGAACATTTAATTTTTTCCCCCTGACCTATCGGTTATAGGATGGGCTCATTGAAAATTTTGGTTTTTTTTAAATTCGGGTTTACTTTTTACACGGGGGTGAACGGGGGTTGGGGGAGGGAGCTACCCCCAAAGGCTTCGCAGGTTCGGGGGCTCGTTGCTGTTTGATAACCTGGCTGCTTTCAGTTTTTACCCAAACCCCTGGGAAATCTCGAAAATTGTCTGCCCGCGCGGGGAGTCTTAACAACGTCGTTTGCGGATTTGGCCCCCAAAAAGATACGGGGGAAATCCCTCTGGAAAATTTTCTACAAATCTTCTAGTAACTTTTAAATTTTGATAGATTTTTAAAAACGTTTACCCGAAAAAAGCTCGACACCAACGTTCAAAGCCCCCTGCTTTTTCCCCTGGCAAAATCTAAAAAAAGTTTGTCCTGTTTGCCCTTTTATGGAACGAAAAAACTAATTTTTGGAAAAAAAAAAGGGAGAGTCCCTGCTTCTAAAAAAAGTTCTCTTTTTTTTCGTCGTACTGGAAAATAAAACTCATAAAGGGGAAGGAGGCGGGCCAAAACTGCGCCTTTCCATTTTTAAAAGAGATGTGTGCGGGGAATGTGGCCCCTTTTTTCATTGGGCCAGCCCATTTAACGTGCCCATTTTCAAAAATTTTTAAAGAATTCATTTCTTAAATCCCGTTTTTTGTTTAAATTAGGTTTCCATTAAAAAGCTGCTTTTTTGGGAAGTCAACCCGGGGGACCCTGCTCTTCACGGCCCCTTTTTTTTCCGGGAAATCCCTTCTGCTTTTTTTTTCAAAAAAAAAAAACCTTTTCAAAAGCCTAAAAATTTTTCCCGTTTAAGGGCGTCTTCTAGCTTCGATTTTTAGGTTTTGGAAAAGTAATTTGCGTTCTATTCTCTCTAGTTTTTCCCGGGCGTGAAATTTCCCCAAAAGGGGAAGACACCGAAGGGAATTCGGGCGTCTTTTCCGGAAGTTTTTTGGGGCGAGCACCAGTCCCCAAAATTACCCCCCCTTTATTTGACTGGGGTTCGTTCCAACCCCCGAAATTTCTCCGGGGGAAAAGAACCCGGGGGGGGCTTTTTAGACTGGAATGAGTAGTAAGGCCTTGTAAACCCTGGTTTTAACTTCTTTAAATTTAAAACAGTTTTCCCCTCCGTGGGATTTCTACTTCCTCAAACTGAGAAAAAAAACTAATTTTTCCGAATCTGTTCTGGCATTGCTTGGGGGTTTTTGGAAATAATTATCCTTAATTAAATTTTGGGCCTAAGGTCTTTGGCCATGGTTTTCTATTTTAAGGGTTAAAACTAACTTTTTAGCTATTTTTCCAAAAACGTTTTTTAATTTTAAAGTGTCAAAAGACCTCGTTAATTTTATCTAATTTAAAGAAATTTAATTTTTGGGCCCTTTTTTTAATTTTTCGCAGGGGGGCTTAATTTTAAAGCAAAAAAAAATATGTACCCTTTAGGGGAAGAGCTCCCCGGGAAAACAACCATTTTTTTTACACTTAATCTTCCCGTAACCCAAAAGGGGCACAAATAACTCCATTTTTTTTGTTAGCTTTATTTTATTAAACCCAAACTTTTTCTTCATTGGTATTTGGTTAGTGAATTAAAATAACCCCCAAGCAAATTTTTAAAAAGGGGAAAAACTATACAGCAAGAAACCAATCCTTTAAATTCAAATTCTCATTAACACAGGGGTTTTTGATTAAAAAAAATTTCAATTAAAAATCTTCTCTTTTGAAAGGTCTAGGGGAACGAAATAGTTATCTTTTTTTAAATGACCCTGAATTAAACCCGGCTTTTTTGGGGAAAAGGGAAAACTTTGTTTTAAAGTTTTTGTTTAAGAAGGGGCTTTGGTGTTGGGAAAACCCGTACCGAGTCAGACTAGGAGCTGTTTCTTTCCATTTGCGGGGGGGGGGGGGGGGGGGGGGGGCCCCGGGGGTTTTTTGGGGGGGGGGGGGGGGGGGGGGGGGGGGGGGGGGGGGGGGGGGGGGGGGGGGGGGGGGGGGGGGCCCCCGGGGGGGGGGGGGGAGGGCAATTTTCGTTAAAGGAAATCAACGGGGAAAAAACTGCCCGGAAAAACGGGCCAAATTTTTCTCCCCTTCTCCGTTTTTTTGGTTTTTCTTTTCCCCCCAAAAAAGATTTCCCCCCGGCCCCGGGGGGGTTTTCCCCCCCTTAAACTTGCCGTTGAATCCCCCCCCCCCCCCCCCCCCAAAACCTTAAAACCCAAGACCATTTTCCCCCCAAACCAACCTTTCCCCCAAACCCCTTTAAAAAAAAAAAAAAAAAGAAAAAAAAAAGAGGAAGGTTTTTTTTTTTTTTTAAATTAAAAAATTTTATTTTTTTTTTAAAAGGAAAAAAATAACCACAAGCATTATAAATGAAAAAAACTATACGCAAAAACCAAACTTAAGTTCAAATTTCATTAACACAGAGTATGTTTAAAATAATTCAATTAATAATCACTCTTTTTGAAAGGTCTAGGTACGAATAGTTATCTTTTATAGTGACAGGGATTACCAGCTTTTGGCAAGGCAGACTTTGTATAAAGTTTTGTTTAAGTAGGGGGCTTGGGTTGAAGACCGTACCGGTCAGAGCTAGGAGTGTGTTTCCTCAACTACTTCATAGTCAGACTTCGCCCTTCCCGAAGGCGACCGGGGTCATTCAGAACACCCTTTGGTAATCAGTAGTGGTTACACATCGAATACCTAACCTAAAAATAATTTTAATTTTATTAAGTTTAATAATCATGGGAAAGATATAATATACAAAAATAAAAATGAGAGTACTTTTGATTCAACTGTACCGATAAAATATTAAGTCGAACCGCTTTATCAGCTAGTAATAAATGTTCGCGATATATTATTACAGAACTTATTTAAACCCGGCCTTTATTTTTATATAATGGAGTGAAGTAGGGGCGTAACAAGAACATCACTCCATCTGAGATATATATCAGGATGACTCGAGTATGGAACACATTCGTACAGCAAAATGAGTCAACGAGAAAAGTCGTATCACATGAAAATGTGGCCACAAAGGCTCCAACTTCATCCTGTTCCCTCTTGTATGTCCTTCATACAATAAAAATGTTTTCCCCAAACGAGTGATGTAGTAACAGCTCTTTGCTTGCCAAAAAGTTGGGAATCCTTAACCTGTAAATAGCTTGTCAATAAACTAGGGATCCTTAACCAACCTTGTCAAACCCGGGTGTAAAAAAAAAAAAAAAAAAAAAAAAAAAAAAGAGAGAGTGACAGGACAGAGTAGAGAAGGGTGGGGAGGGGGGGGGAATGAGTGATGGACTGGGTAGGGGGTATGCACGGTCAGTTTCACAAGCCTGCTGGCTGTTTATGTCATGTGTACTCACCCATTTGTACTCACCTGTTTGTGGTTGCAGGGGGCGATTCATAGTCCTGGCCCGCCCCTTCGTGATTGCTACTAGGTCCTCTCTCTCCTTGCCCCAAAGAGCTTTATCATACCTTGCCTTTAAAAATATGTATGGTTCCCCCCTCCATTACGTCACTTTCTAGGCTATTCCACGGGCCCGACTACTCTATGACTGAAGAAATACTTCCTAACATCCCTTTGATTCATCTGGTCTTCAAATTCCAATTGTGAAACTCTTGTGTCTGTGTCCCCTCTCTGGAACATCCCGTCTTTGTCCACTTTGTCTATTTTCCCCGCGTAAATTTTTTATGTCATTATCATGTCTCCCCTGGGCTATCCTGTCCTCCAGTGTCGTCAGGGCCGATTTCCCTCAACCTTTCTTTCGTAGGACACTCCCCTTAGCTCTGGGCATTTGTTGCAAACCTTTGCACTTTCTTAAATTTTTGACGTGCTTGACTAGGGGTTTGGTTCCAAATGGGGGCTGCATATCCAGTATGGGCCACGTAATGGTATACAGATCTTGAACGAAACCCCTTTTTGAGGTATGGGAAAGCTATCCGCAGGTTTGCCAGGCCCCCGTATGTGCAGCAGTTATCTGATTGATGTGCGCCCAGGGTTTTGCCGGTGTTATACCCCCCCAGTCTTTTTCCTGAGTGGGGTTTTGCGTCTTTGGCCATCTAAACTTATTGTGTTGCGGTCTTCTTTGCCCTTCCCAATCTTCATGTTTTGCATTTGGCAGGGTTAAATCAAGGACCCATTGCTGGACCAGGTTGTACCCTGACAAAAACCCCATGCACTTCTCGTGTATCCCTGATAGTTTTACGTACTAAATTTTATGTATTTTGTCTGATCCAGTCCCTGCGCGCCACTGCGGCATGTGCCCACACTCATCCCCTCCCGGGGCTTTTTATTAATAAATTTTAGTGCTCTAGTAGATATTCCCCTTCTGAGCAGGGTTAATGACCTTTAGTATCAGTATATAAGGCCGTAGCCTCAATTGCCTCAAAAAGGCTGTGCTTAGTTGGTGCATGCACTGGTCTGGTTGCCCCTGTACGAACTTCCTTTTTGGCTCCTGCATTTCTTTGTTTTACACTGTTTTCCTAACTATCTATCCTGAAAATTCATTATGAAATGTTTTCACTAACCATAAATCCTTTCTTTTATCACCTGCTTCTCATTATTCTTTTGATTGGATTCAAAAAAAAAAAAAAAAAAAAAAAAAAAAAAAAAAAAATTTTTTTTAAAGAGCATAAAAACATAAGAAAGAAGGAAACACTGAACAGGCCACTGACCCATGAGGAACAGGGTCCCCCCCCCCCCGGACTACCCCAACGACCCACCCATTGGTCACCTCCATCAAGGAAGGGAACACGGCACCAAAACCCAAGCGCACAAGTAGTCGGGCCAACTCCCACCCATCCACACCCACTCAGTAATTATCTAACCTTTTTTTAAAACTACACACGTTTTAGCCTCAAAAACTGTTCGGGAGTTTTTTCCCCAATCATCCAAAACTTGTACCAAACAGTGCTTTCTATATCTTCCTGAATCTAAATTTTTTCCCAACTTGAAACCTTTGCGCGAGTCCTGTTTGGCTAAATTTTCAGCACACTTTTACATCCCTTTTTTTTTCCCTTTTTTCATTTATACACCCGATCATATCCCCCAAATTTCTAGGCCTTTTCGAGAGAGCGTAGATTCAGAGCCTCAGTTTCCTCGTAGGAAGATTTTGATACATATCATCTTTGTCATCCTCCTTGTACTTTTTCAGAATTTATATCCATTCTGTAATAGGGTGACCAGAACTGGCGCATGTCTAAAAAAAAGGCCCAACCAAAGGGTTAAAGAGTTGAAGAACAACCTGGGGCTACTATTTTATACTTCTGAATGAAGCCAAGAATTCTGTTAGCTTTATTGCGAACATAAGCACTGTTTTTTGGTTTTTTATTACTGCTAACCAGAACCCCAAATCCTTTCGCAATCAGTATATTAAGATCTACATTATTTGTTAAAAAGTGCAGGTTATTTTTCCCGGCCAACATTTTGAACTTTACATTTGTCTATATTAAATGCATCTGCCCCTTCTCCGATCTTGCATCAGTATTCAAATCATCCGGAGTGGTCTAGTGTCCTCATTAGAATGAATTGGACGGCCCCATTTTGGTGTCATCAGCAAATTTGTTTATGTCGCTTTTATTTCCTATTTTTGTTTATTTAAATTTTAAAACAAAAGGGGCCCAACACTGCCCCCTGGGGAAAAACCCCGCTTGTGACGTGCCCCTTTTGATTTTTCCCTTTAGCAAACTCTCTGTGCCTATTTGGGCCCCTCCCTTTACCCAAAAAAAATTTCTCCTCCTTTCCCGTGTGCCTTAAGTTTCCTCAATAGCCTCTTATGTGGAACTCTTTTAAAAACCTTCGAAGTCCTAACACAATATCATTTCATTACCGATCTACTTCCCAAAACCTTGTAAACTGTGGCCTTCCCTCTCTTTTCTGATTGGGACAGTTCGAGAAACACTTCTTGGGATTTTTCACTAACCTGCCCAATTCCGACGGTCCCCAATGGTTTTGTTGGGCCAAAAACTATAAGATTCCGAGCGCAAACGATCTGTTACTCCAGAGCGATGCGAGCGCGCGCGTGTGTGTGTGGTATTGTGGTGTGTTTTGTGTGTTGTGTGGTGTGTGTGTGTTGTGTGTGTGTGTGTGTGTGTGTGTGTGTGGTGTTTGTGTTTTGTGTGTGTGTATTTATTATGTTATGTCTCAGTGCGGGGGGCAACGTGTTGGCGAGTGGGAGTGGGGCCTATTAGAGGTATAGGTTAGCAATAGAGAAATTAGGGGGAAAGGGGGGGAAAACCTGTATATGTGGCATTTTCCCAAAGGAGGGGAGTTGGGAAAATGTGGTTGTCCAGAGCAATTGGGTCAATTGCTGGCTGGACAAATACTGAAAGAAAAATGCGGAACATTCATGCAACGGGGCCTCTTTAGGGCGAAATGACGAAGCCAGGGATGGGGTTCATTATCAGGGTGGGGGGGGAGCACGGCCAACGCAGTGGAGGGAGCTGTTAGGTCTTTAAACTAGGAAAAGTTTGTGGTATGGGTTTTTTTGGGGGGAAAAAATGTGAAATCGCAGGGGGAGTAACATGAGTACGGAGAAAAGTAAAAGGCAAAAAGAGGTGGATTTGGAAAGGTGGCACTAATTTCAAGGACAGTAAATTTTAGTGGATTTAAAAGAAAGGGGCAGGAAGGGTTTTAAAGAGAGAGGAGGGCAAAAATTTTTTTACACAAAAGTCGCAGTGCTAGGAATAAGTGGACGAGTTTAGACTAGTTGCTAGTGCAGGTAACATAGATGTATTTCCCTACTGAGACGTGGTTTAATTCAAAAAGTGGGAAAAGCCCGCGAATGTCAAATTCCCGGTTTTAAATTTTCCAAATAGATAGAAGTATCGGGGAAGGGGGTGGGGGGGCCTGTATGTCCGAGATCGCTTGAACGTTGCATAAAAAGGGTATTAAGTCTGAAGTAAACAAACAGGTCTGTTTGGATAGAATTTTCAGAGGGGGGATGAAAAATTAATTTTAGGTGTGAATACCGTCCCCCCAAATTTTGATAGGGACCAGGGGAGACAAATATGGGAGGGAAAATTTTTAGGGCCCCAAGGCACGATAATGTAGTAAATTTTAGGAGCTTTAAATTTGCCATTTGATTGGGAAATTTTTTATGGGAATTTTGAATATAGATTTTTTAGAAATAGTTCGGATTGTTTTTTTTAACAGTTTTTTGACAGAACCCACAAGGGGTAATAACCTGCTTGACTTAGTTCTGGCAAACAAAGAATCCCCCGTTAAAATTTAAGTTTCAGAGGAAAGGGTGTCGACCAAAAATTTTTACATTAGAATTGAAGGAGTATGATAGTAGGGATAATCAGTAACTCCCCGATTTTCGTTTGAGATTACGATGGGTTAGGAAAAATTATCTCTTTGACTGGGGAATGAAGGAGCTTAAATTTAAATTTTTTGAACACATTTCAGCGCTCAAAGAAAAGTTTTCCCTTATAAGGAAACAGATCAAATGAAAGACCCAAAAAAGGGTGAATAATAGGGTAAATTCTACTAGGGCAAAGAAAAGGAATTTATAGGGTATCAAAAGAGGGGGAAGGGCATCTTTGAAAACAGATATTGACATTTAAAGGG
>NC_069407.1:44901377-44906377 GCF_026875155.1 Cherax quadricarinatus | reverse complement strand
AGCCGCAAGTAATATTCACCTAGTTTGATTTGCATGGGGTCAATTGTACCTGTCTCTAGCTGGAATTGGGGGTCACTCTCCTCGAGCTATCAGAATTAGAATAAGCAGCATTTACGGCATTTAATAAAATTTTTAGAGGTAGCGGCATATAGGCGAAGCCTAGTGTATTTATTTTTGAACGTAATTTTAAATGCATAAGACAGTACAGTGGGAACCAAGAGATCGGGTACATATACAATACATATGTAGTACATACGTGGGTAATAAGGACTGTTTACATAAACATATGCACACACACTAGGTGGGAACAGCTCTGCCGTTAGGCACTTGAATAGCTGTAGCACACACACACACACACACACATACACACACACACACAACGGAGGCCAGGAGCTGAGTCTCGACCCCTGCAACCACAATTAGGTGAGTACACACAACACACACACACACACGCACACACACACACACACACACACACACACACACACACACACACACACACACACACACACACATGCACACATATACAGGATTTCACCCCTTTTCCTGTGAAGTGACCCTCAAAACCTTTCCCCCCCATCTCTCTCCCTCTCCTCTCCTCTCTCTCTCTCCTCTCCCCTTTCTCTCTCTCTCTCTCTCTCTTCTCTCTCTCTCCCCCTCTCTCTCTCTCTCCTCTCTCTTTTTCTCTCCCTCTCCCCTTCCCCCTTTCTCTCATCCTCTCTCTCTTCCTCTTTTACTCTCTCTCTCTTCCTCTTCTTTTTTTTTCTCTCTCTCTCTTCCCTTGTCACTCCCCCCATTTCTCTTACCTTTTCTCTCTCTCTCACTTTCTCCCCCTTTTTCCCTCCTTTTCCCCTCCTTCTACCCTCCCATTCTCTCTCTTTTCTCCCTCTCTCTCCCTCTCTCCCCCTTTTCTTTTTTTCTTTTCCTCTCTCTCTTTCACTAAAAAAAAAAATGGTTGGGACTCGCAGGAATCAGGGATCAGATGACAATGGTACTGGTAGGGAGGAATGGATGGAGGAGCAGTGGAAAAGGATAGAACAAGAATGGGAGAGAAAATTAGGAGAGCTTTCTGAAAAAATGGAGAAAGAGCTCTCTGTGAAATGGAAAAGGGGTTTGGAGAAGGAGACGAAAAATTTGGGGAGGCACAAGTCGAAACTGCAGTAGCCAGGGTAAAGGTCCTAGAATTTGAGGAAAACAGGCTGAAGCAAGTCTCAGGGGAAAGTGCCCAAAGAAAGACACACCATACGAAGCTGAGAGGCTGAACAGGGAAAGGGAAAGGGGATATGAATTATGCTAAGGTCATATCACCTGCAAAGAAGGGCCAGGGAGTGGAAGGGAAGAGCAAATGGGTGCAGATGGAGAGGGAGATAGGTCGAATGCTGAGGCACAACCTGCTACCAAGAGCCACTGGAAAAATCAAAGGGGCAAAATGACCACATACAGACAGGAACCAGAGTCACAGAGGGAGAGGCAATGGGAGGAGGAAAGGGCAAAATCAGTGATTATCCATGGGCTTCGGAGAGAGAGGAAATGACCACACTGAAAGACGGCAGAAGAAAGAAAGGAGATTGAGAAAATCATCACAGAAATAGGGGAAAGACATGGATGAGATTGTAAATTTTCAGAGAATAGGGGGGTACTTTGAAGGGGAGAAACCGACCGATCAAGCTGATTCTCAGACAAAAACAGTGCGGAACAGGATTTCCCCCAAGAGAAACCACGGTTGAAAAGCTCGGAAGAGTACAAGAAGGTGTTCCTAGACAGAGACAGAACTCAAACAGAGAGACAGCAGCTGAGGGAGAGGACAAAAAAAACGAAAGGACTAGGAAAGGAGACAAGGATGGAACCAGCAGAGGTCGTCAGAGCAAAAAGAGCAGCAAGGGCAAGCCCCCACACAAACTATCCTCAGAACCCCACAACCTATCACAACCCTCCCCAACACACAATACTATCCATACCCACAGCATTTCCCCCCAAAACCCCCCAAACCCTAGAATCCCACAGTATGCTACCAGGGCTCCCACCCCCACAGGCCCCCCCCAAAACCCAGTGTTGGAAAGGAAACTGAAGGTATGGTAAACAAATGCTGATGGAATAACAAACAAGTGGGAGAAGTGGCACTAAAGAGTCAGAGAGGCATCACCAGACATCATAGCGATCACAGAAACCAAGCTTACAGGTATGATAACAGATGCCCTCTTTCCAGCGGGATACCAGATCCTGAGAAAAGACAGAAGGAACAGGGGGGGTGGAGGAGTGGCATTGCTGATCAAACACCGATGGAATTTTGATGAGCTGGAGAGAGGAGACAGCGGAGAAGAAAGTGATTACATAGCGGGAACGCTTCACTCAGAAGGTCCCAAGGTGATAATTGCAGTGATGTATAACCCACCATAGAACAGCAGGAGGCCAAGGCAAGAGTATGAAGAGAGCAATAGAGCGATGGTTGACATACTGGCTACAGTGGCCAGAAGAGCTCATGCATGCAGGGAAAAGCTCCTGATCAATGGGCGACTTTAACCCCAAGGAGATCGAATGGGAGAACTTGGAGCCACATGGGGGCCAAGATACATGGAGGGCTAAGATGATGGAGGTGGTACTGGAAAACTTCATGTAACAACACGTAAGGGACACTACAAGAGAGAGAGGAGAGGATGAACCAGCAAGACTGGACTTAGTATTCACCTTGAGTAGTGCAGATATTGAGGACATCACATATGAAAGACCCCCTTTGGGGGCCCGCGATCAAGTGGTTTTGAGCTTCGAATACACAGTAGAGCTACAAGTGGAGGGGAAGCAGGAAGGCCAGGACAAATGAAAACCAAACTACAGGGAAAAGGGGACTACACAGGAATGAGGAACTTCCTGAATGAGGTTCAGTGGGGCAGAGAACTGGCAGGGAAGCCAGTTAATGAGATGATGAATAGAGCAAAAAATGTGCAAGGAGGCTGAGGAGAGGTTTGTACCCAAGGGGAACAGGAATAATGAAAAAGACAGGATGAGCCCATGGTTCACCCAAAGATGCAAGAGGCAAAAACCAAGTGTGCTAGGGAATGGAAGAAATATAGAAGGCAAAGAACCCAGGAGAATAAGGAGAGCAGTCGTAGAGCCCAAAGAATATGCACAGATAAGAAGGGGAGCCCAAAGTAAATATGAAACGACATAGCAGCAAAAGCCAAAATCGACCCGAAGCTGTTTTTACAGCCCCACAGAAAGAAAACAACCGTCAAGGACCAGGCAATCAGTTAAGGAAGGAAGGAGGAGAGACAACAAGAAATGACCGTGAAGTAAAGTGAGGAACTCAACAAGAGATTCAAAGAAGTGTTCACAGAGGAGACAGAAGGGGCTCCAGAAAGACTGAGAGGTGTGTACACCACCAAGTGCGGGACACAGTCACACAACCGAGAAGAGTGAAAGGCTTTCTGAGTGAGCTAGATACCTCAAAAGGCAATAAGGCCAGATAACATGCTCTTCAGGTGTCCTGATAGAGGGAGCAGAGGCGCTATGTGTACACCCTAACAACAATATGCAATTCATCTATTGCGAAACAGGAGTTTGGGGGCCTGAGGCTGGAAACAGCAAATGAAGTCCAATCTTTAAAAAAGAGAACAGACATGAAGCACTAAACTACAGACCATGTCACTGACAAGTATAGCATGCAAAATCATGGAAAAGATTGTCAAGGAGAAGAAATGGAGTAACAACAATAAAGGAATGCTCTCATCACCAGCAGCCAACATGGTTTCAGAACGGGAATCCAGAAGTCACAAACCACTGATTTCATATGACATGGTGACAGCAGTAAGACAAGAGAGAGAGAGGGGGTTGGTAATTGCATTTTCATTCCGACTGCAAGAAGGCTTTGACACAGTACCACAACAAGAGATTATGGCAAAAACTGAGGACCAAGCAAGGATAACAGGATAGCACCTCAATGATCAGGGAATACTTGTCAGGAAGACAGCTGCGAGTCCGTGGTACTGGAGAGGTGTCAGAGGCACCTGTGAACCAGCGTTCACCACAGGGGTCAGTCCTAGGACCCGTGCTGGTTCTGTTTATTTTGAGAACGACATGAACGAAGGAATAGACTCTGAGGTGTCCCCCGTTTGCAGATGAACGTGAAGTTGATGAGAAGAATTCACTCGATCGAAGACCAGGCAGAACATCAAGGAATCTGGACAGGCCCTGCAGACCTGGTCCACAAGTGGCTCCTAGAGTTTCAATCCCACCAAGTGCAAAGTCATGAGATGGGGAAGGGCAAGAAGACCGCAGACGAGTTACAGTCCTAGGGGCCCAGAGACATACAAAACTTCACATAAGGAAAAAGATTCTTGTGGTGGAGTATAACACAAGGCACATCTCCTGAAAGCGCAACCATCCAACCAAATAACTGCTGCAGCATATGGCGCCTAGCCAATCCTCAGAAACAGCATTCCCGACATCTTAATAAGGAATCACTCAGGAACCCTGTACACCGGTACGTTAGGCCCAATGAGTATGCGGCACCTTTTGGAACCCCACCTAGCCAAGCACTAAAGAAACTAGAAAAGTGCAAAGGATTGCAACAAGACTAGTCCCAGAGCTAAGAGGTATGTCCTACGAGGAGAGGTAAGGAAATCAACCCTGACGACACGGAGGACAGGAGAGATAGGGGGGACATGATACGAACATACAAAATACTGAGACGGAATTGACAAGGTGGACAAAGACAGATGTTTCAGAGATCAGGACACAGTAACAAGGACAACAGTTGGAAGTTTGAAGACACAATGAAATCACAGGAATGTTAGGAAGTATTCTCAGCCACAGAGTAGTCAGTAAGTGGAATGTTTTGGGAAGCGATGTAGTGAGGCAGGATCCATACATAGCTTAAGCAGAGGTATGATAAAGCTTACGGTTCAGAGGAGAGTGAACTAGTAGCGGGATCAGTTAAGAGGCGGGGCCAGGAGCTCGGGACTCGAACCTCACACCTGCCACTTCAACAAGGTGATGTAACCTAG
>NC_069407.1:44891377-44898877 GCF_026875155.1 Cherax quadricarinatus | reverse complement strand
TTATCTTTATACGTTTAAAGATATATTTTTTTTTCATTATGTTGATGTAACAACTTTATAATTTGCACCATAAGGAACTTAAGAAACTTACCTAACCATATTAGGGCAAGAAGATTTTATTTTAGCCTAACCCAACTAAATAGATTTTAGAGAGAGATTTTGTTTACCATAATTTAGTACTAAACGAACACAGTGAAATAATTTTTTTCGTTAGGTTCAAAATGAATTTGTGAAATTATTGCATACAAATTTTCACTGGTCCCTATATGCAAGATGAGCGTTGTGTATATAATATATATACATATATATAGTTATATATATATATTATATATATATATAATATATAAAAATATATATAGAATATATAGATATATGTATTATACACACACAGGAGCTGAGTCTCGACCCATGCAACCACAATTAGTGGAGTACAATTAGTGAGTACATACACACACTCAGCACACACATACACACATACACGCACATTTACGCCATACAACACGACATAACACCACACATACACGCACACACACACACACACACACACACACACACACACACACACACAAACACACACACACACCTACACACACACACGCACACACACACACCACACACACACCTACAAACACCCACACCTAACACACACACACACCTACACACGCAACCAACTATAACACGCACACCTACACACACACCTACACAGACACAACAGGCCTAGTGGTCAAATCGACATGTGGCCTAACAAAATGGTAACTAACACACACACACACACACACACACACACACACACACACCCTCGACACACAATGGGGATTTGAGGAAATTGAAGGCATGGACATGATTGATGGAGAAAGAGACTACATTGTAGTACAATTCAGTCCCGGAGCACATAAAGTAGTCATTGGAGTGATGTATAAACCCACCACAGACCTGCAGGAAGCCAAGAGGGAGTACGAAGAAAACAACAGGTGTGGTGGACACACTGCTGAGGTGGCAAGAAAGCTCACACACTCGAAGCAGAGCAAAGTACTGTAATGGGCGATTTCAACCACAGGGAGATCGACTGGGAAAACCTGAGCCCATGGGGGTCCCGAAACAGAGAGCCAAGATGATGATGTGGTACTTTGAAAACCTCATGCCATCAACCATGTCATGGACACAAACTCAGAGAGAGAGGGAGGAAGAGGCCAGCAAGACTGGATCTGTTTGTGTTCACCCTAGCAGTTCAAACATTGAGGACATCACTTACGAGAGCCCCGTGGAGCTAGCGATCATGTGGTTCTTATTTTGAACTAAATATAAGTTACAAGCGGAAAAGGTAAACAGGAACTGAAGGGGACAGCCAAACTACAAAAGGGGGGACTAACTCAGGTATGAGAAACTCCTGCAGAGGTTCAGTGGACAGAGAATGGAGGCAATCAGTAAACGAGATGATGGAATATGGGCAAAAAAATGCAAGAGGCAGAGAAAGTTTTGTTCCCAAGGAAACAGAAATAATAGGAAACCAAATCGAGTCCTTGGTTTACCCGAAAGGTGTAGGGAGGCAAAAACTAAGTGCAAACAGAAGATGGAAAAGGTACAGGAGGCATAGGACCCCAGGAAAAACAAGGAGATTATAGAAGAGCCCAGAAACAGTAATGCCGCAGATAAGAGGGAGGCCCAGCGACGTATGAATACGACATAGCATCCGAAAGGTCAAATCTGACCCGAAACTGCTGTATAACCACATTAGGAGGAAGACAACAGTCAAGACCAGGTGATAAGGCTGAGGAAAGAAGGGTGGAGAACTCACAAGAAACGATCAAGAGGTATGTGAGGAGCCAACACGAGATTTAAGAAGTATTTACAGTAGAGACAGGAAAGGACTCTGGGGGAACAGACCAATGGGGGACACCAGCAAGGAATACACCACAAGTGTTGGAGCGACATAACATCCTAGATAGAGGAGGTGAAGAAACTGCTAGAGGACATCGATACCTCAACGGCAATGGGAACCGGACAACACTCGCCGTGGGTCCTTAGAGAGGGAGCAGATATGTTGTGAGTGCCACTTACCACAATCTTCCAAACTCCCAGGAAACTGGGCAACTACCTGAGGTAATGTAAGACGGCAAATGTAGTTCCCATTTTCAAAAAGGAGACAGAAAGAGGCACTACACTATGACCAGTGTCATTGACGTGTATAGCATGCAAAATTATGGAGAAGATTATCAGGAGGAGGATGGTGGACACCTGGAACGAACATGATATAAATGCCAACCAGCACGGATTCACGGAAGGCAATTCCTTACAAATCCTTCTGGAGTTTTATGATAAAATAACAGAAGTAAGAACAAGAGAGAGAGGGGTGGGTTTGATTGCATCTTCCTTGGACTGCAAGAAGGCCCTTTGACACAGTTCCTCACAAGAGATTTAGTGCAGAACTAGAGCATCAGGCGCACTAACTGGTAGGCACAGCAATGGGATCAAAGAATTCCTGACAGGGAGGCAACAACGAGTCATGGTACGTAATGATGTATCACAGTCGGCACCTGTGACTAGCGGGGTCCCAAAGGGGTCGGTCCTAGGACCAAGTGCTATTTTGGTATATGTGAACGACATGATGGAAGGGTTAGACTCAGAAGTGTCGCCTGTTGCAGATGATTGAAGTTAATGAGGAGAATTAAATCTGATGAGGACCAGCAGACTCAAAGAGACCTGGACAGACTGACACCTGGTCCAGCAAATGGGCTTCTAGAATTTTAATCCTCCAAAAGCAAAGTCCCAATGAAGATATAGCAGGGAAGGCACAGAAGACCACAGACCGAGATGAGCTAGGTGGCCAAAGACTGCAAACCTCACTCAAGGAAAAGAGCTTTGGTGAGTTTACCACCGAGCATGTCTCCGGAAGCACACATCGAATCAGATAACTGCTGCAGCATATGGGCGCCTGAAAAGCCTGAAGAACAGCATCCGATCTAACCTAGTAAGGAATCATTCAAGACACAGTACACCGTGTACTGTCAGCCCATACTGGTATTCAGACACCGTGTTTTGGAACCCGCAATTGATAAAGACTCGACAATAAACTAAGAAATTACAAAGGTTTGCGACAAGTTAGTTCCAGAGCTAAGGGGATTCCTATGAAGAAAGATTAAGGAAATCGGCCTTGACGACCACTGGAGGACAGGAGGTACCGGTAGACATGATAACGACATATAAAATACTGCTGAATAGACAAGTGATTCAAAGACAGGATGTTCCAGGAGGGACCCAGAAACACGAGCCAACAATTGAAGTTGAAGACACAAATGAGTCAGAGAGATAGAAGAAGTATATTCTTCCGTCCATAGAGTTGTAAGGCAGGTGGAATACCTAGAAAATACGTAGTGGAGGCAGGAAACCATATCACAGTTTTTTTAAGACGGGTTTTGATAAAGCTCATGGAGCGGGGAAGAGAGGGCCTAGTAGCAACCGTGAGAGGGCCGGGCCCGGACTAAGGTCACGAACCCTGCAACCCACAAATAGGTAGTAAAAATAGGTTGAGTACATGCACACATACACATACACATACACATAACACACACACACATACACCAAACACACACACAAACATACACACACACACACACACACACACACACACATACACACACACACACACACACACACACACACACCCACACAAAAACCCAACTCACACACACACACCCAAACACTCACACACTCTCAAACTACACCCACACACACACCCAACAACACACACACACACACAAACAAGCACTCCAAACACACTCCAACAACACTCATTTCTCACTCACGACACACACACCACCCACACACACACACACACACACATCAAAACACTGGCATATTCATTAGTTTTTTGACACATACATAAACGCACATTCGAACACACTGGTATTCCACTGGTTTACACATTTACAATAAACAGCAAACGCATTAGAATAACAGCATGTTATAGACATGCATACCTTAGCATACACTACAATGCCCTCCACCCCAAATTATAAATAAATAAATGAATATATATATATAATTATATATATATAATATAAATATATAATATAATATATATTATATATAAATAAATATATATATGTATATATAGATATTTAATTGCACACCAAAGAAGGAAACATACTGTATTCATCAGTTTACACATGAACGCATGGCACTTACACATAATACTCATATAAATTAGGGAACCTCATAATATGGCATAAAAACCCTAGGGTTTTTTCAGGAAAGAACTCTGCAGTATTTTAACATCAGCATTACAAAACTAATCTCAGGGAAATAGCGAAGCATAATATGTGTGTATGTTGGTGGGTAAATGCGGTGCGTTAACATGCTAAGCTTGAAAATAATGCCAGCACCACACTGCTGCTGGCCAAATGCCAAACCCGTGTTTATTCCAAACTTGTTGGTTAAAGCGAAACCTTTTACACAGTTTTTTGTAATTAGTAAACATTTATAAAATATTAAACCATGATCACACACACACGACACACACACACACATAATCACCCACACACACACACTCACCACACACACACTACACACACATTTACACACACACACACACCCCACACACACACAACCACATAACCACACACACAGAACACACACACACACACACACCCTACACATACACACACACACACACACACACACACAACACACCACACAACACACACAACACACAGCACACACACACACACACACAAACACACACACACACACACACACACACAACACACACACACAACAAGAAGGACTGCAAGAAGGCGTTTGACACAGTTCCACACAAGAGATTGGTGCAAAAACTGGAGGACCAAGCAGGGATAACAGGGAAGGCACTACAATGGATCAGGGAATACTTGTCAGGAAGACAGCAGCGAGTCATGGTACGTGGCGAGGTGTCAGAGTGGGCACCTGTGACCAGCGGGGTCCCGAAGGGTCAGTCCTAGGACCAGTGCTGTTTCTGGTATTTGTGAACGACATGACGGAAGGAATAGACTCTGAGGTGTCCCTGTTTGCAGATGACGTGAAGTTGATGAGAAGAATTCACTCGATCGAAGACCAGGCAGAACTACAAAGGGATCTGGACAGGCTGCAGACCTGGTCCAGCAATTGGCTCCTGGAGTTCAATCCCACCAAGTGCAAAGTCATGAAGATTGGGGAAGGGCAAAGAAGGCCGCAGACGGAGTACAGTCTAGGGAGTCAGAGACTACAAACCTCACTCAAGGAAAAAGATCTTGGGGTGAGTATAACACCAGGCACATCTCCTGAAGCGCACATCAACCAAATAACTGCTGCAGCATATGGGCGCCTAGCAAACCTCAGAACAGCATTCCGACATCTTAATAAGGAATCATTCAGGACCCTGTACACCGTGTACGTTAGGCCCATATTGGAGTATGCGGCACCAGTTTGGAACCCACACCTAGCCAAGCACGTGAAGAAACTAGAGAAAGTGCAAAGGTTTGCAACAAGACTAGTCCCAGAGCTAAGAGGTATGTCCTACGAGGAGAGGTTAAGGGAAATCAACCTGACGACACTGGAGGACAGGAGAGATAGGGGGGACATGATAACGACATACAAAATACTGAGAGGAATTGACAAGGTGGACAAAGACAGAATGTTCCAGAGATTGGACACAGTAACAAGGGGACACAGTTGGAAGCTGAAGACACAGATGAATCACAGGGATGTTAGGAAGTATTTCTTCAGCCACAGAGTAGTCAGTAAGTGGAATACTTAGGGAAGCGATGTAGTGGAGGCAGGATCCATACATAGCTTTAAGCAGAGGTATGATAAAGCTCACGGGTCAGGGAGAGTGACCTAGTAGCGATCAGTGAAGAGGCGGGGCCAGGAGCTCGGACTCGACCCCCGCAACCTCAACTAGGTGAGTACAACTAGGTGAGTACACACACACACACACACACGCACGCACGCACACTCACGCACGCACGGACACACTTATATACAACAGGCCAAGTGTCTAATCGACATGTGCCTAGGACAGAATGGTAACTAACACACACACTCACACACACACACAAGGAGAAAGATCCTTTGGTGTGTATAATACCGAACATATCTCACGAAGAACACATGAACCAGATAACTGCTGCAGCATATGGGCGCCTGGCAAACCTGAAAATAGCGTTCCGATACCTCAGTATCGTTCAAGACTGTACACCGTGAAGAAATAAGAGAAAGTGCAATGGTTTGCGGCAAGGTTAGTTCCAGAGCTAAGGGAAATGTCCTACGATGAAATGTTAAGGGAAATCGGTCTGACGACACTGGAGGACAGGAGGGTTACGGGAGACATGATAACGACATACAAAATACTGCGTGGAGTAGATAAGGTGGGCAGAGACTGGATGTTCCAGAGAGGGGATACAGAAACAAGGGGTCACAGTTGGATGTTGAAGACTCAGATGACTCAAAAGGATGTTAGAAAGTATTTCTTCAGTCATAGAGTTGTCAGGAAGTGGAATAGTCTGGCAAGTGATGTAGTGGAGGCAAGAACCATACATAGTCTTAAGACTATGTATGATAAAGCTCATGGAGGAGGGAGAGAGAGGATCTAGTAGCGACCAGTGAAGAGGCGGGGCCAGGAGCTGAGTCTCGACCCCTGCAACCCCAATTAGGTGAGTACACACACACACACACACACACACACACACACACACACACACACACACACACACACACACACACACACACACACACACACGTACACAGGAGGAGAAGTAGACGAGATCACAAGAAATGGCCGAGAAGTATGTGAGGAGCTCAGCATGAGAATTAAAGAAATATTTACAGTGCACACTGAAAGGACTCCTGAAACACCGAGGGGTAGGACACACCATCAAGTGCTGGACGCAATACATACAACCGAGGAAGAGGTGAGGAGGTTACAAAGCGAGCTAGATACCTCAAAGGCGATGGGGCCGGATAACATCTCTCCATGGGTTCTGAGAGAGGAAGCAAAGGCACTCTGTGTACCACTAACAGCAATCTTCAACACACGTATCGAAAGAGGACAGTTCCCTGAGGTATGGAAGACAGCAAATGTATTCCCAATTTTTAAAAAAACAGAAGACAGACACTCACTGGCATGCATAGCATGTAAAGTCAAGGAGAAGATTATCAGAAGAGTGGTCGAGCACCTAGAAATGAATGAGCTTATCAACGACAACCAGCACGGATTCAGGGACTGGAATTCATGAGTCACAAACCTACTGGAGTTCTATGACAGGCTGACAGCAGTAATACAAGAGAGAGAGGGGAGTGGGTACCTTGCATTTTCTTGGTCTGTAAGAAGGCTTTTGACAGTTTCACAAAAGAAATTAGTGCAAACGTTCGAGTACCAAGCAGGTATAACAGGGAAGGCACCGCAATGGATCAGGAAGGCAGCAGAGAATTATGGTACGCGACGAGGTATCGGAGTGGGCGCCTGTGACGAGAGGGATTCCACAGGAG
>NC_069407.1:44881377-44886377 GCF_026875155.1 Cherax quadricarinatus | reverse complement strand
GAAACCATCACATATCAAACACTGAAACCATCACACATCAAACACTGAAACCATCACACATCAAACACTGAAACCATCACACATCAAACACTGAAACCATCACACATCAAACACTGAAACCATCACACATCAAACATTGAAACCATCACACCTCAAACACTGAAACCATCACAGCTCAAACATTGAAACCATCACACATCAAACACTGAAACCATCACACATCAAACACTGAAACCATCACACATCAAACACTGAAACCATCACAGCTCAAACATTGAAACCATCACACTTCAAACACTGAAACCATCACAGCTCAAACATTGAAACCATCACACATCAAACAATGAAACCATCACATATCAAACACTGAAACCATCACACATCAAACACTGAAA
Organism: Cherax quadricarinatus; assembly: GCF_026875155.1. NCBI lineage: Eukaryota > Metazoa > Arthropoda > Malacostraca > Decapoda > Parastacidae > Cherax > Cherax quadricarinatus. Next base: position 44,885,982 of record NC_069407.1, on the reverse strand, counting down.
CCATCACACATCAAACACTGAAACCATCACACATCAAACACTGAAACCATCACACATCAAACATTGAAACCATCACACCTCAAACACTGAAACCATCACAGCTCAAACATTGAAACCATCACACTTCAAACACTGAAACCATCACAGCTCAAACATTGAAACCATCACACATCAAACAATGAAACCATCACATATCAAACACTGAAACCATCACACATCAAACACTGAAACCATCACACATCAAACACTGAAACCATCACATATCAAACACTGAAACCATCACACATCAAACATTGAAACCATCACACCTCAAGTATGAAACCAACACACCTCAAACACTGAAACCATCACACTTCAAATAATGAAACCATCACACTTCAAACAATGAAACCATCACACTTCAAATAATGAAACCATCACACATCAAACACTGAAACCATCACACATCAAACATTGAAACCATCACACCTCAAGTATTGAAACCAACACACCTCAAACACTGAAACCATCACACATCAAACAATGAAACCATCACACCTCAAGTATTGAAACCAACACACCTCAAACACTGAAACCATCACACTTCAAACAATGAAACCATCACACTTCAAACAATGAAACCATCACACTTCAAATAATGAAACCATCACACTTCAAATAATGAAACCATCACACTTCAAACAATGAAACCATCACACTTCAAATAATGAAACCATCACACTTCAAATAATGAAACCATCACACTTCAAATAATGAAACCATCACACTTCAAATAATGAAACCATCACACTTCAAACAATGAAACCATCACACTTCAAACAATGAAACCATCACAGCTCAAACAATGAAACCATCACACTTCAAATAATGAAACCATCACACTTCAAACATTGAAACCACCACATCTGAAACACTGAAACCATAGCACTTCAAACACTGAAACCATCACACCTCAAACAATGAAACCACCACAACTCAAAGATTGAAACCATCAATCATCAAACACTGAAACCATCACACCTCAAACAATAAAACCACCACAACTCAAACATTGAAACCATCAATCATCAAACACTGAAACCATCACACCTCAAAAATTTAAACCATCACAGGTCAAACACAGGCTCATGTATCCTTGTTGACTTATTCAATAGGTGAGATTATGAGGTGTGGCTGTGAGGTGTGGCTGTGAGGTGTGACGGTAAGGTGTGACTGTGAGATGTTACTGTGAGGTGTGGTTGTGAAGTGTGGCTGTGAGGCGTTACTGTGAGGTGTGGCTGTGAGATGTGGCTGTGAGGTGTGACTGTGAGGTGTGGCTGTGTGCTGTGGCTGTAAGGTGTGACTGTGAGGTGTGGCTGTAAGGTGTTGCTGTGATGTGTGTCTGTGTGGTGAGGCTGTAAGGTGTGACTGTGAGGTGTTGCTGTGAGGTGTGGTTGTAAGGTGTGGGTGTGAGGTGTTATTGTGAGGTGTGGCTGTGAGGTGTTATTGTGAGGTGTGACTGTGAGATGTTACTGTGAGGTGTGGTTGTGAAGTGTGCCTGTAAGGTGTGGGTGTGAGGTATGACTGTGAGGTGTGGCTGTGAGGTATGACTGAAACGTGTGTTTTGTGAGGTGTAGCTATGAAGTGTGGATGTGAGGTGCGGCTGTGAGATGTGGCTGTGAGGTGCGGTTGTGAGGTGTGGCTGTGAGGTGCGGCTGTGAGGTGCGGCTGTGAGATGTGGCTGTGAGGTGTGGCTGTGAGGTGTGGCTGTGAGTTGTGGCTGTGAGGTGTGGCTGTGAGGTGTGGCTGTGAGGTGCAGCTGTGTGGTGTGAGGTGTGGCTGTGAGGTGTGGCTGTGAGGTGCAGCTGTGAGGTGTGGCTGTGAGGTGTGGCTGTGAGGTGTGGCTGTGAGGTGTGCCTGTGAGGTGTGACTGTGAGGTGTGGCTGTGAGGTGTGGCTGTGAAATGCGGCTGTTAGGTGTGGCTGTGAGGTGTGGTTGTGAGGTGTGGCTCTGAGGTGTGGCTGTGAGGTGTGGCTGTGAAGTGTAACTGTGAGGTGTGGCTGTGAGGTGTAGCTGTGAGGTGTGGCTGTGAGATGTGGATATGAGGTGTGTCTGTGAGGTGTGGCTGTGAGGTGTGGATGTGAGGAGTGGTTGTGAGGTGTGGCTGTTAGGTGTGGCTGTGTGGTGTGGCTGTGAGGTGTGACTGTGAGGTGTGGCTGTGATGTTGTGGCTGTGAGGTGTGGCTGTGAGGTGTGGCTAGGAGGTGTGGCTGTGAGGTGTGGCTGTGAGGTGTGATTGTGAATTGTGGCGGTGAGGTGTGGCTGTGAAGTGTGGTTGTGAGGTGTGACTGTGAGGTTGGCTGTGAGTGTGTGGAGGTTGTGAGGTGTGGCTGTGAGGTGTGCTGTGAGGGTGTTCTGGGCTGTGAAGTGTGTGTACTGTGAGGTGATGGCAATGTGGTGTAGCTGTAGGTGTGGCTGTGAGGGTTGTGGGGGTTGTGAGGTGTGGCATGTGGTGTAGCTGTGCTAGAGTGTGGCTGTGAGGTGTGGCTGTGTGGGCAGTGGAATGTGGTGTGCTGTGAGGTGTGGCTGTGAGGTGTTGGCTGTTGTGGCTGTGAGGTGTGGCTGTGAGGTGTGGCTGTGAGGTGTGGCTGTGAGGTGTGGCAATGTGGTGTAGGGTGTGAGGTGTGGCTGTGATGTGTGTGGCTGTGAGGTGTGGCTGTGAGTGTGGCTGTGGCTGTGAGGTGTGGCTGTGAGGTGTGGCTGTGAGGTGTGGCAATGTGGTGTAGCTAGGTTGCTGTGAGGTGTGGCTGTAGGTGTGGCTGTGAGGTGTGGCTGTGAGATGTGGCTGTGAGGTGTGGCTGTGATGGCATGTGGTGAGCTGTGGTGTGGCTGTGAGGTGTGGCTGTGAGGTGTGGCTGTGAGGTGTAGCAATGTGGTGTAGCTGTGAGGTGTGGCTGTGAGGTGTAGCTGTGAGGGTGTGGCTTGTGAGGTGTAGCTGTGAGGTGGCTGTGAGGTGTGGCTGTGAGTGTGGTGGCTGATGTGGTTGGAGCTGTGAGGTGTGGCTGTGAGGTGTGGCTGTGAGGTGTGGCTGTGAGGCTGTGATGGCAATGTGGTGTAGCTGTGAGGTGTGGCTGTGAGGTGTAGCTGTGAGGTGTGGCTGTGAGGGGGTGTGGGCTGTGAGGTGTGCTGTGAGGTGTTGGCTGTGAGGTTGTTGGTGTGAGGTGTGCTGTGAGGTGTGGCTGTGAGGTGTGGCTGTGAGGTGTGGCTGTGAGGCTGTTGGGCTGTGAGGTGTGGCTGTGAGGTGGGCTTGGGGCTGTGAGGTGTGCTGTGAGGTGTGGCTATGAGTGGTGGTCGCTGTTAGGTGTGGCTGTGAGGTGTTGTGAGGTGTGGCTGGTGGCTGTGAGTGTGGCTGTGATGTCGTGGCTGTAGAGGTGTGGCTGTGAGGGGTTTTAGCTGTGAGGTGTGGCTTGTGAGGTGTGGTGTGAGATGTTTTGGGTGGTGAGGTGTGGCTGTGAGGTGTGGCTGTGAGGTGTGGCTGTGTGGCTGTGAGGGTGTGGCTGTGAGGTGTGGCTGTGAGGTGTGGCTGTGAGGTGTGGCCTGTGAGGTGGTGACTGTGAGGTGTGGCTGTGAGGTGTGGCTGTGAAATGCGCTGTTTAGGTGTGGCTGTGAGGTGTGGGGTTGTGAGGTGTGCTTGAGGTGTGGCTGTGAGGTGTGGTGGCTGTGAAGTGTGACTGTGAGGTTGGCTGTGAGTGTAGCTGTGAGGTGTGGCTGTGAGATGTGGATTGGAAAGTGTGTACTGTGAGGTGTTGTGTTGTGAGGTGTGGTGTGTGGCATGGGTGTGGCTGTGAGGTGTGGCTGAGGTTGGTGTGGCTGTGATGGTTGTGGCTGAGATGGTGTGGCTTGTGAGGTGTGGGCTGGAGGTGTGGCTGTGAGGTGTGGCTGTGGAAGGTGGTGTGGCTAGGAGGTGTGGCTGTGAGGTGTTGGCTGTGAGGTGTGGCTTTTGAGGTGTGGCGGGGGGTGGGTGGTTGGCTGTGAAGTGTGGTGTGAGGTGTGCTGTGAGGTGGTGGGTCTGTGAGGTGTGGCTGTGAGGTGTGGCTAGGAGGTGTGGCTGTGAGGTGTGGCTGTGAGGTGTGGCTGTGAGGTATGGCAATGTGGTGTAGCTGTGAGTGTGGCTGTGAGGTGTGGCTGTGAGGTGTGGCTTGTGGTGTAGTTGGTGAGGTGTGGCTGTGAGGTGTGGCTGTGAGGTGTGGCTGTGAGATGTGGCAGTGAGGTGTGGCTGTGAGGTGTGGCTGTGAGGTGTGGCTGTGTGGCTGTGAGGTGTGGCTGTGAGGTGTGGCTGTGAGGTGTGGCTGTGAGGTGTGGCTGTGAGGTGTGGCAGATGTGTGGTGTGGCTGTGAGGTGTGGCTGTGAGGTGTGGCTGTGAGTGTGGGCTGTGAGGTGTGGCTGTGAGGTGTGGCTGTGAGGGTGTGGTGGTGTGGCTGTGAGGTGTGGCTGTTGAGGTGTGGCTGTGAGGTGTGGCTGTGAGGTGTGGCAATGTGGTGTAGCTGTGAGGTGTGGCTGTGAGGTGTGGCTGTGAGGTGTGGCTGTGAGGTGTGGCTGTGAGATGTGGCTGTGAGGTGTGGCTGTG
>NC_069407.1:44873877-44876377 GCF_026875155.1 Cherax quadricarinatus | reverse complement strand
GCATATATTATCTACTTCTCTGTCATGACCAACGAGCTAAAATGCTTGTAATATTATCAATAATTCTAAGAGTTTATCATACGTATCTTCCATATCACACGAGTGTTCCATCCCGTGTGCATGGAACCATAACAGAAAATGAAAAGAAAAACGGCAATAAAAAAAACTTTTATTCACAGAACGTGTTCAGAATGCTCACCATTATTACTGATAAATGAAATCACAAAGAGAAATCTAGTCAGCAAGAACAGAGTGAATGGTGATTGCAGCGGTGGTGTTGTATGCATCAATGATGTACTCTCGTAAATGTGCAACACTGAATTTTCTCCTCGTAGACCAGATTCCTTAATTCAAGTAACCCCAGAGAGAGAAATCCAGCTGAGTGAGACAGGGACACCTCGCTGGCTACTCACAGACCGGTGAAGAATAGCCGGGCCTCTGGTAACACTGATCAACAACCAAATGCTTCTGAGATCAGAGTAGCCATTTCCAACTAATTTTAGGTCACTGATAATGAATATCATGGTTAAAATTGCTAGCTTTACTTTTTAATATAGACCTACGTGTCACAACAGGTTCCAGCAAGCTTGCGGCAGCTTGTTTCTTACCAGACCCACAGTCTCATTCACCTTCATTATTGTTCCAGCAGTCATGGAAGGTGGTTGTGCTGTGCAGGTTTATATTTTAAGATGAAAGGTATGTGATTTTCTTAGCCAAACACTTTGGTGATGGGCTTGCAGGGCGGATTCACCAAGTATTGCTGCTTTCTTTGTGAATGAGAGGTCCCCACTACATCAGGAGAGACTGGCCACCTCGTCAGTCATTGGAGTCTGGGATGAAAAATGTTCAACATCCACCTCTCATTGAACCAAACAAAATTTTGCTACCACCCCTGCACATAAAACTGGGGCTCATGAAAAACTTTGTAAAAGCTATGGACAAATCTGGCCAGGGATTCAAGTATTTAACATCAAAATTCCCCTCACTGAGCGACGCTAACATAAGAGAAGTCCTCAATGGTCCTCAGATTCGAGACCTTAAAGATGATGACTTGAATCAGACCTTCATGGGGAGAGAAAGCTGCTTGGGAAGCATTCAAGTTAGTGGCGAAGGGATTTCTCGCAAACAAGAGGGAAGGTAACTATGAAGAATTGGTGGAAAACCTCATCAAGGCTTACAAGAACATGGGATGTAATATGTTACTTAAAATCCATTTTTTGGACACATTTTTCCAGCGAACTGTGGAGCAGTTAGTGACGAACATGGTGAAAGGTTTCACCAAGATATTTCAATCATGGAAAAATGGTACCAGAGCAAATGGGGCACAAGAATGCTTGCAGACTATTGCTGGACATTGGCAAGAGATGATTCTTCAGCCCACTATAAGCGTCAAGCAAAAAGGCAGAGAGTAGGTACTGGTTAGAGCTTCAAACATACTGACACATATTGTACGTTATAATAAAATAATCAAATATTACATGTCTCGTATCTTTAAACCTGTAGTTAATAAACATTTTTCAAGTTGATATTTGGATTCAGGACATGAAAATACATAAGAATTAAGTAATCACATTTAAGAAGCATACAACTTTTCAAAAATTGTTGACCAGTGTGGACCATAAAATATCTTCAATACTTAATATTTTCGAGGATTTACATACTTACGCTGAATTATTTCACAAGCTCATTCTGCCGCTAAAAATAAAATATTATTTTATGAAGGGTAGTCTAGTAAACTGAAAGAAATCAAGCACATATGATCGCCTAATAATGGTTATAATTATAACCATATTTTTGAAGAGGTTGACCGGTAAGCCAGCGGAAGTCCTCGGTCAGATGACCAAAAAGCTCCAGATGTTGGTCATCAATATGACTAAGACCCACGTCAGGAAACACTTGTTTTGTTTCCTGACAAACAATTAGAGCATTCCATCAAAAATATGTCATAGAGCCAACACTAGAGTAGTATGTAAACATAAAAACTCTACCAACAGGTTAGTAGTTAAAACTACACTAATGACAACGTTTATTTGCTGTCTTGTAAACAATGTTTAGAAAAATACAGTATATATGGCAGGAACAGGAAGATGTTTGAACAAGCGTGAGAATAAAAACATGAAGGATGTTAGAACGGGAATGACGCGCTGTGGTGTGTTCTGTTATGTGTGATTGTGCCTACAATATTGATCTAAATACATGCAAACAGATGCTGAAATTTGGCACTTGTATAAAAAGAGGTATTCAGTAAAATTTTATTGCATAATTTCAAACTTTAATTTACCTATATTTATCTAATTTCAACAAGATAATTTGCACCTAGGTCAATAAAAGTCTTGCCAAAGTACTCGACAATAAACAGATTTATATGAGCTAAGAACAATGAATCTCAGACTCAGATCAGTCGATGTCTGATGTTAACCGTTCACGGTCAGTTCAATTTCTGGCCTGTCCATCTACATGTCGCAACAGAAATCGGGATTCATCAGGCGAGGCGACGTTA
>NC_069407.1:44848877-44868877 GCF_026875155.1 Cherax quadricarinatus | reverse complement strand
CAGTAAAAGTAGGCCATAGACAAGGATGTGTGAAGTCACCATGGTTGCTCAATATATTTATAGATGAGTGTGAGGGAAAAGTTCAATAGATAAGAGTAGCGATGGAGTATATAGTAACAATAGTTTCATTGCCGGCTACTTGTTAAGGTAGGGTAAGTCTAGCTCCCGCTATTCCCACCTTTTTTCCCCCACCCCGAAAGTGATAGTTTGATTGCCGGCTGCTTGTTAAGGTAGGGCCAGTCTAGCTCCCACTATCCCTTCCCCTCCTTCTTCCTCCCCCCCCCTGAAAGGTGACGTGTGGGGCTCCGGTCCAAACAGTAATCACTAGACTCACAGCTCCCAGCACTACTGTAAGTACATGCCTGCCTTGTATTCTAGTGGATTTATTGGTTGAAAGCTTCACTTTTGACCAATAATAAACTTAGTCCTTTCAGTCTTGCTCTAAGTTGACTGTTGTAATAATCACCCCCGCCCTTTTAGGTTTTGACTTATAAAGGAAAGATTTATTCTTAAGCAGTGGGTAACCTGCCCCTATTTTTCCAGCTGGATGACAGAGGGGGTTCCCCCTTTCCAATAAAACGAGTAGAATTAAAGGGGAGCCCGACTAACGTTCTGAGATGTCCCAAATTTCCCTGATCCACTTACCTTTTTTGTGTAGCAATAGCGGGTTTAAACCCCTAAACATTGCAGGGGAAAAAAAAACTGCTTTCCGTCATCGGGAAAGTTTAATTTCACGGCTATATTTCTAAGAACCCTAGCCAGTGGGTTGAACCAACACCTCGACCCCCCCCCTTCATCACCCAGCACGGCTACGATTTCAAAAACACCAGTGTCCCCCAAAAACCAGCCCACCCAAGTTTTATATAATTACGTTGTTTCCCAATACCCATTTATTTTTTTTCCTTTTTTTCATTTTTTTTAAGTAATCAATTTTTTAAAATTTTTAAGTGTTTTTATTTTTTAAATTATTTTCTAAATAAAAAGTTTTTATGTTTGTCAGTTTTTATTTTTTTTTCTATACTTTAAATTTTTTCCTGAGGAAAAAGCCACCCCTTAGTAATACTGACTAAAGTTGTTACGGGGCGGGAGAAAAGCCTTCACAAGTGGCGACCTTGCCGGGATCAACCTACTGAATAAAGATTCAATTCCATTCGAATTCCCCTTTGGGAACTTCAACGCCGCATACCAAAGAGGGGTTACCCCCAACCCATAGAAAACATTATCTAGGTGGGACTACAGTAAAAGGGTATTTAAAAGTTTTGGTGATTTTTTATAGTCTCAATTTTTTGAAAAACCCCCCAAGCCCAGGCAAAAAAATAATATTTAATTCTGCCACCTTTTTTGCTCAACTTGAAAAACTTTGGAGGATTAGACTCTAGGGACCCAGTTTTTTCCAGTGACAATTTGTTTCATTGAGCCTTTTTTTTATAAAAGGGAACTGCCCTAGGACACTCTTATTTTTTCCCTGGAAGTTTTTGGATGGCCCAAGTACCCCATTCTATTTAAAGTTTGCCCGGACCCCGGAAATAAAACCCCTTCTTTTTAATTAATACATATTGTTTAAATTGAAGGGGGGATCGAGCCTTTTTGGTTTATTTACAGTTTGAGCGGACCCGGAATTGAACCCTCTTTTTTCCCTTTAGTACCCCTTTTAAAATTTCCCCCCTGATATTTTAAAATTTAAATTCTTGCAAGTAGGGGGAATTCCGGGGAAATGAACGCGGGAAAAAGTTGGAATAACAGGGAAAAATTTAGAATTTTTCTTAGGGGAAAAGACTTGAAAGAGAGAAAATTTTGAGAAGAAGAGAACAGTTAGAAAGGGAAAGAGAAGAAAAAAGGGAGAGAGAGAGAATCGAAAGAGAAGAAAAAAAAGGAGAGAGAGAAAATTTGAGAAGAAAATCCAAAAAAAAGGGTTTAAAAAGAGAAAGAGAAAAAAAAAACAAAAAGGAGCGGATAGACTTGATCGTGAAAAAAGAGCTAGAGAACTGAGGAACAAGGCTAAAATACGTGAGGAACAGGCTAAAATAAGAAACTTAAAGGAAAGAGCAAAGGAAAAGAGAATTGGGGAAAAAAGCTGAGAACGTAAAGGAAAAAGAAAGAGAACTTTAGGAAAAAGCTAGAGAATTTGATTTAATAGAGAAGAAAAGGATCGCAAAGCTCGAAAAACTCCCCCTTGAAAAAGAAATAAAAAGTTAACTCTTTACAACAACAATTTAGAAAAGGGGGTTAACTGAACATCATGCGCTAGTGCACATTTTTCCAACACCAAATTTAAAACCCTCCCTTCAAAAGGGGGAAAAACAAAACTTCATACTTTTAATCGGGTTTGAAAATACCGCTACCCTCTGTAATGGCCTGCTGACACCTGGGCTCCCGGGTTGGGAAAATTTTTTTTTCGGAACAGCTTTGAATTTCAAAGGGAAAATTTTTGTCGCAGGATATCATATGAAATTTTAAACCTACTGAAAAGGAACCCAAAAAAGCATATCAAAAAACCCCAAATTCTTACGGGAAAGATTTCAGGTTTTGCCACCTTACACAGGCCAAACTTTCAGCAGATTACAAGTAACACCCCTTTCTTTTTTTTTTTTTTCGATTTTTGGATAGAGATTTCAGGAATTGACACAGCTATAAATCTCTTAGAATTTAAATGGTTCCGACCAGTTCCTGACAGCTTTTCCCCTCCCCAAAAAAGAACTTTAAATTAAAAACCGTAACCTGTTTTAAAGCTAAAGGAATTGCTGGGGCTGCGGGGCTTTTTTGCTGAGGCTCAAAATTTTCCTATAAAGACCAAAAGGGGGATCGATCCCAAAGGGGAAAATTTTTCACCCCCCTTAAGAAAAAAAACCCCTCTAATGGAAAAAAAATTAAACTTCTTTTATTCCTGTTTGTCATTTGTTGGGTTTTAAAGGGGAACAAAAACGTCCAATTGTCCTTCAAGAAGGTCCAAAAAGTTGGAAGATTTTTTAAAAGATGAAATGACCAAGCACCCTTCTGTTCGGGAACATTTAAAGGGATTTTAATTATCTACCTTTTTACGAGACCCCGGGAAATGCCCATGTATAGCCCTTTCTGATAAGCTGTTCCCTAACCTTAAAAAAACCCTCATTCCTCGCTATATTTTCAGACTACTTGGGCCGTACGGACATTTTTCCCTTTCCCATCCGTTGTTACATTGGGCCCAAAATGGTTCACGGGTTTTGGGCCGAAGCCGACTAGCCCCCCATCACTTCTTGCTCCGTACTAATGGGGAAAGGGAAAAAGGGTGCCAATTCTTCCTTCTGGGGTTGACCCTTTCATCCCCAAAAGGTACATAAGCTTTTCAGATCCCTTTCCTATAGAGTCGGAGAAGCCCCTCGAAATTTTCAGTGAATAATGTCCGGAGATTCATGGGGGAATTAAAAAACCAGTGATGCTACTCTCGAAAAGCGGGGTAGTGGGTCCCCGGGTTTCACCTGTTAGATGAAAGTGAAGATATCACCTCCGATACCAAAAATTTCCCCTTGACTGGGCTCAGACCAAAGCCCAAGCTCCCTACTATCCACCCTTTTGGGATTTTCCCTGATTTTAAAAATTTTTTAAAATATATCAAAAGGACCCCTTTGCATTTTACAACGTAATTCCCCTTTTCTCTTCAGAATTGCCATAATCCCCGCAAACCCAAAATCAATTTTACCCAAAAGGGGAAAAAAACTTTTCATAAAATTTGAATATATAAAAAAAGGGAACTTGTTTTCAAGTCAGTATTCAAATTAAATTCAGTGAAAAGACTATTCCCCTCTTAGTTTTCCCAATTTAATGGGAGAAGGAAATGTTTCTTAAAATGGCTCCCTACCTGCCAGGGCCGGACATTTCCCCGCAAACGAAAAAACCCTTTAAAAAAAATTAGGGAAAAACCATTTTTTGGGCCCAAAAAAGTCCTCAGATGTCACTACCTATTGTAAAACGTGAAAAAATTTCCAACTTCCCTCCTCCCCGAGGTTTTCCAGGGCTACCTAAAGTTCAAAATGCCCGCCTTTTCCCGGAAACCCTTTTGAAAAAGGGGGGGTTATTTTTAAAAATCGTTGGTCCTTTATCCCACTTTCATCTGGGGGGCATAGATATTAAAATTTAAAATTAGTTTGATTTTGCTTCCCAGTTTCCCTGAAGCCATATCCTTAAAGACCATAACCCCTACAGAGGGGGCTAAACCTTTTTTTCCTCTTCTCCAGAGTGGGCACCCTAGAGAAATTTTTGGGCTGACCGGGAAAAAACAAATTTACTTTTGACTTTAAACAACAACTTTTACCAACTTTTGGGAGTGAAACCCTCTTCAAAAACACCTTATCTCCCAGCTGTAATGGGAGGATTGAAGCCAACATTCCCATTCTCAAAAACCCTTTTAAGGAAACTTTTCTCCCTTAAACCTAAGGATGGCATCGTTTTCCTACCCGTGCTTTGTTTGCCAGAGGGGAATTCCCATGCTCTTTGGGGGGTTTTTACCTTTTGAACTTCCCCAGGGGAGACAGGGCCCGGGCCCATTGTCCATCCTTTTTTGACTTATGGGGTAATAGGGGGAGGTGCTAGGTTCAGTCTTCTTACCAGTTTTTTCCCCCTTACCTTTGATCCAAACTTGAGGAGACCTCTGACATAGTTTCGAAAAATCTAACCCTTTTCAATGGGCCAGAAAAAAAAACCTATTTTTTATTCCAAAAAACAAGGAGAAGTTTTAAATAGGGGATGGGAATTCTGGGACTTTTGCCCATCAAGTCAAATAAAAAATTTTTGGACATGGAAATTCCATATAAAGTATTAAAAATTTTTGGGGAAAGTTGACTACCTCATAGAATTTAAGGGGAAACCTAACTTTATCATTCAACATCCCCTTTAAAAAATATTACCGAAGAAAACGGTTTAACTGCCTTAAAAACTTTGAAATTAGTTTTTTCCCCAAAGAACTTTATAAGACAACTTAAAAAATGGGAAGGGGTGAAAAAGGGCACCTCTAACTTTGACTATGATGAAGAACTACATGACTTTGGGGACTCTTGACCAATCGGGCGCAACCAACCCTTAATGTCAATAATTTTTTGGATAAACCCTAAAAAAGACATGAACTACTTTAAATTTTAGTAAATTTTTAGACGCTTTACTGATATTCCCCGGGGTTTTTCCTCCACGGTGTCCATAAGATTGACTTATTGAACGGGCAATCCTATCAAACAAAATTATACCCAGTTCCCAGTTCACCTTAGGGAGGCATTTGACCGAGAGGTAGACAAATTTTAAAACTAAAAATCATTTTAACCTTTATTAAACTTTTCCCTATTAAATTTACCAGTATCATGGTTTTAAAAAGGGAAATAAATTTATATAGACAGTGCTGTTGAAATTTAGAGGGCCCTTTAAAGCTAAAAACCGGTGGGTTGCTGAACCTATGCCCTTTTAAAAGATAACGATCTACACAAATTTTAAAGACTCTTTTCCCTTTTTTTCAGAGATTGAATGGCCAGGGATATCAACAAATAATTTAGATCCTTTTTCTAAGCGTACAAAACCCTTTTCCTACACCCAAAAGGGCTGATGCAACATAGAACAAAGCCCTTTGGTTTTGGGGGGCTGCCTTTCTACCTACTGAGAAAGAAAGAGAAAGGGCCTTGGGTAAATTTTGCCAAAAGTTTTTAGGGGTTTTTTTTGATAACATTTACGTAATGACATCCCTGGGCAACATATCCCAAAAAATTAAAAATCAGTTTTGCGTAGGTTACCCCTCACATGCCTCAATTCCAACCAAGAAAAACTTCCTTGGGATAACAAGATTAAAATATCTTGGGCTGATACTTTTTAATAACCCTCCCGCAGCCTCTCCCCAGTAAGATCAAAGCCTTTTTTAGAATTTAAATTCCCCAAAACCAAGAAGCTCATCGTAGCTTTCTTGGTTTTGTAAATTTTTATGCACGGTTTTTTCCCAACCTTACTGATTTTTACAGGCATCTTATCCGACTTCCTTAAAAAAATCTGTGAAGGAAACCCCTTGAAAGTCCGACTACCTTTTGGAAAAAAAAAATTTAATGAGATTAAAAATATCCTTTTGAAAGACCATATACTTTAAAATTCCAGATATTAATAAAACTTTTTGTTTTTTAAAACCCATGCCTCCAATTTCGGGGTTTGGTGTGGTGTTACTACAAAAACCCTGATGGACCCCTTTTTCCCGTTTGCTTCCAAGCCGGAAACTCCTTTTTCCCGCAGAAAAAGAGATACCAACCCCTAGAAAAGGAAGTTTTTGGCCCCCTTTTGTGGGGGGTCTCCAAACTTAAAATTTTTTTTTCTTGGGGAAAAAAAATTCATTTTTGAAACGGGCCACAAACCCTTTGATATTCCAGAAACTTTTTAAGGGGAAACCAAAAGTCGCTTCTTTAGGGGGACATGGGACTTCAGGCTTTTTTAAAAACCAAATTGGGTTTTTATTTATTTGGTTTATCCAATTATTTCCCTGACAGTAGAAGATTTGTTTTTCCTTTTTCACGACCTTTTCCCCAAAAATTTGAAATTTTTCCTCCGGGCCCATTCTTTTTTATAAATCCTTGACTATAAAATTTGGTATGGGGAGTGTGAGGAAAAGTTTAAAAGATAGGAAATACATGGGTATATAGTAACAATAGTTCAATGCCGGCACTTGTTAAGTAGGGGAATCCAGCTCCCCCAATTTTTTCCCCCCCCCCCCTTCTTTTTTTCCCCCCCCCCCGAAAGTGATAGTTTTTCTTTTTCCGGCTACTTGTTTTAAGGGGAAGGGGAAAACCCCAGCTCCTGCTATCCCCCTTTCCCCCTTCTCCCCCCCCAAAGGTACGGTGGGGGGTCCGGTTTTCCCAAAAAGTAAAAAAAAGACCCAGCTCCCAGCACTAATGTAAGTACAGCCTGCCCCTTGGGAAATTAAAAGTGGATTTTTTTTGGTTGAAAACTTTACTTTTTACCAATAATAAACTTAGTCTTTCAAATCTTGCTCTAAGTTGACTGTTTTAATAATCCCTCACGTCTTTTTGGGGATTGAAATTATCATGGGGAGTGATTTTTTAAGCAGTGGGGAAAACCCGCCCCCCTTTTCCCGCTTGGATGCGAGAGGGTCACCTGGGCCCAAACAACGAGTAAATTGAAGGAAAACGGACAACGTTCTGAGATGTCCCCCAAAAAAATATCCACTTGCCCGTTTTTTTATGCAAATTTCGATATCCCCCCATCATTGCAGTGGAAAAAAAAAAAATTTCTTTCCTTCATCTAAAGATTAATCACGGGTATACTGTGAAAGGAAATAGCCACTGGCTTTACCAACACCCGCGACTTTCCCCCCCCCTTTTAAACAGCAGCGGCTACGATTTCAACAAAAACGGGAGTGTCACCAACAAACCCGACACCCAAGGTTTTTTAAAAATATTAGCGTTGAATTCAGATATCATTTTATTTTTCATTTTTCATTTTCTTTAATGTAGGATCAATATTTCATATTTAAGTGTTTTATATTTTATATTTTCTAAATAATAAAGTGTTTATGTTTGTCAGTTTTTATTCTTTTTCTATACATTAATTTTCCTGAGGAGGAGCCAGCCTTAGTAATACTGACTGAAGTTGTTACAGGGCTGAGTAAGCCTTCACAATGAGGTTGTAAGAGAAATGAATGCGCTGGACTTGGGAAGAGGTGTGGGGTTAGAAGATAAAGAATCTATCACAAAGTGGGAGTAGTCATAGATGCTCTTTGCTGATGACACTGCTTTTGGGAGATTGTGAAGAGAAGTTGCAGAGGTTGGTCGATGAGTTTGGTAGGGTATGTAAACGAAGAAATTTAAAAGTGAATATAGGAAAGAGTTAGGTGACGAGGATAACAAAAAGATTGGGTGACGAAAGACTGGATATCAGATTGGAGGGAGAGTGTGTGGAGGAGGTGAATGTATTCAGATATTTGGGAGTGGACGTGTCAGCAGATGGGTCTAAGAAGAATGAGGTGAATTTAGAATTCATGAGGAATCTGTGGAGACAAAGAGCTTTGTCCTTGGAAGCATAAAAGGGAATGTATGAGAGTATAGTTATACCAACACTCTTATATGGGTTTCAAGCATGGATGATGAATGTTGCAACAAGGAGAAGGCAGGAGGCAGTGGAGATGTCATGTCTGAGGGCAATGTGTGGTGTGAATGTAATGCAGAAAATTCGTAGTCTGGAAATTAGGAGGAGGTGCTGGATTACCAAAACTATTATCCAGGGTGCTGAGAAGGGGTTGTTGAGGTGGTTCGGACATGTAGCGAGGATGGAACAAAACTGAATGACTTCCAGAGTGTATAATGCTGTAGCTGAGGGAAGGTGGGGTAAGGGTCGCCCTAGGAAAGGTTGGAGGGAGGGGGTAAAAGAGGTTTGGTGTTCGAGGGGCTTGGACTTCCAGCAAACCTGCATAACCGTATTTGATACGAATGAATGGAGACAAATGGTTTTTAATTCTTGACGTGCTGTTGGAGTGTGAGCAAAGTAACATTTATGAAGTGATTCAAGGAAACCGGCAGGCCGGACTTGAGTCCTGGATATGGGAAGTACAGTGCCTGCACTCTGAAGGAGGGGTGTTAATGTTGCTGTTTGATAACTGTAGTGTAAGCACGCCTTTGGCAAGACAATGATGGAGTGAATGATGATGAAAGTTTATCTTTTTCAGGCCACCTTACCTGGTGGGAAACGGCCGGGTTTATATATATATATATATATATAATATATATATATATTATATATATATATATATATATATATATATTATATATATATATATATATAATAATTATATATATATATATATATATATATATTTTATTATATATTATATTATATATAATTATATATATATATATATATATATATATATATATATATATATATATATATATATATATATATAAAAACCCATGTGTGTGTGTGTGTGTTTGTGTGTACTCACCTAGTTGTGGTTGCAGGGGCGAAGTCACATCTCCTGGCCCCGCCTCTTCGCTGGTCGCTGCTAGGTCACTCTTCCTGTTCCATGAGCTTTATTATACCTCTTCTTAGAGCTATGTATGGATCCTGCCTCTACTACATCACTTCCCAGACTATTCCACTTTCTGACAACTCTGTGACTGAAGAAATACTTCCTAACATCCTTGTGATTTATTTGAATATTTAACTTTCAACTGTGACATTTTGTTGTTGTGTCCCATCTCTGGAACATCTTGTCTCTGTTCACCTTGTAGATTCCTTTCAGTATTTTATGTCGTTTTATATGTGTATATGTGTGTAAATGTATGTACAAGACGACCACTTTGTCTTGTTACCCCTTATAAAAGCAGTGACATTATGTTATTAACATTTCTGCGGAGAACACTGAAGGATGCTTGAAATTATACCACCGTTTAATTGCAATGTTCTTACTTTATTGCACATTACACTATTTATGACATTCCTTAATTGTCCGGTGGATGGCCTTGTGCTTCATCATTGTCATGACAAAATTTTCTCAACTTTCTGTTGGACCTTTTCGGGAACATTTTTGAGATGTTATAATTAAAAACTTGAGTACCTTAATCGCTCAGGGGCAAAGAGAGGGAGAAATGAACACAATTTCGGCCAATCTTCTTGTGGTTGCGCACTGTCGAACGCGATATTCTAGACTAAGGGGGATAGTTTATAGGTCGTCTGTTTGTGGTGACCTGACAGCAGATGCCAGGATCAAGTCGTACTTCTGACATTTGGTTGATAGCTTCCCTGTTGCTGGCTGACGTTCACATTACTTTTGATACTGTGGTTCCGTAAGAGATTGTTATTCAGGAGCCCTACGACAACAGTGGTGACCTTAAACAAGCTGTGACTCTTTAATTATGATTCCCCGCAAGTGATCCGAAGAATGCCCTGCAGGACATAGAACAAGATTATTTTCTATCATGGCAATGAAGGAGCACAAACAGATCGCATGGAAAATTAAGACGTGTGTCGTATATTGAAAAATATGTAATAAGGTATAGGAGTGACTACACTCATTTTTTTTTTTTGTGGTTTGATAGGTTTGGAGAATTTCGACTACGCTAGGGTTATTTAAATTGCATATCAGCATTGCAGTGAGGAGAAGACTGGAGGCAGTGGAGACGTTGTCTGAGGGTAATGTGTAGTATGAAAATTAGGTTGAGAATTCGTTGTTTGGAGATTACGATGTGCAGGATTAGTAGGAGTATTATCCAGAGGCTGAGGAGATGTTATTGATGTGGTCAGGACTTTTAGAGAGGATGGAGCAAAACAGGATGGTTTGGAGAGTATTTAAATCAACAGTGGAGGTAAGGAGGTGTAGGGGTCGACCTAGGAATGGTTGGAGGAAGAGGGGTAAAGATTTTGTATGAGAGGGGCTTGGACATATAACAGGCGTGTGTGAGCGAATTAGGAATGAGTGGAGGCAAGTGGATTTTATGACTTGATGGGCTTTGGGAGTGAGCAAGATAACATTTATGAAGGGATTCTGGGGAAACTGGTTAGCCGGTTCTGGAGGTAGGAATATAGTGCACGCACTATATTCCTACCTCCTGTATTCCTATATGTGGGGAAATTACAGTTTGGAGGGGCAACTGAGCTATAATTTCTGCACGTTTCTGGCAAGATGGTGATGATGTGAGTGATGATTTTTTTTATAAATTTTCAAGATTACTGTGCACCCCATATCCTCTCTCTCTCTCTCTCTCTCTCTCTCTCTCTCTCTCTCTCTCTCTCTCTCTCTCTCTCTCTCTTACACAGGGTTTGACAAGGTTAGGATCCCTAGCTTTATTGACAAGCTATTTACAGGTTAAAAATTCCTAACTTTTTTGACAAGCTAAGAGCTGTTACCTACATCAGCTCATTTGAAAGAATTTTTATTGTTATGAAACATACAAGTAGGGAGCAGAATGAAGTTGGAGCCATCTGTGGGCCAGCATTTTCATCTGATCAACTGACTTTATCTCGTTGACATCATAATGCTGTACGAATGTGTTTCATACTTGAGTCATCATGGGGATAAATGATCTCAGATGCAGAGATGTTCTGGAGTTGCTGCTTTCTTCCCGTCTTGTGGTACAGAAGCTTGCTTTACGCTGTCCTCGAAGTGGATCCAAGTGTGGTACTTTAACAATAATGTCCTAGTACATAACAGTAAGGCCACCCACATCCCTCCTATGCTGAAGGCTCTGCTGAAATGACAGATCTATCCAGGATTGGTCGAGACGAGAGATGAGACGTCTTGCTCTATTCTCTACTCTGTCAAGCAGTCGCAGACGAAAGGAGGGAGGGCAGGCAAACCAAGAAAGTGGAGCATACTCAAGATGTGAGCGTACTTGTGCCTCGTACAGAATCTTGCAACCTCTACTGTCAAGCAGATGCAAGATACGGCGAAGGGCTGCAAGCTTCCTGGCTGCCTTGTTTGCAAGATTTACAACGTGGTTCTTCATGGTCAGTTTGGAGCCAAATTTCATCCAAAGGATATCAACTTCTTCCCCAGGTACCAACACCCTCCCATTCATCCTTGCTACTGCACCGGCATTACCATCATGGTGCCTAGAGACCATCATCATTTGGGTTTTCTCAGGTGCAAGTGTTATATGCCATCTACTTCCCCAAGCTAATATAGCTTTTATTGGTGATTGATGTAGCTTAGAGCAGCTGGGGTTTCTTCTCTTGGATAAGTGAATGTCAGTGTACAATCGTCTGCATATGCATGAGATTCTGGGATGAGATGAAGAAAGTCATTGAAGTAGATATTCCGTAACAATGGTCCCAGCACACTTCCTTGTGGAACACTTGCCCCAATTGTATGTCTTGCTGATTCCGTTCCATTGAGAACTATCCTTAGAGATATACCATGATGGTAATCACTGAGGAGACAGCGTAAAGCCTGCAATTCTCTCTCTCTCTCTCTCTCTCTCTCTCTCTCTCTCTCTCTCTCTCTCTACTAATAATATATACAAAATGTTGCATTAATTAATAGTTATTATTATTATTAATATTAATATTATTATTATTATTATTATTATTATTATTATTATTATTATTATTATTATTTTATTATTATTATTATTATTATTATACGTACAATAAATTTTATTATTACTAACGGAAGAATTTTGATTATTTAGCTTGTCCTCTGTTTGTCCTCCAAGGCAGTGTGTCACAAAGAAAATATCCCCATCACTTACTCTTTATATTCCTTATCCGCCTCTCCAGGAGGCCACAGGCAGTGCCAGCACATCCACTAAACTGCTTCTTTCCTCCTGACAATTTCAGAAAGAATGAACGGTACCTTGCCAACGTAGCTTTGAAAATCTCAATTCTATCTCACAACCAGACAATATATGTGTATAACCCAGGAGACACCCGGGGTGACCATAGCCCAGTTTATTAACACGTCTATCACACCCAGTCTACTAATGTTCCTCATTCACCACTAAACCTCCGTCAGATTCGAGAAATGGCGTTGTGATACCGACAAGATATGGAAAAAGACAATTATGTACAGTTCAGAACATTTATTAAACGAAGCTTTTCGCCAAGAGTGACTTCTTCAGTCCTAATTAGGACTGTAGAAGCCACTCTTGACGAAATATTTCCTATATTAAATATCCTGAGCAGTACATAAGTGTCTTTCTTCCATATATTAGATTTATTCACTCTCTTTACAGATCTATCACCATTTCTTTCTTGGACATATGAGTTAACTATCTCATAAAAGCTTTCCACTGTCATGGGTTCAAATCCCACCAGTTCAGTGTTTATTTCCTTTTTACCACCTCTAAGATTTTTATTCCTTAATCTCTTCAAAAAAAAAAAGAGTCGCGTCCCACAAAATAAAATATTCGTACTTCACAACTTCTTTTAAAGTGTTGCTCACTGCTGCAATAAAAGACAATACTTGGCACACCCACACAGTGTCGACAACACTATATTTCCAGTTTTGCATCCACCGCATTTTAGTTTTCGCCTTCACCAGATTCCTTAATACATTTTTATCATTCCTGTGCAGCTTTACCCCAATGGTTTCAAAAGATATTCACCTTTTTTTTGGTTTTGCTTTTCGTTCTTCCATTCTGATCGTCACACTTTTTTTTAATGCTTCGTTCCATATACCAGACTGAGAGTGACTGAGCCTCCTGGACCTGATGAGCTCCTGTTGGCTGCAGATTCTTGCGTCACATGTGGAAGCTTTTTTTTTTTTTTTTTTTTTTTTTTTTTTTTTTTTTTTTTTTTTTTTTTTTTTTTTTTTTTTTTTTTACACAGGGTTTGACAAGGTTAAGGATCCCTAGCTTCATTGACAAGCTATTTACAGGTTAAGGATTCCTAACTTTATTGGCAAGCTAAGAGCTGTTACCTACATCAGCTCATTTGAAAGCATTTTTATTGTTATGAGACATACAAGTACGGGACAGGATGAAGTTGGAGCCATCTGTGGGCCAGCATTTTCATTTGATCAACTGACTTTATCTCGTTGACATCATTATGCTGTACGAATGTGTTCCATACTCGAGTCATCCTGGGTATGTATGATCTCAGATGGAGTGATGTTCTGGAGAAGGGTACAGCCAGAGTGAAGTTGTTGCTTTCTGCCCGTCTTGTGGCATAAAAGTTTGTTTCACGCTGTCCTCGAAGTGGATCCAAGTGTGGTATTTTGACAATATTGGCCTTGTACATAACAGTAAGGCCACCCACATCCCTCCTATGTTGAAGGCTCTGCCTTCTCTCTCTCTTTCTCTCTCTCTCTCTCTCTCTCTCTCTCTCTCTCTCTCTCTCTCTCTCTCTCTCTCTCTCTCTCTCTGTCTCACACACAAGCAAATATTAGCACAAAAAATACACACAAGTACACAGACAAGAGAAAGGAAGATAGCAGAAGAACTTTTAAGCTTTTTATGTTTAATGACAAACATAACAGTTAAAAAATATATGAGAATCACTGAAACTCTGCGGGAAGTTCGCGTGTAATGTTCAGTACGCTCCTGGATGAACTTTCTCACTGACGCTGTGGAAGAGACAGACTTTATTTTAAAATGTATTCTTTGATTACGAGTTCTAATAAGTACTTGATGCTGCTCAGTAAGTGTTTTGTGTCCCTTTGTAGAGCTTAATGAAGCCAGTCATAGTCCTGTGTGTTTCTCTATTAAACTTACTAAAGCCTATCATTATGTTGTGTGTTCCTCTGTAAATCTTGAAAGAACTTTTACTCACACAGTACTTAAAGTGTCGATGATACTCAACAAGCTTAGTTTCCCCTTTATCACTACTGTATCGATCACGATACATCCCAAATACCAGTCACGCAGATAAGTGTATAAAACTGTGAAGCAGAAAAAACAATAGTCTTGTTCATAGTATTTTAATATACGCCCACTGAATGTAAAAGCGAGAACACTGTGTATTTCTCTGAAAGAATTTATGCATTCCATACCAGTCTTGTGGGCAGCAGTCACCCCATACCAATCCTGTAGGCAGCAGTTACCCAATACCAGTCCTGTGAGCAGCAATCACCCCATACTAATCCTGAGGGCAGCAGTCACCCCATAATAGTCCTGTGGACAACAGTCACCCCATAATAGTCCTGTGGACAACAGTCACCCCATAATAGTCCTGCGGACAAGTCACTCCGTATCAGTCTTGTGGACAGCAGTCACCCTATAAAATATTCATAATAAATAATAAAGAATTATGCAATAAATGATAAATGTAGGATAGCAAGCTGTGTGTGTGAGAGAGGGGAGAGAGAGTAAGAGAGTGAGAGAGTGAGAGAGAGAGAGAGAGAGAGAGTGAGAGGAGGAGAGAGAGAGAGAGAGGAGAGAGAGAGAGAGAGAGAGAGAGAGAGAGAGAGAGAGTGAGAGAGAGAGAGAGAGAGAGAGAGAGAGAGGAGAGAGAGAGATAGTAGTGATGGTTAGAAGAATGTCATCAAGAAAAAATATTAAATCATTGTCAGTTCATTAATGATAACAGTCTAACTATGAGTAACTATTTTTGTCCTGTCTTGGACGTGAATTGTAAACCCAGCGATAAAAAAAAATATCAGACTTTTGTGAGGAGAGCTGAAGTAGCAGAAATTAACAAAAAAATGCGTATAACAAGAACCAAATCGAAAAAAATATATATAAACGGCGCGTTAGGGAATTCCCGGGCGATATTTCCCAACAACAACGAATTTCTCTGCTGTCAGCCGCTGGCCATAAATTCTACCAAATGTATGTAAAAACGTAGGAAACGTTGAATTTTTCACCCCTGACAATGGTTATAAGTATTTTGGTGAGCAATTTCTCAACTTGTTGCATGAGATGAGATATCCGGCCCTAAAAAAACTTCCATTCCCAGGAAAGATGAAAGAAAAAAAAAACGTCAGATCATAAGTCTTACTTCTTGTTCTGGGATCCACTGGATCCTCGTCCAACACTTCCACTTTATTCTGGATGAAAACATAGACTATTACTCTGCAAATAGTGTTTATATTTTAACAACATTTTGAATCTGGCTGGAGACCTCGGATCAGAGTTTACTTTCCTCGCTTCTCCTTCCATAGTCAGTTTCTCTGACAATATTAGACTCTGGAAAAGCTCTTGCATTCACTGAATATGTAGTAGGATAATTAATGACCAGGGGATTCAAGGTTAACAGTGGCAAGAATTTACAACCCCCAGTGAACACAGTAGACTGAGACAGGAATATAAGATTGACAGACACATTGCACATCTTGGAGAAAACAAAGCAAACACAAAGATGTTGATCATTGGGAATTTCAGTCACAGGAAAACCGACTTGGGGAACTGAGATCATCATCAGAAGGAGTTTAGAAACATGTTAATTGAAACAGATGGAAATAGTTAATAAACATTTCATGACTCAACGTGTCGAAGAAACCATAAAAATGCGAGGAATGGATAAACCAGCAAGACTGGCTTTGGTTTTCTAATTTAGCGAATTTGATATTGGAGAAATAGATTAAGAACTATCATTATAGGCCAGAAACTACACTGCTAAGCCTACAGTACTTGGTGGAAATGGGAGTTAAGACCGACAAGAGACAAATAATGTCATACTGTAAAACGTAATCCAGTGGGCTATAAAATAAAATGGGCAGACATCCCACGAGGTGATGCAGGACCTACCCAGAATGTACCAGGAAGCTACAGGAAGGTTCATACCAAACAAATTGAGCTTTTGGCTTAATCGGCTACAGAGAGGCCAAAGTAAGGAGAAAAGGGGCATAGAAAACTACAGAACATCGAGGACAACAGAGAGTAGAAAAGTAAGAAGAGCTATGATTGACTGTGGAAGAATAGAAAATAAACGAAGGATTGCTGAAGTTCGATAATAGCATAACAGTAAAAGCCAAACCAGAACCATGTAAGAAAGATAAATGTGAGACAAGGTAAGAAGACTAGAAAGAGAAAAGAAGAGCACTCACAGTAAATGACTTAATTAAGAGGAACTATGATAATTATTATTATTATTGGAGGGAGCGTTAAACCCGTAGGGAGTCAAACAGTGTTTGGAGGGAATGGAAGACATTCAGGCTTGATTCAAGGAATTTATGCATTCCATACCAATGAAATATATCGAGAAATATATCAGAGGATTCAATGAGGTAATCACTGAAACGACAGATGGAGCTAAAAAGCAGAGACAAAAGGGCCAACGAACAGAAATTGGATAACAACCACAAATCAGTTGATGATGTAATGGGGTACTAAAAACTGGAGATATTAAGAAACAGTATCCTTGATGGTACGTAATACCACCAAGGATACTACATGGAGGAGCAAAAGTATTGTATTGTGTAAACCCATGTCAAATATCTATTGCAAATCAAGAGAAGCAGTGCGAGTGCAGGACAGATGGAAAACTGTCAGCAAGTGTACTGTCTATAGTATTGGAGACGATAATCAGGTAAATGTCAGCTGGGCGCCTAGACAAGGACTTCGTCACAGAAAAACAGAATTGATTTTGAGAAGGAAAGTGCTACTTCAAATATCTACTGGAGCTCTATGTCAAAATAGTAGAGATCAAGGAAGAAAGATGAGGTTGGGTAAACTGTATTTTCTTGGACTACTGAAAAGCAATTGACACTAAACAGAAGACACAAGGTGATGGTAAGGTCGGGAATTTCAAAACAGAAAAATGTAGTGTGTGTGTGAGTACTCACCAATATGTGGTTGCAGATATGGATTCACAGCTCCTGGTTCCGCCTCTTTCCTGGTCGCTACAAGGTTCTCTCTCTCCAGGCTTCAAGAGCCTTAAAGTTATATATGTATTTCGCCTCTACCACTTCACTCTCCAGATTGTTCCACATCCTGGCAACTCTCAGGAACGAAAAATACTTCCTAACATTCCTATGATTCATCTGAGTTTTCGGCTTCCATCTGTGTTTGCTGTCTTCTTCCTATTCCCATCTCTGAAACATTATGTCCCTGTTTACAGTGTCAATTCCTCTCAATATTTTGTATGTCATTATCATATTTCCCCTAGTCCTGTCTTTCAGTGTCATCAGGTTCCTGTCTTTCAGTGTCATCAGGTTGAGTTCCTTTAACCTTTCCTCATAGGATATATCCCTTAGCTCCGGGACTATTCTTGTTGCAGGCCTCTGCACAGCTTCCAGTTTCTTGACTTGCTTGACAATGAGGTGGGTTCCTTACTGGTGCTGTATACTCCAATATACCCGAAATACATAGTGTATAGAGTCGTGAATGAATCCATAGATGTCGAAAAGCTATTCTTAGATTTGCCAGACCCGTATTTGCTGCAGCAGTTATTTGGTTGATGTGCGCATCAGGTGATATGCTCGGTATGATACTCACCCCATGGGCCTTCTCTTTGATTGAGGTTTTCATTCTTTGACCCCCCGAGCCTGTACTCTGTCTGTGGTCTTCTTTGTCCTTCCCCATGCTTCATTACTTTCCACTTCGTGGGGTTAAACTCCTGGAGCATTTATTGGACCAGGTCTGGAGCCTGTGTAGATTTATTTGTCGCTTTTCCTGCTCCTCGTCTGGCTGTATTTTCCTCATTAGTTTCACGTCGTCTGCAAACAGGGACACCTCTGATTCTATCTCTTCTGTCATGTCATTCACATATACAAAAAACAACATTGGCCCTAGGACCGACTCTTGTGGAACACACTCATCTCATACACCCACTGCAGCGTCCTGTTACCGACCATCACTTGATGTTTACTTCCTGTAAGATATGCCTTGATCCATTGTAATGGTTTTACTATTATTCCTGCCTGCAGCTCTAGCTTTTGTAGAAGTCTGTTACGCGGTACAGTGTCAAAAGCCTTCTAATAGACCAAAAAAATGCAATCTACCCATCCCTTCCCCTCTCTCTCTCTCCTGTCTCACTTCTATTATCTTGTCGTAGAACTCCATCAGGTTTGTGACACAGGATCTTACGTCACTAAATCCTTGCTAGTTGTCAGGTATGAACCCACTCCTGTCTATGTGCTCCACCAATCTTCTCCTGAAAATCTTCTCCGAAAATTTATATACTGTACATGTCAGTGACACTGGTCTATAGTTTAATGCTGCCTGTCTATCTCATTTTTTCTTAAAAAAAAAAAATTTGGACTACATTTGCTGTCTTGCACACCTCAGGTAGCTGCTCTGTTTCGTTAGACTTATTGAAGATTGTTGTTAGTGGTACATGCAGTGCCCCTGCTCCCTCTCTCAGGAACAACAGGGAGATATTATCTTGTGTGACAGTCTTCAAGGTATCTAGCTCTTACAGTAACTTCTTCACCTCCTCCCCCAGTTGTGTGTATTGTGTCCAACGCTTGCTGGTGCACTCTACTGCTTTGGTTTGCTGGTACCCTTTCTGTCTCTTATGAGAATATCTCCTTAAATCTCATAATCAGTTCTTCACAGACTTCATACTCATTCCCTGTGAGCTTCCCTCCCTCATAGTTAAGCCTTATTATCTGGTCTCTTACCATTGTCTTTCTCCTGAATGGCTTTAAAACAACTCTGAGTATAATTTGGCTTTCGATGCTTTATCATTCTCAAATTACCATTGAGCCTCCCTTCTTATCCATGCATACTTGTTCTGGCTCTTTGGCTCTGCTACTTATTTTCCTGAGTTCTTTGCCTTCTATACTTTTCATGCTCTAGCACATTTGACTACGGCCTCTCTACACCTCTGGGTATGTGGCTCGCTTTGGTCTTCTCACTGTTGCTATTGTTCTTACTCCTCCCCCCACTTACTGGCCACATACTTCATCATCTAATTCACTCTCTTTCCCTATAGTTCCTTTTCCAACTGCACCTTGTATAGGATTTGCCTCATGCCTATGTAGTCCCCTCTTTTGAAGTTTGGCTTCTCACCTCCTTCCTGTGATGCTTCATTCTCCACTGTTAATTCCACAAGGTATTCGAAACTCAGGACCACTTGATTGCTAACAGGGAGGGGCCTTTCACATGTAATACCCCATATGTCAGAACCACTCAGGGTGAATACATGGTCTAGCCTTGCTGGTTCATCCTCTCCTCTCTCTCTTGTTGTTTCTTTAACATGTTGGCACTTGAAATTCTTCATTACCACCTTCAGTATCTTAACCCTCCGCATTTCTGATCACTTGTGTGGGTCTAGGTTCTCCCAGTCAATTCCTTGTGGTTAATGTTCCTCATTGTGGACCCCTCTGGCAACCTCAGCTAGTGCATCCACCATTACTCTGTTATTTTCATCATACTCTTGTCTTTCTCTCTTGCTGTTTAACAGAGGGTTGTACATGACTGCTATCATCACCTTGGGACCCCCGGTATTCAGTGAGTCTGCTATGTGGTTACTTCCTTTTCCTCTCTCCAGTTCTCTCACCTCATCAAAACTCCACTGGTTTATGACGAGCAGTGCTTCTCCTTCTCTGTTCCCTTGGTCTTTCCTCAAAATCTGATAGCAATTCAGGAAGACTGTGTATCTTATCATCTCCAAAAGCTTTGTCTCTGTGAATGCTATAATTTCTGGGGGATGCCTACATGATTCGTTCG
>NC_069407.1:44841377-44843877 GCF_026875155.1 Cherax quadricarinatus | reverse complement strand
AACCGTGTGGGTCATTCAACGCAAGGATGTCGAAGACTTGATCTTCTGAATTTTTATATAAGAAAATTATTCCTTCAGCTTATGGAATCCATCTTCATGCATTTCCGTCCTGGTGCACTGCATCCAGTAAACTAGTTAAGGAGATTGTCCTTGAACGCTTGAGAGGTACTGTAGGTACTGTTCATCAAAGAAGCGCAGCAGACTAGCATCTCCCAGAGATCACAAATAGTCCCACTGGGACAGACCCATGGTGAAGATAATAGCCCTAACAATGCTCAACAATGTCTTAGGAAAGCACCACATTCAGGAGATTTCCTTATAGCGCCATGCTATAACTTCGCCCCAGTAGGGCTGGAGACCCTTGAAGCATGGGGTAAGTGTGCGCACAGATTATTTAAAGAGTTGAGTGACAAACTCATAATAAACACGAAGGACACCAGACTGACCAGCTTTCTTTTTCAGAGACTCGGTGTTACCATCCAGAAAGTAAACGCCTGCAGTATTCTGGTCACATGGCCCATCACCGGGAAGCTGGATAAAGTATTTAAGGTATAACCTCTCAAATGTTATTCATGTTCTTCTTCTCACTGTATATTTTTTAATGTATTTTGCTTTCGAATAAAGTTCACAAACATAGCATATAGTGGGTGGAAGGACAAGGTAATACTCAAACAACTCTGGGGAGAAACCTCCAGAGTTCTCCCTGAAGAACGTTTATTCTCTTCTCTGAGGCGGTGGGTCCCCAGTCAGTTGTGGAGGTGGTACTTATATATATATATATAAATATATATATATATATATATATACTATATATATATATATAATATATATATATATATATATATATATATATATATATATATATATATATATATATATATATATATGTATATATATATGCCGTGCCGAATATGTAAAACTGGTCAGTTAGCAAGAACTCATTTAAAATTAAGTCCCTTCTAAAATTTTCTCTTATACGTTTAAAGATATATTTTTTTCATTAAAGTTAATGTAAAAAAAATTATTTTGCACCAAAAAGATCTTAGAAAACTTACCTAACCTTATTATAACAAGAACAATTTATTTTAGCCTAACTCAACTAAAAATATTTTAGATTTGTTTACAATAATTTAATACTAAGCAAACACAGTGAAATATATTTTTTTGTTAGGTTCAGAATGATTTTGGCGAAATTATGGCATACACAAATTTTCACTTGTCCTATATGGCAAGATGAGCGTTGCTATTTAAGCCAAGATCGCAAGTTCTGCCTATTCGGCACGACATATATATATATATATATATATTATATATATATATATATATATATATATATATATATATATATATATATATATATATTTATATATATATATATATATATATATATATATATATATATATATATAGTGGGGTCCACCTCTGGTGTAAATTGTGGGACCCATAGCCTCGGAGAAGTGGATAAAAAGGCTTCAAGGAAGAATATTTGGATTTCTTCCTGAAGCCGTTTGAATATTCCACTTCCCCTACCACCCCATCTTTTAATATATTTTTTTTTACCAATAGGAATATTTTATTACATAATATGGTACAGAAGATTTAAGAGTTACATTGTTGATATAAAGGTGGCATATAAGGTACATGTTGTTACGTGTGTATCACCGATTATAAGGCGAAAATCTCATCCAGCTCCTCAGAGATGGGGCGTGTGCCCAAAATACAGCAGGCATTACTCCTTTGAACAGCCGCACTGAGCCGCTGGAACAGAAAACTAGCTGTCCTGGGATCCCTAGTTACCCTGATGAGTCTTTTTCCCAGCTCCTTAAGGAATTTATATATTATATATATATATATATATATATATATATATATATATATATAATATATATATATATATATAAACTGCGGAGAACCTGGACCGTGGCATTTGTCACATGTTGGCACCTACATTACTCGCTCCGACGACTTCGCTGATAGGTTGTGAAATATGGCTGCGAGGACTCTACCTCTCGACGTCTTCCCACTCAGGTTGAGAGCGTCTCAACGTCCAGTTTAATAAAGGTGAAAAATACGAGAAAATTTCGAAGAATACTGAGTTACAGCAGCGAGTGTGTCAGGTGACCAGTGTGTCAGGTGACCAGTGTGTCAGGTGACCAGCGCAATGATACACGGAGTTGCGTGTTGTATGACCTAGTGTTCACAAGCAAGGTGCCCACCTTCCACCCCTCACTCGAGTACCTTGATGCTGGTTAAGGTCATCATCTTAAGGATACGAGTTTACATCCCTTTTCCTTGGATCAAATCTTATTTTTTCCCATTACCTCTGTTGCTGCTTTGTTTTTACCGCCTTGAGGGCTTTCCCTAGAGATGATGGATTGAATGAAAGACGGAGAAAGTGTTTTTTCTTTTTCGGGTCATCCTACCTCGATGGGTGATGGTTGGTGTGTTAAAAACATAACAGATGAATCACTAGAAGCTGCGTCTCTTGGGATTTTTTTTG
>NC_069407.1:44810137-44840877 GCF_026875155.1 Cherax quadricarinatus | reverse complement strand
ATGTTGGTCAGTGTATGTTTTGTCAGTGGGAGACGATGATGATCATGGACATATGATACAAAATAGTGGAAAATCGTGTTCTGATTTTCAAGGAAACTGTTGGTTGTTATGTTTATGAAATTAACAAATCTACAGTTACTGAACTACACACACACACACACACACACACACACACACACACACACACACACACACACACACACACACACACACACACACACACACACACACACACACACACGCACACACACACGGAAAGGAATGATCTCATCAACAGCAGCCAACATGGTTTCAGGGACGGGAAATCCTGTGTCATAAACCTACTGGAGTTTTATGACAAGGTGACAGCAGTAAGACAAGAGAGAGAGGGGTGGGTGGATTGCATTTTCTTGGGCTGCAAGAAGGCGTTTGACACAGTTCCACACAAGAGGTTAGTGCAAAAACTGCAGGACCAAGCAGGGATAACAAGGAAGGCACTACAATGGATCACGGAATACTTGTCAGGAAGACAGCAGCGAGTATTGGTACGTGGCGAGGTGTCAGAGTGGGCGCCTGTGACCAGTGGGGTCCCACAGGGGTCAGTCCTAGGTGCTGTTTCTGGTGTTTGTGAACTACATGACGGAAGGAATAGACTCCGAAGTGTCCCTGTTTGCAGATGACCTGAAGTTGATGAGAAGTATTCATTCGATCGAAGACCAGGTAGAACTACAAAGGGATCTGGACAGGCTGCAGACCTGATCCAGCATTTGGTTCCTGGAGTTCAAGCCCACCAAGTGCAAAGTCATGAAGATTGGGGAAGGGCAAAGAAGACCGCAGACGGAATACAGTCTAGGGGGCCAGAGACTGCGAACCTCACTAAAGGAGAAAGATCTTGGGGTGAGTGTAACACCAGGCACATCTGAAGCGCACATCAACCAAATAACTGTTGCAGCATATGGGCGCCTATTAAACCCTAGAACAGCATTCCGACATCTTAATAAGGAATCTTCAGAACCCTGTACACCGTCTACGTTAGGCCCATACAGGAGTATGCGGCACCAGTTTGGAACCCACACCTAGCCAAGCACGTAAAGAAACTAGAGAAAGTGCAAGGGTTTGCAACAAGACTAGTCCCAGAGCTAAGAGGTATGTCCTACGAGGAGAGGTTAAGGGAAATCAACCTGACGACACTGAAGGACAGGAGAGATAGGGGGGACATGATAACGACATACAAAATACTGAGAGGAATTGACAAGGTGGACAAAGACAGGATGTTCCAGAGATGGGACACAGTAACAAGGGGACACAGTTGGAAGTTGAAGACACAGATGAATCACAGGGATGTTAGGAAGTATTTCTTCAGCCACAGAGTAGTCAGGAAGTGCAATAGTTTGGGAAGCGATGTAGTGGAGGCAGGATTCATACATAGCTTTAAGCAGAGGTATGATAAAGCTCACGGTTCAGGAAGAGTGACCTAGCAGCGACCAGTGAAAAGGCGGGGCCAGGAGCTTGGACTTGACCCCTGCAACCTCAACTAGGTGAGTACAACTAGGTGAGTACACACACACACACACACTCACAGGCAAGCTGCTGTGAATCGATCTTATTTCAGTGGAGTAACAAGTAACTAGACGAGATATTCTTAAGAAATGCAGTATACTCTGAGACAACGCTTCTCACCAGCGATGCAATAAAAACAAGAGGACGTGACTGGAAACTACACTATGAAATGATCCGAAGGTAGTGACGGTGCCAAGGAGGAGCTTAGGGAAGTTTCAGTCCCCCCAAAAAACTTTTAGACTCCTAAAATACTCCAAACAAAAATAGTAATAATAATAATGCTGAATCAGAACAAGTCTCCTGGCTCCTCCCTTCAAAGCCGATAACCACCCTTAGCCGCCCCCGATATAGAAATTCTGGCGCCGGCCCTAACCAAAGAGATATTAGGGAGTAATATATTAAAAGTGTAATTAGTGAAGCATTGACACAATGGAAGCGAAGTCCATACATGGGGAACTTCAAAAATAGACATGATCGCTTAATCAGGACAGTCTGCCGAAAATTTAGAGGCTGGAGTTTACCTGGGGTTTACCCGGAGAGGGTTTCGGGGGTCAAAGCCCCCACCTCCCGGTCTGAAACCAGGCCTCGTGGTGGATAAGGGTCTGATCAACCAGGCTGTTACTGCTGGCCGCACGTAAACCGACGTACGAACCACAGCCTGACTGATCAGGTACTGACTTTAGGTACCTGTCCAGTGCCTTCTTGAAGACAGCCAGAGGTTTATTGGTAATCCCCCTTATGTACGTTGGGAGGCAGTTGAACAGTCTTGGGCCCCTGACACTTATTGTGTTGTCTCTTAGTGTACTCGTGGCCCCCCTGCTTCTCATTGAAGTATTGTTGCATCTCCTGCCGAGTCTTTTACTTTCTTAGGGAGTGATTTTCTTTTGCAAGTTTGGTACTAATCCCTCTGGGATTTTCCAAGTGTATATTATTATGTATCTTTCTTGCCTGCGTTCCAGGGAAAACAGATCAAGAGACTTCATCCATTCCCAGTAATTTAGGTGCTTTATCGTATTTATGTGTGCTGTGAAAGTTCTTTGTGCATTCTCCAAGTCAGCAATTTCACCTGCATTGAAGGGGTCAGTTAGTGTACACCAGTATTAAAGCCTAAAGAGAACAAGCGATTTGAAGAGAATCATCATGGGCTTTACGTCCCTAGTTTTGAAGGTACTCATTATCCAGCCTATCATTTTTCTAGCAGATGAGGTAGATACGTTGTTGTGGTTTTTGAAGGCAAGATCCTCTGACATTATCACTTCCAGATCTTTCATATTAGCTTTTCGCTCCATTATGTTGTTAGAATTTGCTTTATACTCTGATAAAGTTTTATTTCCTCAAGTTTTCCATATCTGAGAAGTCGAAATTTCTCTTCATTGAACTTCATATTGTCTTCTGCGGCCCATTTAAAAATTTGGTTGATGTCCGCTTGGAGTCTTGGGTGTCTTCGATGGAGGACACTGTCATGGCAATTCGAGTGTCATCCGCAAAGGAAGACACGGAACTATGACTTAACATCTCTGTCTGTGTCAGATATGAGGATGAGGAACAGGATGGGAGTAAGTACTGCCCCTTGCGGAGCAGAGCTTTTCACTGTAGCCGACTCAGACTTTACCCTGTTTACTATTACATTTTATGTTCTATTTGTTAGGAAGTTATAGACCTATCTACCAACTTTTCGTTTTATTCTTTTGTCATGCAGTTTTGCGTTATTGCACCATGGTCGCACCTGTTGAAGGCTTTTTCAAAATCTGTGTATACTACATCTGCATTTTATCCCCTAAAGGACCTTGTCATAGTGGTCCAGTAGCTGGGATAGGCAGGAACGACCTGCTCTAAACCCATGTTGTCTGGGTTGTGTAATTGACTGGTATCTAGGTGGATGGTGATCAAAGATTTTTATGACATGGGATGTTTGCGCTATCGGTCTGTAGTTCTTTGCAATTGCTTTACTACCACCTTTGTGGACTGGGGCTATGTCTGTTGTTTTTAGTGACTGTGGGATGACTCCTGTGTCCATGTTCCCTCTCCATAGAACGGTGAAGGCACTTGACAGGGGCTTCTTGCAGTTCTTCAGGAACAGGGAGTTCCACGAGTCCGGGCCTGGGACAGAGTGCAAGGGCATATCATTAATTGCCTTTCGAAGTCTTGTGGTGTTAGGATAATATCCACCTAGACTTTCTCAAGCCATTAGCCGATATAAATTTCATAATGCCCCCTGGATGTATGTGATATTTTGTGTTTGTTGTTTATTATTATTAATTGGCTTGAATTGAAATATTTGTACATGTGTGACTATTATACATTGCGATTTGGTAACTGAAGACTATACCCAAGTTACTTCTGAGTTTCTTTCTTGCTGCCTGGAGTATGCCTGGAATGAGTTTCGGGGTCAGTGCCCCCGCGGCCCGGTCCGTGACCAGGCCTCGCCGTGGATCAGGGTCTGATCAACCAGGCTGTTACTGCTGGCCGCACGTTAACCGAAGTACAAGCCACAGCCCGGCTGGTCAGAAACTGACCAGCAAGTGTGATATCTGTGACTGTACTGGTGTGGTGTGTGTAGAGTATGCTACATTGTACTGGTGTGATGTGTGTCGAGTATGCTACATTGTACTGGTGTGGTGTGTGTCGAGTATGCTACATTGTACTGGTGTGATGTTGTGCGAGTATGCTACATTGTACTGGTGTGATGTGTGTCGAGTATGCTACATTGTACTGGTGTGATGTGTGTCGAGTATGCTACATTGTACTGGTGTGGTGTGTGTCGAGTATGCTACATTGTACTGGTGTGATGTGTGTCGAGTATGCTACATTGTACTGGTGTGATGTGTGTCGAGTATGCTACATTGTACTGGTGTGATGTGTGTCGAGTATGCTACATTGTACTGGTGTGGTGTGTCGAGTATGCTACATTATACTGGTGTGATGTGTGTCGAGTATGCTACATTGTCTGGTGTGGTGTGTCGAGTATGCTACATTGTACTGGTGTGGTGTGTGTCGAGTATGCTACATTGTACTGGTGTGGTGTGCGTCGAGTATGCTACATTGTACTGGTGTGGTGTGTGTCGAGTATGCTACATTGTACTGGTGTGGTGTGCGTCGAGTATGCTACATTGTACTGGTGTGGTGTGTGTCGAGTATGCTACATTGTACTGGTGTGGTGTGTGTCGAGTATGCTACATTGTACTGGTGTGGTGTGTCGAGTATGCTATATTATACTGGTGTGGTGTGCGTCGAGTATGCTACATTGTACTGGTGTGGTGTGTGTCGAGTATGCTACATTGTACTGGTGTGGTGTGTGTCGAGTATGCTACATTGTACTGGTGTGGTGTGTGTCGAGTATGCTACATTGTACTGGTGTGGTGTGTGTCGAGTATGCTACATTGTACTGGTGTGGTGTGTGTCGAGTATGCTACATTGTACTGGTGTGGTGTGTGTCGAGTATGCTACATTGTACTGGTGTGGTGTGCGTCGAGTATGCTACATTGTACTGGTGTGGTGTGCGTCAAGTATGCTACATTGTACTGGTGTGGTGCGTGTCGAGTATGCTACATTGTACTGGTGTGGTGTGTGTCGAGTATGCTACATTGTACTGGTGTGGTGTGTCGAGTATGCTATATTGTACTGGTGTGGTGTGCGTCGAATATGCTACATTGTACTTGTGTGGTGTGTGTCGAGTATGCTACATTGTACTGGTGTGGTGTGTGTCGAGTATGCTACATTGTACTGGTGTGGTGTGTGTCGAGTATGCTACATTGTACTGGTGTGGTGTGTGTCGAGTATGCTACATTGTACTGGTGTGGTGTGTGTCGAGTATGCTACATTGTACTGGTGTGGTGTGCGTCGAGTATGCTACATTGTACTGGTGTGGTGTGCGTCAAGTATGCTACATTGTACTGGTGTGGTGCGTGTCGAGTATGCTACACTTTATTCGACGTTCTTCACACAATCATTTGGCATGCCCTTTCGACCAGTGAACTGGCAATTTCATAGTGTAGCAGTTTAGGGGCCCCCACTGTTGCAGTTATTGTCCGGTTCAGCCCACCTGACTGACTGGCAGAGTTCAACAGACACTGGTCGTGACCACCCATGACTCAAGTGGCTCTTGGTTGCAGTATTATTACCCTTATATTTCAATATATTAGCATTGTACATAGCATCAATATGCTGTGAAGGAACACATGGATAGAGAAATCTACCCTTCCTGTGTTTGCCTTACTCTTGTTCTGGCCTGTGATTTCTTGTTCTGCTGTGTTGAGGATTTTGGCCTTACCAGCTAAGATATAATTTATAACTATATATAATGAACACTTAGCTGATAAATGACAGCAAATCGTCTACACAGCCGCCCCTGCAGACGAGGTCTAGAAGCTGTCGAAACCATCACAACATTGGGCTGTCAAGAGATACAATTTGTAAGTATAAATTACCCCTAGGGGGTGTTATGTCAGCATATTTCATTCGATGATGGCTGACGAAATACCTACTTGTTTGGACTCAAAAGTCCACACCTTACTGCCGATTATAGGTTGATTACAAACTCCTTGTGACTCAAGAATTGCGCAATCCCCTGATCTACAAGAAATTCGTAACATACCTTGCTCTTTGTAACGTGAGCTATGGTGTTCTCAACACCTTCGACAGGTATCGGTGACTTGATAGAAGCTGAAGTGTCCTTGGATGTCCACGTCTTCCATTGTCTAGGAAACGCACACTGGTACACTATGTTCCACAAGATTTGTCTTTATTGTTCACAATGTATCACAAGAGAAGCTGATCACACTTCTCTTATGTTTATCGTGTTTTGTGAGACACTTTGTCCACACTAACGCACAGATCAGTGTTCTTTGTTGGTTATCCTGGCGTCAGTGTCACTCGTAGTAGAGTCAAAGTTAATCTGGCCTCACCACACCACCCCAAGCCGTCACTGCCCTAGCACAAAAAAAAACGCTGACCTAGTACCTTGCATCCTTGTCACCTCCTCGATGAAGCAAAGCAGAATGTTTGTTTCTTGCTGTCTTAAGCATAGACAACAATATTTTTACTATGGTAATAAAGTGGGAGCAGGATTTTCCTTAATTGTCCTGCTAAGTAAGAGATGTACTGTCTCTTATAAAAATACACTTTGCAACACCGCTGCAAGGAGCAGAGGTCACTTGACTACGTGGCATAGCATCTGTGATCAATTACTCACTCTAGCAGTAAACAAGACGCTCGCCCCTTCTGAGGGTTTGGCCACTCAGGGCTGAAAGGGGCTGAAGGGGCTGAAAGGGCTGAAGGGCTGAAGGGGGCTGATACCCCCCTCCTGGAGAAAATTTCTCCACATGCTGACTTAGTTTTACGACCATATGCTACAGGTCTTTAAACTGCCACATGTGGTCGTAATAACTGGCCTTTGCTTATAACACAAGCCAGTACTGCAGCTCTGCAACACAAGTACTAGAGCCCTGCAACACAAGTACTGGAGACAGTGATAAGGAGGCTGGCAAGAGGGAGAGAAGAGGAGGAGAGGGATTGAAAGGAGGGAGAGGAGTGATAGACGGTAAAGAAGTGAGGGAAGGAGAGGTTGAGTGAGAGGAAGGACGGGGGGAGGGGTAGGAGGGTGAATGCACGAGAGGAGGAAGTAATCAAGAAAATGAGAGTGTGGTTGAAGGTGTGTGAATGACGATGATGATGTGTGTAAGAATAGGAGACAATAATGAGGAAGAGAACAAGAACTACCACGACTACCGCCACACCACCATCACTACTACTACTACTACTCGTACTACTACTACTACTTCTTCTCGTACTACTACTACTACTATTGCTACTACTACTACTGCTACTACTATTACTTCTATTACTGCTACTCCTGCTACTACCGCCACCATCGCCGCCGCCTTTACCACTACTCACCAACACCACCACTTCTCACCATCACTAACACAACCACTACCCAATAACACCACCACTTCCCACCAACATTACCACTACTCACCAACACCACTAACACCACCACTACCCATAAACATTACCACTTCTCACCAACACCACTAACACCGGCACTACCCACCAACATTACTACTACTCACAAACATCACTAACACCACCACTACCCACCAACACCACCACTACACACCAACATTACCACTATTCACCAACACCATCACTACCCACCAACATTATCATTACCCACCAACACCACCACTACCCACCAACATCACCACTACCCACCAACACCATCACTACCCACCAACATTATCACTACCCACCAACACCACCACTACTCACCAACACCGCCACTGCCCACCAACATTACCACTACCCACCAACACCACCACTACCCAGCAACATTACCACCTCTCACCAACACCACTAACACCACCACTACCCACCAACACCACCAATACCCACCAACACCATCACCACTACCCACCAACACCACCACTACACCACCAACACCACCACCACTACCCACCAACACCACCACCATTACCCACCAACACCACCACTACACACCAACACCACCACTACCCACCAACACCACCACTACCCACCAACACCACCAATACCCACCAACACCATCACCACTACCCACCCAACACCACCATCAATAACCCACCAAAAACTACCACTACCCACCAACACTACCACACATACCCACCAACACCACCACTACCCACCAACACCACCACCACTAAACCCACCAACACCACCACCACTATAACACCAACACCACCACTACCCACCAACATCACCACTACCCACCAACACCAACCACCACTCACCAACACCGCCACTGCCCACCAACATTACCACTACCCACCAACACCACCACTACCCAGCAACATTACCACCTCTCACCAACACCACTAACACCACCACTACCCACCAACACCACCACTACCCACCAACACCACCACCACTACCCACCAACACCACCTCCACTACCCACCAACACCACACCACTACCCACCAACACCACCACTACCCACCAACACCACCACTACCCCACCAACACCACCACCACTACCCACCAACACCACCACCACTACCCACCAACACCACCACCACTACCCACCAACACCACCACTACCCACCAACACCACCACTACCCACCAACACCACCACTACCCACCAACACCACCACTACCCACCAACACCACCACCACTACCCACCAACACCACCACTACCCACCAACAACCACCACCACTACCCACCAACACCACCACCACTACCCACCAACACCACCACCACTACCCACCAACACCACCACTACCCACCAACACCACCACTACCCACCAACACCAAACCCCTACCCACCACACCACCACTACCCACCAACACCACCACCACTACCCACCAACACCACCACTACCCACCAACACCACCACCACTACCCACCAACACCACCACTACCCACCAACACCACCACTACCCACCAACACCACCACTACCCACCAACACCACCACCACTACCCACCAACACCACCACCACTATACACCAACACCACCACTACCCACCAACATCACCACTACCCACCAACACCACCACCACTCACCAACACCGCCACTGCCCACCAACATTACCACT
Source organism: Cherax quadricarinatus (assembly GCF_026875155.1). Classification (NCBI taxonomy): domain Eukaryota; kingdom Metazoa; phylum Arthropoda; class Malacostraca; order Decapoda; family Parastacidae; genus Cherax; species Cherax quadricarinatus. Next base: position 44,831,764 of record NC_069407.1, on the reverse strand, counting down.
ACCCACCAACACCACCACTACCCAGCAACATTACCACCTCTCACCAACACCACTAACACCACCACTACCCACCAACACCACCACTACCCACCAACACCACCACCACTACCCACCAACACCACCTCCACTACCCACCAACACCACACCACTACCCACCAACACCACCACTACCCACCAACACCACCACTACCCACCAACACCACCACCACTACCCACCAACACCACCACCACTACCCACCAACACCACCACCACTACCCACCAACACCACCACTACCCACCAACACCACCACTAACCCACCAACACCACCACTACCCACCAACACCACCACTACCCACCAACACCACCACCACTACCCACCAACACCACCACTACCCACCAACACCACCACCACTACCCACCAACACCACCACTACCCACCAACACCACCACTACCCACCAACACCACCACTACCCACCAACACCACCACCACTACCCACCAACACCACCACTACCCACCAACACCACCACCACTACCCACCAACACCACCACTACCCACCAACACCACCACTACCCACCAACACCACCACTACCCACCAACACCACCAACACCCCGAGCTTTCTCATTGTCAGTAACTGCAGCTATAATACAGTTTTGCAGGTACTTTGTGATTGTATTACTGTTGCTGGAGCAACAGTCAACGTCACTGATGTTGGTGACGCTAACAGTCTTAGCTGCTGTAATAACTGTGAACGCTTGCTATGTTAACCCATTAACTACAGGATCATCACTGAGGACATCTGCTGTGTACTAACCTTATGGATATTTTCACTTCTACCGTAGGGATTAATGTTAACTTTCTGCGTCAACACGGAGAATGGGCGAGTTAAATAATGAGAAAGAGGAACTTTCTCCCTCCAAATTCTATCAAGAGTCCTTTATATCATCAGTCGAAGTTTGACTCAATTATCGTTCGAAGCATTTCGTGCGCACTTGCCACGTACGAAAGGAGGTGATTTTTCTAACACGTTTTATCGTGATGCGTTTCACAAATCGCTGACGAGTCGATCCTCCCTAAATTTCCCAGTTGAGTCATCCTTACTCTCGGTCTTAGGAAGATTGACCGTGTAGCTAGTTTGTCTGGGAGGAGGAGGAGGAGGTTCTAAATAGAGTGAGAGAGAGAGAGAGAGAGAGAGAGAGAGAGAGAGAGAGAGAGAGAGAGAGAGAGAGAGAGAGAGAGAGAGAGAGAGAGAGAGAGAGAGACAGACAGACAGAGAGACAGACAGACAGACAGACAGACAGACAGAGACAGAGACTTTCAATGTATGTATTTTGAACCCAGTTCAGGAGTGTCTCTCATGAACACCCTCGAGAATGTACGAAAGGTGTTAGCACAAGGTGGTTAGTGTTCCTGGAGAACCTAGTGGTTGATGTCTGCGGCTGGAACCGACGTTTTGGCAGGTTCGTAACAAAGTTTTTTGCTTTTTTTTTCTGGGATGTTCGACAATTGTCAATTGTGTACATTGACCCAGTAATGAAGTGGCTATTCAAAGAGCTCTACCTATAAACAAACTCTGTATATTGTATGTTTGGTAAAGCATTGTTCTCTATGTGATGACTCAAACATTTTTACTATCATATGGACTCAGATTTAAATGCTAGTCTTAAGGTTTAACACTATATATCAGGATCAAAACACCGATTACAGAAAATTTAATGTTATCACAAGTCCCCCGTGAATATCTTCTTTCCGGAAAGGACGTTATTATTGGTCTTGTAGATAGTGCTCTATTTCTCACTGTGGATTTATTAAAGGGATTATTAAAGGAATTTCTTTAAGAATACACAGGGCGAGTCTAAGGGCTACCTCTGGCACTCTCCAGCGTCTGAGCACAAGGTGACGTTCTGCCTGGAGGGAGTGTGTATGATTTTGTGTGAATGACCACGAAGTTGACAGCCAAATATGAAATGATCATCTTCACCTGCATGTTACATATGGAGTGACTGGCAACTTATAACTTTACGGAGAACCTGGCGAAGTACCGATTTTAGGGATGAGAATATACCAAAATTTTTCCCGATACCGATAACCAATTTTTAGCTTATTCTACTGATATTTTCCCATATTTTTTATTTTTTTTTAATTATTTTGGCAGTGTTCAATATATAAAGGAATGTTTATTGCACAATGGGTATTAAATAACACAGGAAGGTTAAAAATTAAATAACTTAATTTCTTTGAGATAATAACGATATTACTAGTTACTTGGCCTGTTGTGTTAGTTGATGGTTGTCAAAGGAACTTGTCGATAGTGTATGTATGTGTGTATACTCATCTGTACGTGCGTATATATGTGTGTGTGTATACATATATGTGTGTGTGTGTGTGTGTGTGTGTGTGTGTGTGTGTGTGTGTGTGTGTGTGTGTGTGTGTGTATGTGTGTGTGTTTGTGTGTGTTTGTTTGTGTGTGCGTGTTCGTGTGTGCGTGTGAACTCACTTATTTGTGGTTGCCGGGGTCGAGTTACAGCTCCTAGCAGGCCTCTTTGCTAGTCATTACTAGGTCCACTCTCTCAGTGCTCCAAGAGCTTTATCATATCTCTTCTTAAACCTATGTATGGATCCTGCCACATCGACATCACTCTCCAGACTGTTCCACTTCCTGACAACTCTGTGACTGAAGAAAAGCTTCCTGACATCCCTCTGGCTTATCTGAGTTGTCAACTTCCCTATCCATCATGTCAATCCCTTTCAGTATTTTATATGCTGTTATCGTGTTCCCAATCCCTCCTGTTCTCCAGTGTCGTCAGGTTGATTTCCTTTAACCTCTCCTCGTAGAACACAATCTTTAGCTCCGGGACTAGTCTTGATGCAAACCTTGCACTTTCTCAAATTGCTTAAAGTGCTTGGCCAGGTGTGGGTTCCATACTGGTGCTGCATACTCCAATATAGGCCTGACGTACATAGTGTACAGTGTCTTGAATGACTCATTACTCAGGTGTCGAAATAGTTTTAGGTTTGCCAGGCGCCAATGTGCTGCAGCAATTATTTGGTCGATGTGTACCTCAGGAGATGTGCTCGGTATGATACTCACCCCAAGATCCTTTTCCTTGAGTGAGGTTTGTAGCCTTCGGCTACAAATCTCACACCGTCATGCTGTCTTCTTCGGCCTTCCCCAATCTTCATGACTTTGCACTTAGTGGGTTTGAACTCCGGAAGCCAGTTGTTGAACCAGGCTTACAGCCTGTCCAGATCCCTTTGTAGTCCTACCTGGTCCTCGTCAGTTTGAATTCTATGCATTAGCTTCACATCATCTGCAAACATAGACGCCTCTGAATCCGTCCCTTCTGTCACGTACATATACCATTACAGCACTCACCCTAGGACTTGAGCCTTGTGGAACCCCACTCATCACAAGCGCCCACTCTGATACCTCCTCCCGTACCCATCACTCGTTGCTGCCTTCCTGTCAGGTATTCCATGATCAGTTGAAGTGCTTTCTTATAATTCCTGTCTGCTCCTCTAGCTTTTGTGTGTGTGTGTGTACTCACCTAATTGTACTCGCCTAATTGTGGTTGCAGGGGTCAAGACTCAGCTCCTGGCCCCGCCTCTTCACTGATCGCTACTGGGTCTTCTCCCTCTCTGCTTCCTGAGTTTTGTCATACCTCTTCTTAAAACTATGTATGGTTCCTGCCTCCACTACTTCACTTGCTAGGCTATTTCACTTCCTGACGACTCTATGGCTGAAGAAATACTTCCTAACGTCCCTGTGACTCGTCTGAGTCTTCAGCTTCCAGTTGTGACCCCTTGTTTCTGTGTCCCCTCTCTGGAACATCCTATCTCTGTCCACCTTGTCTATTCCCCGCAGTATCTTGTATGTCGTTATCATGTCTCCCCTGACCCTTTTGTCCTCCAGTGTCGTCAGTCCGATTTCCCTCAACCTTTCCTCGTACGACATTCCCCTGAGCTCTGGGACTAGCCTTGTTGCAAACCTTTGTACTTTCTCTAACTTCTTGACGTGCTTGACCAGGTGTGGGTTCCAGACTAGTGCTGCATACTCCAGTATGGGCCTAACATACACAGTGTACAGTGTCTTGAACGATTCCTTACTAAGGCATCGGAACGCTATTCTCAGGTTTGCCAGTCGCCCGTATGCTGCAGCAGTTATTTGGTTGATGTGTGCCTCCAGTGACGTGCTCGGTGTTATGGTCACCCCAAGGTCTTTCTCCCTGAGTGAGGTCTGTAGTCTTTGTCCACCTAGCCTATACTCTGTCTGCGGTCTTCTTTGCCCCTCCCCAATCTTCATGACTTTGCATTTGGCAGGGTTGAATTCGAGAAGCCAGTTTCTGGACCAGCCTGTCCAGGTCTCTTTGCAGTCCTGCCTCATCCTCATCCGATTTAATTCTTCTCATCAACTTCACATCATCTGCGAATAGGGACACTTCAGAGTCTCTTCCTTCCATCATGTCGTTCGCATATATCAAAAATAGCACTGGTCCTAGAACTGACCCCTGTGGGACCCCGCTCGTCACAGGCGCCCACTGTGATACCTCTTCACGTACCATGACTCGTTGTTGCCTCCCTGTCAGGTATTCCCTGATCCATTGCAGTGCCCTCCCTGTTATATGCGCCTGATCCTCCAGCTTCTGCACTAATCTCTTGTGGGGAACTGTGTCAAAAGCCTTCCTGCGCACTAGGAAAACGCAATCAACCCACCCCTCTCTCTCGTGTCTTACTTCTGTTACCTTGTCATAAAACTCCAGAAGGTTTGTGACACAGGATTTGCCTTCCATGAACTCATGCTGGTTTTCATTTATAATCTTGTTCCGTTTCAGGTGTTCCACCACTCTCCTCCTGATAATCTTCTCCATGACTTTGCACACAATACATGTCAGAGAGACAGGTCTGTAGTTTAGCGCCTAATTTCTGTTTCCTTTCTTAAATATGGGGACTACATTTGCTGTCTTCCATTTCTCAGGTAGTTGCCCAGTTTCAAGGGATGTGTTGAAGATTGTGGTTAGGGGCACGCACAGCATCTCTGCTCCTTCTCTAAGGACCCATGGGGAGATGTTGTCCGGTCCCATCGCCTTTGAGGTCACTTAGCAGCTTCTGCACCTCCTCCTCGGTTGTTCGTATGTCATCCAACACTTGTTGGTATATTCCCTCTTGATGTTCCCTTCTGTCCTGTCTTCCCACAGCCCTTCCTGTCTCTACTGTAAAAACTTCCTTAAATCTCCTGTTTAACTCCTCACATACCTCCTGATCATTTCTTGTGAGTTCTCCACCTTCTGTCCTTAATCTGATCACCTGGTCTTTGACTGTTGTCTTCCTCCTGATGTGGCTATACAACAGTTTGAGGCCAGTCTTGATTTTCGATGCTGTTATTTTCGTACTGTCGTTGGGCCTCCCTCCTTACCTGTGCATACTCGTTCCTGGCTCTGCGTCTGATCTCCCTATTTTCATGTGTTCTCTGCCTTCTGTACTTTTTCCATTCTCTATTGCACTTTGTTTTTGCCTCCATACACCGTCGGGTAAACCATGGGCTCGTTCTGGTCTTCCCATTGTTTCTGTTGCCCTTGGGAATAAACCTTTCCACCGCCTCCTTGCATTTTGTTGTTACATATTCCATCATTTCATTTACTGGCTTTCCTGCCAGTTCTCTGTCCCACGGAACCTCCTGCAGGAAGTTCCTCAGCCCTATGTAGTCCCCTCTTTTATAGTCAGGCTTTTCCCATTCAGCTCCTGTTACTCTTTCCACTTGCAACTCTACTATGTATTCAAAGCACAGAACCACGTGGTTACTAGCTCCTAGGGGACTCTCATAAGTGATGTCCTCAATGTCTGAACTGCCCAGGGTGAACACAAGGTCCAATCTTACTGGTTCATCCTACCCTCTCACTCTGGTAATGTCCTTAACATGTTGGTGCACGAGGTTTTCCAGCACCACATCCAACATCTTGGCTCTCCATGTTTTGGGACCCCCATGTGGCTCCAGGTTTTCCCAGTCAATCTCCCTGTGGTTGAAATCCCCCATAACCAGCAACTTTGCTCTGCTGGAGTGAGCTCTTCTTGCCACCTCAGCAAATGTGTCCACCATTGCTCTGTGGCTTTCTTCATAATCCTCTCTTGGCCTCCTGTAGTTCTGTGGTGGATTATACATCACTGCAATGACCACCTTGTGCTCCCCAGACTGAAGTGTACCTACTATGTAGTCCTTTTCTCCTGTCTCGTCTATGCCTCCCATTTTCTCGAATTTCCATCGGCTTTTTACGAGCAGAGCAACCCCTCCTTCCCCTCTGCCCCTTCTATCTTTCCTCATGATCTGGTATCCTGATGGGAAGATTGCATCTGTTATTGTCTCCATGAGTTTTGTTTCTGTAACTGCTATGATGTCTGGGGACTTCTCATTGATTCTTTCTTGCCATTCCTCATGTTTATTCGTTAATCCATCTGCATTTGTGTACCAAACCTTCAACTTCTGTTCTAATACTGTAACTGTGGTCCTGGGGAAATACTGGGGTTGGGAAAGCAGGAGCCCTGGTGTGGGTCTGTGGGGGGTTGCAGTGGAGGTGGAGGAAGAGCTCCCATAGGGGGTTGTTGTAGGGGTAGGGTTCGTGGTGCGGGTGGGTGGGAACAGAGGGATTGGTGTGTGATGGTTGGTTTGGATTGTTCAGTTGCCTTGGGGGTGTCGTGGCTGGAGTCCTTCTGCAGGTGTTTCTGGGGGGTGTGCTTGTCCATCCACCTGTTCCTGGGTTATTCTGCTCTCCTTTTTCATTTCCTCCCATTTCTCTTTTCGTTTTTGCACTCTCTCTTTCAGTATCATCCTTTCCTCCTGTGTTCTGTCTCGATCGAGGTACACACTCATGAACTCCTGTTTGCCTCTCAGCCATGCTTTCTCCTGCAGGATCATGATTCGAGTTGATTTCTGCCTTGAAAATTACTCTGAGAGGCCGATTCCTTTTCTTTGTGAACCACCCGATTCTCCGAAAATTTGCCACCTGGGTCATGCCTCCTTCGCCTATCACCTTCATGATACCTTCAATCGCTTTTTTCTCCTCCTGCTTTCTTTCATCATAAGTTTCCCCTTTAGCTTCGTCTAGCCCATAGACAAAAACTGATCTCTCCCTTTCCACCTCCCACTGTGACTCCCATTGCATCCTTTGAAGTGTTTTAGTGTGTGTGTGTGTGTGTGTGTGTGTGTGTGTGTGTGTACTCACCTAGTTGTACTCACCTAGTTGAGGTTGCGGGGGTCGAGTCCGAGCTCCTGGCCCCGCCTCTTCACTGATCACTGTGTGTGTGTGTGTGTGTGTGTGTGTGTGTGTGTGAGTAACCCTCATGAGGCTGAATGATAATTTTGATATTTTTAAGCATAGATATACTGTCATCATTTTAAAAGTATCGACTGGCATCGGTTGTTTTTTCACCGATACCGTAAAAATGACTGATATCGATTCTTTGGCATATCCCTAATCTATTGAGCCAGGCAAAATAAATTTTTGGGTGGATACATCATTAGAAAAGACAGGTGGCCCCAGTTGAGACCCTCAGTAGCAACATTTTTTCTTTTCTCATACAGTGGAACCTCTGGTCACGAACGCTTCCGATCACGAGCAAATCGGTTCACGACCAAAAAATTCTCCAAATTTTTGCATCTGGTCACGAACATATAATTGGGTGCCGAACAAACACAGCCAAGCCAATTTTCACATTCTGTGCCATTTTTTCTGCACGCACCAATTTTCCCCACTTCCTATAATTACGACCATGATAAATTCGGATTAGCAATGTTTTATCAGCAGGTAGTGCCGAGACAGCTTCTTGCAGTGCCAGCACCCCGCTAGGATTGCCATATATGATTTTTGTTAAATATTGCTGCTATCAGTTGTTCGTTGAGCTTTCTTATTAAAACTTGGGCAATGTATGATGGAAAGATGCTTCTTAACGTACACCAAAAATGAAAGAAATCGGACGATAAATAACGGAGTTCACTGCTCAGCCATTAGATGCCCTTTAAAACTCTTAGGCCTCGTCAATGTTAGTTCTCACTGTTGTTCAAGGTTTTCTCAGTGTTATTCAAGGTTTTTACATTTAGGTTACTATTACACTGTGCATTCTATGGTATAACTGACTATTTTTGTGCTTAAAAATAAAAAAAAATACAATATTTACATACAATTCATAGGGGTCTGGAACGGATTAATTGTATTTACTGACAATTCAATGGGGAAATTAGATTCGGGTCACGACCAAATCGGGTCGCGACCAGGGTTTTGGAACGAATTATGGTCGTGACCAGAGTTCCACTGTATAAGGAAAATCGTTTGTGATTCCTGGGTTTGGCTGGTTATTATTACTTCTCGAAGGTTGCATCACAGATTATTGTGTTGATAACCTCTACTGTGCAGAGCTTGAATTTTGCTCTACCCCTTATATTTGGGCGCTAGTGAGGTGGACACAGAAGTTGGCTTCCTGCAAGGAAAAGCTATCTAGGAAGACGTTGGAACCAGTATGGAATACTCAGTCAAGGATAAGTGCTACCAGAAAAACTGGCATCAGTGAAAAGGAGGCGACGGCGCTGGAGACTGATGTTAGTGTTGGTGACTGAGTCCCTTGGAAGTATACCTAAGCACGTCTACTCATGTAACCGTAATCCAAGTGTTCAACAATTATAACTCATTTGCTTTCATGTACATAATGGATAATTGGAATGTTCGCATGATGCGATGGGCTCCCCAGATATAACCTTTCATGATAAAAGCCAAGTCACATCAAAGATCAAGTTAATAAAGTGCAGTACTGGATGTGGTAATTAAGGTTTCCCTGAAATAATGTCTTTCTTACACCACATGTCGACGTAAACAATTGACCAAACATCATAACAATGTTATTGTTTTATAAATAACAAAAAGGTACAATACCGTGCTTGGAACATTGCACAAATAACCCGCATATAGGAGAGAGGAGCTTACGACGACGTTTCAGTCCGACTTCGTAAATGATCCATCTGCTCGAAACGTCGTCGTAAGCTCCTCTCTCCTCTACACGGGTTATTTGTGTAATGTTATTGTTTTCGTTTAACATCTTTAGCACGCACCTTACACATATTCTGAGGGCAGTAGTCAAAAGTTTTTTGGTACATAATGGGTCCAGGAACTGAGTCCCAACATTTGTGTTTGCTAAGAAACTTACATTGGTAATGAACTATTAAAAAATTTAATATGCTTACACAGTCATGAATTCAGTCACAAATTATTACATGGCTTTTATTTTTAGGCATGAGCTGCGTACCTTCCCAACCACACGATACGCATGTGATGTGTTGCACTGCCTGTGGTTGTGAATGGCTCGAATGACTCGAAATGGGAGAAAGAGATGGATAGATGGTGATATTCGACTTCTGCACTTCATATGTGTCCCACCTGGAAGTGGTGCCTTAATAAATAGCCACCTCTTCAGCCTTGATTAAAGTAGGTCCATAAGATGGGCCAGATCCTAGCTATGAAGTTGTAGAAGGCTGAGTGACTGAACACTTTTTAATCAAAGCTAAGGAACTGAGCACGTTAAATTTACATTTCCACCTTGCAAGCACCGCCACGCTGATGTGATCTCTGCTACAGCTTCATCACTTCAGTACTTTCACCTCATGACTATGTATGAAATTAATAAAGACTACTGTGAGGGAAAAATGTTTCTCAAATAAAGATACCCAGGTGATGCATATGTATTTTATTCATCAACGTTTCAGTACGATATAGAGACATCTTCTACACTCCATTGTTAACATCTGTTCCACATTATGGGCATGACTTACAGTGGTGTCTTCGACTGCTACACCTTATCCCTTCTACTGGCTTCAGTATAAATACCTGTGTCCTGAAGACTGCAACTCACTGCATAAGACTGATCAAGGCTAATCAAGGCGAAGGGACTATTAATTAAGGGTAAGGGCCTGAACACCTTAAGCTTACAGATCCTCTAAACAAACTCCATCCACACTGATGTGACTCCTACTAGAGCTTCATCGCTTCAGGCTTCTCTATGAAACTGATGAAGTCTGTTGGCCAGGTGAAATGTTTTTCCATTAAAAATGTGCAGGTGTTGCACACATGTTTTATTCATCAAGTGTTTCATCCAGGTCCTGGGGAGCATGTTTGGGGCCACAGGTGTGCAGTCAAAAAAAGTGAGTTGATGTCCCGCCCCCCTGAAGTCTTAAATCATATCTTTTTTTTTTTCTTGACCACAACTCACATGCCGGTTTTCTGTGTTTTGGAGGTTGGGGTCGCACCTCTCTTGTCTCTTTATGTTTATGTTGTATAAGCTTTTACTCTTAGATTAGGCTTTCTAAACAACTACATCCCTACTAGTTTTTTGTTTTCATTGTTTGACTGTTTTCCCCTGCTGTCATATACCGCTTCTTATTTCCTGGTGAACTTTTATGGTGTCCGGGTGGGGGGGCTGTCTACAGCGTCTTCCTTCCCTCAGGAAGTCTGCTGTATGTATTATTTCAGTTTTTTCTTTAATAGTCTACTCTTTTTATCATGTGCAGGGCCCAATGATGGGAATGGGGGCAGTGCTTCTTTCATGAACTAGATGGCACTGGCTTCACCACACAGCAGCTACTGGCATCACATTAACATAGAATCATCGCAGAATCAAGTGTTCTTTCCCTTTGGTTAAGTAATAATAAAACGTTCAGAATTTTTGGGCAATTTTTTTTTATTCTAAACAACAATCTAGATATTTAAAATATTTTTTTGCAAGTATTTTCAGGATAGATGTAAATATTTTTTTTTAATTTTGCTTTAATAGTATGTAAGAAAAGGTTAGACGATAAGCAAGTCTGCCCGCTGCTGGCCAGACCTCTCCTAGTGTCACCTCCTTAAATAATTAACTAAGTTAAAAATTTGTTGTAGTATACTTTTCTGCTATCATTCTTGCTCTTGGCTCAGTGAATGAGTATAACCAATAATTCACCAAAGGGCCCCTAATTATTAGGAGGGGAGCCTAATGACGACATTTCGGTCCTTACTGGACCATTGTTATTGCATGAGGTTCCTCTCCTTAGCTCAAATTTTCCGTAAACTGTTCCATCCTCGGTATTGTGACTTTCTTTTCCGCGAGTAGTTTAGTGATTAGTTATGAGTAATAGTTTGAGCACAGATAAGTTTCTCGTGTTAGTAAATTATTAAAATTTATCGTTTTTTCTTTATCCCTGGTACTCCATGCTTTATAAAGTCCGCCTTACACCTGCCTCCCACTGATGTCTGCTGGTGTGTGAGTCTTGGAAAGTGATCTTGTTCTAGCAGTAATGCGGGCCAGAGTTAAAGTGATTCTCCTGATGAAGCTCTGGTCTAGCTCTTGGTCTGGCTCGCTGCTTGGCTCACTGTTTGGCTCAATGCCTGGCTCACTGCCTGGCTCGCTTCCTGGCTCTTGCTTCACTCGCTGCCTGAGTTGGCTAACCCTCAAGAGAGCATGGGTTAGTGCGCCAACTCAGGCCGGGTTAATAGTATTTGGGAGCCTGAGAGAAACCTCTCATCACGCACCAAGGCAATTTGTTACCCTGATTTGGAGGAACTGGAACCTAAGTGCAATGAACTTGTGTTGACTAACTGGAGACAAAGTTCCATCTAGTACCTGGAACTTGTTTAGGGCAATTGGAGCCTAGAATTTATCTAGGCCACTAGCTTACTTAGAGCCACTGGAACTTAGGTTACCTTCAGTATTCTGTCCAACTGCCACCCACCGCCCACGCTACCCACTGCTTCGCCTGTCGCCGCTCACCACTCTGCCTCCCCTAACCCATCCTCATCTCACCAACCTTCCGAGGGCACTAGGCTCCTGACGAAGGAAGAGTGTATGGGAGAGCAGAGTTGCGTCAACTTCCCTGGGGGAATTGGTGGATGAACCTTGACAGAGGATCACCTGAGATCTCCATGATAATAAATTCGCTGAAAAACAAATTAGATAACTCAGTTCACGTACCGCCGCTATTGTTCACAAGATCAGCTCATGTTCTGTCACCCACCGTTGTAATATTGTTCAACAATTCATTAGAAACCAACATACTCTCAACAATGCTCAAGACAGCAAGGGTTACCCAATATATAAAGGTGGAAACCCAAGAGCCGTAAATAACTATAGACCATTATCAAACTTGTCAATGTAATCAAAAATCTTCTAAAAATTAATCAGCAAGAGACTCTACTGTTTTTTCAAGAGTCATTCAGTATACTCATCACTTGCCAATTCAGTTTCAGGTCAGATAAAAGCACAAAAGATGCAATTGTAAAAATGCTTGACTTACTTTATGCAGCTCTTCTTAAGAATAATGAATATCCACTGGGCCTTTTAATAGACCTTAGGAAAGCTTTCGATACAGTAGACCACAGCCTTATACATCTTACACTAAAACATTGTGGTATCAGAGGTTATTCATTTGCATACCTGAAGTCCTACCTTATCAAAACAAAAATGTCTCTGTCAAGGGCATTCAAGGCGACGTGTCGATATCGGAGTTGTAAGTTAGCTTTAAGTTTCCCAAAATGCTCCTCGAGAGATATAATATCATCCAGTTTTGTAGAAAAGACGTATCATGTGGAAATAAAATGGTTTATTGATTGATTAAAAAGCGTAATTTATTGTAATAACTTGAAAAATCAAAGTCTACAGTTATAATTGAGAACTTTCTCTCTCCATTTATTAAACTGAATCAACTGAAACATTTCCATTATACATTTTAAAGTATTTTTAAACTTTGATAAAAAAATAATACAATATTCTTAAAGTCTAAAATTAAAGATGAACAGAAATATACATTACTCTAATAGCTAAAATTAACTAGATGTATTTCAGTTACTGCGAGATCTGAGAAAGTTATCCCTGTCCACTTGTGCCTCAACCCACGTGATTGGAATAGTGCAGAGTGCGGCATAAGTTAATAATGCAGCTAAATATTGCTGTTGAAGATTTAGAGAGAATCAGAAGAGATATCTCAATAAATTTTGTACATTTGAACATGTACTGTCCAAATCTAATTCAAACCTTTCAAAGAGACGAATATCCTAAAGTGCACAGCCACATTAAGTTGGAATCCGCTCAGAAGCTTCAATATCACGTTATGAGCGTAGAAGGCTTGAAGCCAGTCATATGGATTGCTATTTTATTTTTCCAATTTCGTTCAAAACTGCGAACTGGGACGGACGCAAAGTAAATTCAGCCCAAATTTTCTCTAAGAAGGACTGACTAGCTTTTAAGAATGAAAGTTTTTATATAAGCCTAGTGTTCATATTAGACAAATGTTTAGGAAAGGTGCTTAATTGTCCACTTACTGAGGGATATAGAGATAGACAGTATAATAACCTATGTGACATGTCAAGATCTTAATGAAAATAAGATACCAGATATACTATGCAGATTTCCTAAATTTGCTTGTAGCAGAAACGTGAACTGTAGATATAAATCCAAATGTACACCTGTAACCCTTTTGGGGCCTAGTTCCTAGACCTTTAGTGTATCCATATGCTCTTGCGCTACGGTCCACAGGATGGATATGGGGTGCACAATAACTATCCACTTCAGTGGCAAAATCTCTAAAATCTAATCTTGAGGGCACACAGTTGTTATAGACACACAATAAAACATTAAACTGCCTTGGGAGAACCAAATAATCAAACATATTGAATTACTTATGATGAAAAGAGACTTTGTCCAGTTATTTCACCCAAAAAATTGATTAATAAAACTGGCTTATGCTAACATGCTCAATCTAGTATCAAGAGATTGTTTCCCCTCGAGAAAAACACATCGACAAACACTCGCTTTTTTTTAGTCATGGTGTTGATTACAGTTTCACAACGTTATTTCTGTCTTGTATAGGATATTTAGGATGTCCTGGTTATTTGGATCCTGTGAACTTATATACTGTATACACCGTATGCCATTTATGTTCCTCCACAGTGTAAAACCTATTTAGGTCTCAAAATGATGCGGTTTTATAAGTTAGGTTATAATTTGTGAGTTAAGAGCAGGTTTCTACTAGCTGAGGATATGTTTTTGCAGGTTTAAAGTGTGTTCATAAGTTTTGAACCTTTTTGTTCTACTCTCCAGGGCATATTTGGCAAATTTGAAGTATTGTGAACTCTTCATTACTTCGGGACATTTTTTTTTTACTAAATAAAGATGTATTTTAATAATTTTAAGTATGGTGAAAGGTAAAGGATATTTTTTTCTGGTTATAAGTAAAGGATATAATTCATAGGAAATGCTATATTCTCCATTCTGAAATAAGATTTCCCTTAAATTGTCAGTCTGCGAAATCTTAGAGAGGTTTCTACTCTCTAAACCAGACGTTGTGGTCACCTGACCTCGCCCACTCCTGGCTACTCACTCACAGCAGCAACAACATTCCTTACCTCCAGGACTACATACTCACGAGTTATTCTCCGTATAAAATGATAAAAGTCCCTGGTGGACGAGAAATCTTCATAAACAAAACGCCATAACGTTGGTGATGAGCTTCTCGGTACTGAATACATACTGTCGAAATATGCTATCTCTATATCACTGCACAATGAGGAGAGATATTTCTGAAGTATGTAAGTGGAAGACAGAGTTAAGCAAGATATGTAAACAGGATGCTAAGAATATATAACCAAGAAAATGGATGAAGAAATCATATAGGAATGTACTGGTTTAGCTTAGAGCTGTAGATGAGTGGAAACTAACACCTCACTCAGATGACTTTAAAACTAGGTTAGACAAATATGTTAGAGAAGTGTAATAATAGATGGTATGAAAATACAACGAATTGAAGTTAATGAGTAGACACAAGGAATAAATAATGGGAAGCTTTATTTAGACATTACGTTTGCCCAGCAGAGTTCTTGTAGAATGTTCGTCAGGCATGAAAAAGCTTGTAGTTCAGGCGAAACATCGTCTGACTAATTTTCACTTGCTGTTTGTACGTCTTTTTCAACCTGAGTTAAAAGGGGATGGAATTAAGAAAGACCTACCTGGCATGGGCCAGTAAGCCTACTACATTGTTTCTTCATTCTTATTTGCTGAGGTAGTAAAGTGTACACAAGCTTGACAAGAGGAGGAACACACGTTATCTTAGGTAGATAAACCAGACTTACAACCATTAGTACCGGGGGACTATGGAGGGAGGGAGGGAGGGAGGGAGGTAGGGGAGTGGAAGGAGGGATAATACCCGAATGGTCGAGGATACATTACCGAAAAATATTACGAAAAAAAGAGGAAAATAGCATCTTGCCTTTCGTCGCAAAAATTTAAGATACAGGAAAAGAAAGGCATATCTCAGCAACGTACAGAGGTGAATTTTTTTTTTTTTTTTTTTTTTTTTTTTTTTTTTTTACACAGGGTTTGACAAGGTTAAGGATCCCTAGCTTTATTGACAGCTATTTACAGGTTAAGGATTCCTAACTTTATTGGCAAGCTAAGAGCTGTTACCTACATCAGCTCATTTGAAAGCATTTTATTGTTATGAGACATACAAGTATGAAACAGGAGAAGTTGGAGCCATCTGTGGGCCAGCATTTTCATTTGATCAACTGACTTTATCTCGTTGACATCATCATGCTGTACGAATGTGTTCCATACTCGAGTCATCCTGGGTATAGGATCTCAGATGGATTGATGTTCTGGAGATGGGTACAGCCAGAGTGAAGTTGCTGCTTTCTGCCCGTCTTGTGGCATAAAAGCTTGTTTCACGCTGTCCTCGAAGTGGATCCAAGTGTGGTATTTTGACAATATTGGCCTTGTACATAACAGTAAGGCCACCCACATCCCTCCTATGTTGAAGGCTCTGCTGAAATGACAGATCTATCCAGGATGGGTCCAGGCGAGAGATGAGACGTCTTGCTCTGTTCTCTACTCTGTCAAGCAGTCGCAGATGAGAGGGAGGGCAGGCAAACCAAGAAAGTGGAGCATACTCAAGGTGTGAGCGTACTTGTGCCTCGTACAGGATCTTGCAACCCCTACTGTCAAGCAGATGCGAGATACGGCGAAGTGCTGTAAGCTTCCTGGCTGCCTTGTTTGCAAGATTTACAACATGG
This sequence comes from Cherax quadricarinatus, assembly GCF_026875155.1. Classification (NCBI taxonomy): domain Eukaryota; kingdom Metazoa; phylum Arthropoda; class Malacostraca; order Decapoda; family Parastacidae; genus Cherax; species Cherax quadricarinatus. The sequence goes on along the minus strand of NC_069407.1, from coordinate 44,815,712 downwards.
TTCTTCATGGTTAGTTTGGAGTCAAATTTCACACCAAGGATATCAACTTCTTCTCCAGGTGCCAACATCCTCCCATTCATCCTTACTACTGCACCAGCATTACAATCATGGTGCTAGAGACGATCATCATTTGCGTTTTCTCAGGTGCAAATGTTACTTGCCATCTATTTCCCCAAGCTGATATAGCTCTCAGCTGGTGATTGATGTAGCTTAGAGCAGCTGCATTTCTTCTCTTGGATAAGTGAATGTCAGTGTACAGTCGTCTGCATATGCATGTGATTCTGGGATGAGATGAAGAAGGTCGTTGAAGTAGACATTCCATAACAATGGACCCAGCACGCTTCTTGTGGAACACTTGCCCCAATAGGATGTCTTGCTGATTCCATTCCATTGAGAACTACACTTAGAGATCTTCCATGAAGGTATCACTGAGGAGACATAGCGTAGAGCCTGCAATTCCCAGTGCTTGAAGTTTTGCTAAGAGGCCCTGGTGCCACACCCGTCGAAAGCGCCAGCAATGTCCAGTGCTACCACACAGCTGACTTTGGATTCATCCAGTGACTGGTGCCACTTAGTGGAGAGGTTTAACAACAGATCAGCAGCAGAGTAACCTTTCCTGAAGCCATATTGACGATCACAAAAGTAGTGAGTGGTAGTCAAAAAACTCTGTCATTTGTCTTGAGATTATTGTCTCAAGGATCTTACCAGTGATTGAGAGGAGTGACACTGGTTATAGTTGCTGATTTCTGCTCTGCTCTTCTTTTTGTGAACAGGGACTACATTTGCCTCTTTCCATAGAGAGGGCCATTTACACTGTACTAGGCAGTGCTGAAACATGCGAGTTAGAGGTGCTGCTAGCTGGTCTGCACATCTTCTCAACAATCTTGGGCTCAGACTTGTCTGGGCCACAGCCTTTTCTTGGTCAAGCGATTTAAGTAAGAAATGCACCTCCTCCTGCCTTAGTGTCACCACTGACAGTTTTGACACAGTTCTTGCAGCTAGCCAAGGAGGGTCCCTTGCTGGATCAGGAACTTGCATTTGGTAGCAAAGTGTTCAGCAAAGAGGTCCGCCTTCTCTTGACTACTAGTAGAGGTGGTCCCATCCTGTCGATTTAGAGGTGGAATAAGTTCATCAGGCAGATAACCTTGTCTGTCCTTGACCAGGGACCACCAGGTTTTGGAGCCTACCCTACCTGATGCTAACTTTCTTTTAGTGTCCACCTCCCATTTAGCAATGGCCACTTTTGAACATCACCCAATGCCTTACAGGCTTTGCATGTGCAAGTTCCTGTTATAGGTGGTAGGATGTCTTTTATACCTTCGCCATGCTTTGTACTTAGCAGTAGCAGCCTCTCTACAACGAAAGCCAAACCAAGGCTGATCTGCAGGCTTCGTCACATATTGCCGGTGAGGAATGTGTTCTTGTTGTAGATTAAGGATGTGTCCAGTGAAGGCTTTCACTTGGTTGTCAACATCCCCTTGGAGAAGAGCATTCCAGTCGGTGGTGGCGAGCTCAGAGCAAAGGGCTGGCCAATTACCTCTTTCCCATAGCCAGGTTGTGCGTGTGGACTCCTCACCTCGTTCTGCTGGGATCTTAAGTGTCGTAAAAACAGCCTTGTGGTCAGACGATCCAACATAGCCGAGGGGTTGACAAGTGACTATGCCTTCTGCCAGATCACTCACTACTGGGTCAAGGGAGGAGCCAGAGATATGAGTAGGGAAATCAACAAAGTTTCTCATGTCAAACACTGCAAGAAGGTCATCAAAGTCCCTCTGTATAAGGTGCTGGTTGAGGTCACCAACAATTATAATATGTCGACAGTTGTGTTGTAGCAGAAGGGAGTCAATATTTTCCATTAGGAAGTTGATAGGGTCTGCATGTTGCCACTGAGGTCTGTACATTGCACATGCTAGTACAGAGGTACTAGTGTTTATACAGAGCTTGAAGAACATCATTTCAAGATGTGTAGGGGTGGCAACATCAATGTGCTGGGCATGAACACTTTTAGAGAAGCACACAGCAACACCTCCTCCTTGCCTTGCCTGTCTCTTCTCATCCATGAGGTTGTAGCCAGCAATTCTTGCAAAATTTTCTGGAGTCCTGTCATCCAAAAATGTTTCAACAACAGCTATCATGTCGGGACGTCGAGTGTTCACAAAACTATGTGTGAGCTCTCCAACTTTAGTAATGAAACCTCCAAGGTTGGCCGACAGGATGCTGATAGACTGGCTCCTCATGATGAAGTGGTCAGCTTGAGGTGGTGGGTGTGTAGGGAATGTAAGGTGCCTGCCCTTGAGAGAGGTAGGGTACTGAGGCAGCTGCAGGGATGTAAGTCTGTGGTCTTGTATAAGGCACAATCCCACCTGCTGGGCTGGGATAGGAGTAGCTAAGTGGGTGACGTGTGAGAGTGTTCACCAATTCAGAGATCCTGCTGGTCTGTTCTGAGAACAGGTCTCTAAACAGGTGGCCCTGTCTGTCAAGTTCCTTTTTCTTCCGACACTGGTCCTCCTTATGTCCTTTCTTGTAGCAGTAATTACACCTGATATCTCGCAGGCAGTTGTTGGCAGTGTGCCCCTTCCGGTGACAGCGAGGAGCACAGCCTAGGTGCCTGGGAGGGTGGACTAGGATTTGTTGCACTCCTGTGTTTTGCAGATTTGTCCTCAGATTCTGCCGCTGGAACTGTGTTAGTGGAGGGTGAGACCGCTGTAGATGTCTTCCTCCTCCACGTCCTCCTCCACGTCCTCTGCCCCGTCCTCTACCAGTTCTGACAGATGTGTCCCTGCTGTTCGTACTTCGGCGCAGTAGGTGATCAGGTGCAGTGATAGTTCCCTGATCATTAACTGCACCGTTCTCTGGTGGAGAAACTCCTGGCTCAGAACTTGCTGACGAAGCACTGCTACCAGATTCTAGAATAGTGTCGGCAGGTGTGCTGACAGGTGTAGGATCAGAGATGGTATGTGCACTGTCAAGTAGACTGGCAGTGGCTGAAGCAGAGATGTCAGGTGTAGGAGAATTAACAGATCCAAGGCTTCCCTCGTTGCTGGGAAGAGAATTTGTTCTCTCTGTGGTGGTCAGAGAAATTGTGTTAGAATTCCCAAAGGTAGTGTTTTGAGCTCTGTCAGTCTGTGGGACCTTAGCGATGACAGAATTCCACCAGTTGTTTACCCCTGAGTTAAGCTCAGTGTGGGACTTCCAGTCTTTGTCAATAGTGTCACCATCAGCTGAGCAGCTTACGTCACTTGATGCAGGCTTGCACTGGCCTTCTACAATAGCTTGTAGGTTATCTAATGATTTGAGGAGCTCATGAAGTGCTTCCCTGTGATGGATTATCTTAGCTGCAACTTTACAACACAGCCCAAGAGGGCAGTCTTGATCTTTGGACAGGAGTCCCTGAGGTAGGACTTCTGAACCTTCCTCCTGTAGCTCCAGGCTTGTATCCACATATACCACAGGATTATGGATATCCTTAAATTTTCTGAAATTTTCAACCTGGCTGCAACAAAATTCTCTTCTGGAATGCAATCTGTGTGGCAGTAGTTGGAACAAGTAGATTCCTTACATCTAAGAAGTATTTTGTCCCTTGTGGTATACCCACAAACACTTGGAGTAACTACTGGGACAATAGCCAGATAGCGTAGATATTCTTGCTATTTTGCGATGTGAAGTCATCCCAGAGGAGGCTTGTAGGTTTGAAGTTCACAGGAGAGAGAGGTTGGTGGTAACGTGGGTGGGGTGGGGTATCGTGGGTGGGGGTGTTTATAGCGGGGTGGGTAGTGAGGGCGGCAGTGGGCCGACTAGCTGGAAGTGTTGCCTTCTCGCTATCACTTAATAAACACTGTTTATGCTATCCACTTTTCCACTAAAGGAAGATGTTACACAAATCACTATGTTGCATTGTACCAGCCATGTTGTTATAAAGCACCAGATGCTTGTACATAGCACAAAACGCATATAATATTAGATAATATTAGATGCTCACTCTGAAGGCAATAGTGAAGTCACTCCTAAGGCCTGCCGCTGTCCCCTCACTCACACCATGTCTTCACTATACCACACTTAAATATCACTGATATTGCTTATATTCACTTCAGTGGAGGAGTTGGCTTACTTGTACTAATAGTTGTAAGTAGTACTACGTCACTGAACAGTTTTTATCCTCACCAACCCTCGTATTTAAGTAATATTAAGAAAGTTTGTGGAGCACACTGTGACACGTCTTCACCCACTCTCTCTCCCTCTCTCTCTCTCTCTCTCTCTCTCTCTCTCTCTCTCTCTCTCTCTCTCTCTCTCTCTCTTTCTCTCTCCTTTTTTTTGTTTTACACAAGGTTTGACAAGGTTTTGACCTCACGGCGCTCTTCACCGGTGTTCCAATCGATCAAGTCACTGACCTATGCCAGAAGGTCACAGACCACCTGTACTTACCCATGAGATTTCGTTGTCCTGGTAGAGCAGTGTTCATCACTATTGCTTCAGGCTCGATGGGCAAAAAATGCAGCCAAAAAACTGATCCGGCCAGAGGCTCATCTATCAGCACACTTCAGATGCATCTTATGGTTTACCAGACTGGTCTGCATATAATAGTGATTAAATTTTAGACAAGGTTCTTATGAAACAGGTATTTACAGTATTTCAAAAAATCTGGATAATAAACTGTTACCTTGTATACACACGGTTTACTAAACCTCCGTTTCAATAAGCATTTGAGTTAACTACCTCTTCAAGGGGCGCTCCTTGGCGCGGTGAAGAGACTATTGGTTTGAGGAATTAGACCTTTTGGTCTTCTTTCTCAGACTGATCGTAATTACCCCCAGTCTCCCCTTTCTATTGAGGTTCTTGGTGGTACTGTAGTTTGCCGTGGAATCTGGATCATCTAGAGATCCCGATCCCCCTCCGGTCTACCAGGGGGTTGAAGAGGCTTCGGGTGCCTTTCAGATGACAGGTGTGTCTCTGGAGGCTGCCTGTCGGATTCCAGGAGGTGGTGGCTGTAGGAGGTATGCTTTGTGACGGGTTTCCAATCACCTCTCCTTTTGTCCACCGAGGTGGCTCGGTAGATGTGAGGTTGCTATCCTGGATTGCTGGTTTACTGGCTTGAAGGAAGGGTATGACACGGGTTCCATACCTCATCTGCACTACTGGCTGCGCTAAGGTTGTCCCCTCAGCCATGGAAGAGAAGATTTCTGTTCCTTTCTCCCTGGGAGCTGCCCCCTCCATGCTTACCCCTTTTCTTTCTTTTTCCTTTTATTTTTTTCTTAAAAACAAAAGAAAAGAGAGACCTAACTGTTGCAACCCCTGAATGGGTTACAATGTATATGATGTATATAATGTATATGTATATAATGTATTTTACCTTTTCATATAATTTTATATTGCTTATATTTGCGATAATAGCTAAATCATAAATATATTGCTTTATATTATTATTTGACTTAGTTACTTTTGTTAGGTAGGATGCAACTTTCATATATGTGCTCATAGTTCAAGTCTTGATTGTCTAACTACTGTAATTATCGCTTGTGGCTCGTTACTCTACCGGCTTCTCATTGTTGCTGGGGAGCGGCTGTCCACGGACTATCAC